>OX377205.1:86727318-86866895 GCA_947396885.1 Heligmosomoides polygyrus polygyrus
TCCAAACTTTGCCTATGGGGGTAATTTGGGGTGCTAATCACGAATCTGATATCCATTTTTCGCTTTGCGCAGGATACGGTAGATTACGGTACGTACCGGTAACTAAGATATGGCTACCGATTTCGCCCGAATTTCTCCCAGTAAGGAGCACTTTAGAATATCTGAAAAAAATGTCTTACCTTTGCGCTGCAGTAGTGGCGGCATCTAACCAGCTCCTAAGGAAAACGTTGATAACAGATTACTGTTTTGGTGTAGTCTTCAGGAATACCTAAGCAACCGACAATTAGGCTTGTTTATCGACTACCGACAAAGTAATTTGAAACATGTCTTAAAATAGGTGAGAGCAATATCAGCATGGATATATTTGCGCCACGTAGTCCCAAAATTGGAAGAAAGCATCGTGTTGTCCCTCCGAACTGCTCCATCCACAGAAATTCGCTTAACTAGCCTTGGTAACAGCTACCGTAACGCCCCAGAAAACCCCTGTAGTCGAGGTTTCGGCGAAATCAGTGATTATGACCTCGACAGCCTTAGTCACCGTACGTACCGTAATTGGCCGAAATTTCAAAAACGGATGTCAGATTCGTGATCAGCGCTCCAAATAACCCCCCCCCCCCCCGCCCCTCCCTTCCTAGGCGAAGTTTGGGCGAAACTGTTTTTCGACCTCTCCTCGACCTCTGGAGTCCCGAAAGTACAATAGTGCCGTTAAAATTTGCCGAGAAGCATGTTTGGAATACGTGACACTTTAACGAGACTTCAGCGGTAACGTGGGGCAATATACATCTCTTTTGGTGCGTAATTTTTAATACAATCCCCCTCCAAACTGAAACAGTTTTGCGCGGATTTTTCGCACTGCTTTGGTAGATTATTCTATTTGTTTATCCATTTATTTTTTATTCATGACGTGGTCCAAGGTCACACGTGAAAATACGTTGTTAGAATGAAATACCGACGAACTCAATCAAAAACAAATTCAACTGAAGGCATTCATTGTACTCCTAGAAGTAGTTTCTTGAAATCATACGAAGATGGACCTAACAAGGAAAGATTCCCAACTCATGGTGGGCTTTTGCGATGCTTGACAGGATCAAGGGCACAGGGAGCGGAGTCTAGAACCAAAGTCAGTTTTTGCTAAACGCTTCTTTAAACGCCTGAAAAAGAGGTGTGAAGACGTGTGCGCAACACCCATCAACGTCTAGGACACCCCACGAGATATGCCTCGGTGGCGCAGTCGGTAGAAGTGCCGCCTCGTAGGAGCACACCGGCGGGCCTTTCAGTTCGAGTCCGAGTACTGCTGATATTTTTGCACGTTTTAGTTTGTTGTTATTACGCTTTCTCATGATTACAGGAAGCAATTTTAGACCATCTATGCTTACAACGAACCAAGGCTGTCTACTTGCACCTTCATATGTGCTAATTTTTTCAACTATTTATATCTGCACCATATAATTTCTCGGGGAATTAAATTTATTATATATTATTAAATTAAAAGTCTTATATTTATTATTTATTTCCCTGTCGGCAGGTCTGGCCTATATTCTGCAACCAAAGGAAAGTCGCGGGTGGTACCCTTCTTGTATAATATTTTATCCCGGTTGCCTACTTTCAATATACCATCTCGGCTGCATGTAACATATTCCGGATGGAAAGTTGTCGGGCGACAACACGTTCAGGTGAGAACAACATTTTAGTGCACTTATGTACCGGCATGGCTCGGGTTCATATTATTCAACCGTAAGGTAGGCGTATTTGTGTGCAATTGCGGCATGGTTGATGAGACGGTATGACATGGTGGTGATGTGATCATGAGAAAGCATAGAAACAACAAACTAATACGTGCAAAAGTATTGGCAGCACTCGGACTCGAACTCAAAATTCCGCTGGTGTGGTCCTATGATGCGGCACTCCTACCCACTGCGCCACCGAGGCACATCTCGTGTGGTGTCATAGGGGTTGGTGAGTATTGCGCGCACGTTTTCACACCGCTTTTTCAGGACTTTAAAAAAGCGTTAAGCAAATACTAAATGTGGTTCAGAATTAGGCTCACAGGCCCTACACCCTGTCGAAATAGCATCGCGAAAGCTCACCATGAGTTGGGAACTTTTCCTTGTAAGTCTTCTTGATTTGCACTCAAGCTGCGGTTGAATTTCTTTAAATTGTCATAGGTGGAGAAACTTGCTCCTGCTCGCGATTATAGTTGTGATAGAACAAATGTATTCGAATCTAGATTTGTTGTAGATTTTAGTTGTGTTCAAACAAATGTTTCGAATAATTATTCAAATATGTAATTGTCCAAGTAATTCGAATATTCGTTCAAATTCAAATTCAAATGAAAATCAATTTCAAATCAAATTTTTTAAAGTTTTTAACATCGAAAGGGAGTCGTATTCTAACATTATTTGAAAATCGTATGATTTCATTTGAATATCGAACAAACATTAAATCTTCAAGCACAGAACAGGTTCGAACAAATTATTGCATTATTCGGATATTCCAAGAGCGAAAAATGAGGCGTACTCGATTTTAGATCGTTCAAAAAAATTAATGAACAGATAAGTCCCATCGTTCGTTTCTTCGAAATTTTTTCACTCATTTCTTTATTCGATTATTATCACCATAGATTTTATTCGTCTACTCACTCGTTCGATAAATTTTTTCAGGAGCACAACTATAATATTCAGGGTGTCTCAAAGAAAAAAACACTGTTTGAAAGGCGACAACTTTGTTCTCAATGAAGATACTAAAGAAGTTAAAGACTCATTTGAATGCTTAAGAAAACAGGAATTTTCTGACATGTAAGCGGTATGGATTGTGCCATGCACTCGCCTGAATTCTTGCATTTTACACTCGATTGATTGTGGTTTGCTTGAATACTTGTTATAATTTATTAATAACTTGGCCTATTGTTTAATTTGTGCTTATTTTAAGAGTTAAAACATAAAATCATCTACAACTTGCAGCACAATGCAGGATACCCTAAAAATGCGGGTACCTTTTGAAAGGTTCTAACATTTATGATAGTGAAGATTTTCAAAAAGTTTGAGACTCATATGGAAGAACAAAATAGCAAAAACTTTGCGACTCAAGATTGCGCCATGCCTCCGCATGAAACCTTGCATTTCAGAATCGATTGATTGTGCATCGGCTGAATGCTCGTAACAACCTTGTTACTACTTGGCCGGATTAACCTGTGCTGTGCTTCTTTTAACGTTTTAGATCCGCCAGCAGCTACAACTATGCGATTTAAAGCTTCATTCAGCTTGAATGTTGCCTCATCAGTCTACAGAATCCGTCTTGGAAAATGAGGCTCCTGCTCACATTTGAATTGTGCAATCAGTAAGCTCGCATATCGCTTGTCTTCCCCGTGATTTTCAAGTTTGTAAACATTAAAAGAAGCACAACACAGGTTAATCTGGCCAAGTACGTAGCAACAAGGTTGTAACAAGCATTCAGCTTATGCACTTTCAATGAAGTCTGAAATGCGGGGTTTCAGGCAGGGGCATGGCGCAATCTCGTCTATTTACACGCCACAGAAATTTCGTTTCCCTGTGCTTTCATATTAGTCTCAAACATGTTAAGAAGCTTTACGAGCAGCAATGTTAGAACCTCTCTAATAGCACCTGCGTTTTTCGTAATCCGTTTTTAAGTTTTAAACCCTAAAAGAAGCATAAATCAATCGATACGGCTACTTTGCAAGGAAATTTAAAAAAACGTTCAGCCCATGTACAATCAATCGAGTTAAAATGAAAAAATTTAGTCGAGTGCATGGCGCAATCCACATCACTCATATGTCAGGAAATTTATACTTTCTTAAGCTTTAAAATAAGCTTTTAACTTTTTGAGTACCTTTACTGTGAGTAAGGTTATCGCCTTTCAAACAGTGTATACATTTTTTGAGACACCCCCCGTACTGTGGATTGTATTGGGATGTTCTTGATAATTAATGTCGTTTTTCAAATTTGTCAAAGTGAATTTTTCGGTATCATATTATCAACAAACATTAATCAGTAATATATTGATCATTTTTTGGTTGATGCCATCTTTCGATAGGTCGAAAAATTCCACGTTCCACGTAGCCCTGATTATTAGTGGCGAAGAACTGGTTAGCAATGACCTCGATGCACTTTCTACCACCAAGAAGAGCACTCGACCTTTTTTCGGTTCTTTCCATTTTCAACAGAAACTGCAATGTGCTGGTTGCTTCCGAATTCTTCACTCACGTGAAATGTGCCAGTGCATGTCGTTGGTGCAGGTCTGAACAGACAACTCGTCCGAAAGCTGGAGGCGACACTGAGGCAGTGTCTTCAGCACTATGTCACGCCATTGTCGCGTCGGACGTCGTGTATGGTGCTGGTTAAGTACTGAAAGTGCCCGTTGCTGACCTCCCTTTGCCTCCACATGGTGCCACGCGGAATCGCTGCGAGTAGAGTGAGGTTCTAAAGCCTCCGAAAACCGGTCCGTACTTTTTTCTCCGCACGTCAAATGGCGGGTGTCGGCCGCATGCTTTCAGCTGGTGCAGAAGAACCAACACAGTTGAAAGGCCTTCAAATTCGCCTTGATTCTTACACACGTGCTAAGTGCCAGCCAGCGACGAGAACTATGTATCAGGTTGTAAGGAAAGCATCCCGCCACATGTGCAGTTTCTTTTTTAAATGTATTTCTCTCATTCTATACATACAGCAAATAACGAACATATGCACCATTATTATCTACAACATACTGCCATTTGCCAGGTAGCTTGTAGATCCCGCTTCTGTAGAATTCGTAGAGTTTTGGCAAAAAAAAACTCAGCGAGGTTTTTTTCAAGTTGCTCCCTGTCGTCAAGTTGTTTATCCTGCAAATGGCTCGACAACGAAAGAAATAGATGGTAGTGCGTTGGAACAAGGTCCGGTGAATACGGCGAGTGCGCCCGGAACATGCTGTCCGAAACTAGAGTTGAAAACTGAAACTGGAGAAGCTGGAGCACTGGAGTGTCTTCTGAGTCTCCCTTGCAACGTGTGCACGTGCATTGCGGTGAAGGGAGAAGTCTTGTCCTGTTTTTTAGGAAGAGCTGCTTCAGCGCCATCCAACTGCCTGAAGTAGACCTTCCTAGTGACAGCAGTGTTTGGAGGTAACGGTCCCCAGTGAATGACTCCTTTGCAATTCCACCAGATACCGAGCACCACCTTTTTGAGTGTGAAGTTCCAGTCTTGGAGTGGAAATTCTTGCAATCGCCCATCTGAGCCACTGACGCTTTCATGTGTGGTTGAGGTAGACCACCCACTTTCCGTCGCCAGCGACCAGGTTCTAGAGCGAACAAAAATTCCGCCGCAAAGTTAAGATGTTCATGCACGCATCCTGACATACCTGTAGTTGGTGGCCGCTAAGTTCACGCGGTATCCGTGACCCATATCCATATCTTCCCAGTCGCGCAGGTGTTGACCTATGGTGGTGTGACAGCACTCGAGTTCCTCTGTCAGCTCACGGCTACAACGCCGGGGATCCTTCTGAACCAGCTCCAGAAGGCGCTCCTCAATTATTGCAACTGACATTCCAGACCATGGTTGGTCCTCCCAGCAAAAGTCTCCGTTCTTGAACTTCTGGATCCGTACTTTTGCCGTGTCGTTGGAGACGCTGGTAGGGCTCATCGTTCCACATATGCCATCCACCGCGGCTCTTGTACTGCTTTGCTTTTAATACTCGCAAAGCAGAAGCAGTCGAACTTGTTTGCAGTCGAGAACAATTTTCCCTGCCATAGTCGAAACGGAACGACGACAACAGTGGTAAATGTAGTCATAGGTCAGCCCATCTATGCGTTATTATTATCGTTATTGGGACAAGGTTCCAGAGCACTTTTCGAAAATTTGGCGGAGCGCCAAAGTGAGTGGAGGGAAACTTTGCCAGCCTAAAAGTACGAGATACAGTTGTTCTTGATTGATCTATTCGAATATGTATCGGAATGATTATCATGCGAGTTCGAATATTCAAAAAATCGCGTTTTTCACTGGAGTTGTTGAGTAATCAGAAGAATTGCATTTTTTTAAAATATTCGAATTCGAATCATCGAGATTTGTAAGCATTCTGGTGACGTTCGCCACGCTCCATCACGACTCTTCAAGGGCACACACGCTAGGAGGCGCACTGGTCCCGCCGCGGAGGACATACGATCGCGCGCATGCGCCGCGACGCACTATAAACGCCTTCCCGCACGCACCCTTCGGCAGTCTCCGGCTTCGTCGTCGCTGCGAGTAGTCAGTCCGCTCTCCGCTCCGGCATTCCATCGTCAGCGCAGTGTCCACTCCACCAGGACTTCGACTCGACAGGCCGCGCAGGACTCCAGGACGACCAGGACGAGGACAGGGCGCGCAGTGCCGACTACTAGAGGTAACCGCAGAGGCCGACCAATCCACCGCCCTCGTGAGCGCAGGCTCCAGGGTAGGAGCGAGGAAGGATCTGCGGCTTGCGCTTGGGGCTGACCCGTAGGTAAGCTGTCGGGGCTCAGCCTTAACTCCTAGGCTGTTGTACTCCATATTGATGTGCATATGTATTGGGTTGCTATGAAGTATAATGTCTGATGCGCATTGTCATGTAACTCGAGAGCCGGGGAAGGTTTATTCTGAGCGCAGTGGTAATACTGCAGAAGGTCGGCTGGCTCAATTGTATCATGCGAGTGATGTGAAGTTAGGCGAGGGTCGCCGGGGGGGGGGGGGCAGCGTAAGTGCACTCCCGGGAAAGGTCCTAAATAACATCCGCATTGGTATGAGGTGTGCTAAGTCGGGGCAACAAGGGCCTCATCCTAACGCGGCAGGTTATGTAAGAGCTAGCGCGCATAGGTAAGACCTCGACACCGGTTGTGCCTCACACCTGGCCCCGGGTCGTGGGCCGCATGAGTCTTACCACCGGTGCAGCGGACTCACCCGGGGCACGACACATTCGAGACCATTCGAGTATTTTTTTTTTCGAAAATTTTTCGAGAGCATAACTGTAGTATATACCTGTTCTGCATGTAACTAGGCCTCAAATATTTTCCATTGATTGTAATTCTTAAATTAGGGGCATTTGGAAGGTTCGTGTTTTAAAGAAGGGGTGAAATTGTTCAATTAAAGACGCAGCACTCTCATTCACACTTCGATTTGCAGTGCTAGCAAAAGCTCAATTCAAAGCAGTAGAATGCGGATCTATCCTAGTCCGAACGGGAGCAACCCGGTCAGTGTCATCTACTTACCGATGTCATAAAACCATAACCCCGAAATTTCCCACGAAATTAAATGAAAGCCCTCGCATCGTGGAACAGCAGCTGAAGCTCTTGTTGAAACTCAAGGGAGTGAATTGACAAGTGAAGGGTCTGAAGCCTATGTCTGAAAGGGGAGAGCGTGTCATATAGGAAGAATTCCCAACTCTCAATTAGTATAAAAATGTGTTTATTTTTTGCCAAGTCGGTAAGCCTAAAGAGCGGGGCTCCTTCAAGTTACAATGGAATCGGGGCCTGACGAGTTCGGGGGCCTTGTACGCCGGCGATGCCTCTGCCGCAGGCTGCTCGGAGCGCAGTGGATAGTGACGTTGCTTCATGAGAGGGAGGTGAGGGGTTCGATTCTTTTCCTCTGCCGTATTTTTGCATTTCATCTAATTGGTTGAGATTTGAGGATTCCGACGTCTATACCATTTGCAAAAGTTTTTGTCTAGTTTTCCATTTGCATGTGTCGAGAGTAAGTTTCTTGCGACTTGTTTATTACTGACCGGCTCTCGCAAATCACTACATGCCACCCTCCAATTAGGACAGATCTCAGAGTGCTTCTACTGTCAGAGGTTACAGTCCGAGAATGAAGTTGAAGAAAAGCTTTATGCTGTGTAAAAGGCAGTAGAAAAGCACACGAAATGCAAACGTGGAGATGTCTCAGCGTGAAGTGACTTGACTATTGACTATTGTGAATGAAGTGAAGTTATCCGTGTTGCATCAAGTGCTCGCCAGAGATCGAGTCGACCGATCCGACATCTGACGGTTAGGCGTTGCTTTGACGCTGAATGTGCGTGGCGCGTTCCTGAAATGCAAAGTATGATCGGATCTGAGCAGCTCCAGCAAACACGCGTCTACCGACCTCTCCCTCTTTGTTGAAGAGGATCGTCTGCACGGAGTTACCGGATCCGAACGAGTCCTCGCCGTCGTAAACCAGCTGGTCAGGAGGTGACGCCACGCCTTGGTTACGAGCGAAGATCTGTGATTTGAATGCATTCGTTCCAGCCATCAGAATTGCCAAATTAATCTACAGAACTCTGCCTACCTTCAGACTTTTACCGGCACGCAGTACAAAGTCCTTCGGGAGGGTGTACACAATTTCGCGTTTTCCGTCGATGCGGCGCTTCAGCTTCCATTCACCGATCGACTTCAAATGGAGGGTTTAACTTAGTAGAGCTTGTAACACCGCAGTTTTTTAAGTTTAAATTTACCTCGTCTTTAGCGCGATGTGTATTTTGCAGGACGATGAACTTGCCATCGGGGGATGCCTCCTGAACAAGAAGTTGAAATTCTATTCTAGAAAGGCACTTAAGGAAAAGTCTCAAATTCGGTGGAAAATCGGGATTTTTGGAAGACTTTCGCATGGAACACTTGGTGAAAATTGCTTCGTTTGCAAATGCTGAAATGAGTGAAAAGCGTCACGATAATGGTCAGGGTTTTCTCCCAAGACATCTACTCAAAACGACTTTAAGCAAATTTAAAACGCATTTCTAAATCCTTAATTGTTAAAGGACAATAAGTAAACTAGGGATTCCATTTTCGCGTCAAATTAGACACTTTTCATATACACTTTTAACGCTTTTGAACTCAAAGTGAACATCCTTCAAATCAAAAAGAGTCGTTTCCAAATTAAAGTAGAGACTCTCCAAAAATGTTAGAATAACTGTTTGTTCAATGAAAATGTTTGCAGCACTTTCTTTGAAGTTCTAAGTTATCTATTCAATGGGCGAACAATATAGTTATGTTCTTGGATTTTTTTTGAATATTCGGGTGGTTTCGAATGCTCACAATTTCGAATATTCGAACTCGGATATATTCGAAAACTGCGCTTGTTCTGAAATTCGATTCCAAACACCTTCGAAAAACGCGATTTCTTGACTATTCGAACTCGAATGCATTTGGAAAACGCGATCTTCCGAATATTCAAATTCAAATATTCAAATTCAAATAAAAATCGATCAAATATGTATTTGAATAGGTCATTCGCACTGCCATGGTAAAAAAAGCAAAAGTATATATAACATACTGTTTGAAATTTTGCAGAATTGTGATTTCAAAAGCTGGACACTACCACACACCTTAAAATTTTGACTGTTTTTAAAGGAGATATTGATTAACAGCTTGTACTCGAGAGCGAGAAGGTCATTTTTTGGTGCATAAATAGCGCAACTGCGCTATGCTCTCGTCGAACAGATCTCGAATTTTACTCTATTGATAATAAAACTTCTGCTTGCATGAAGGTTCACCTGTACCTGTTAACGATACAACAAAAGCATCTGTAAAAAACACATATCCTCACTTTGATGTTTCATGCAAGCAGGATTTGCACTATCAATCAAATAAAAATCGCAACGAACTAATCGAGCACGTGGCGCGACCTCTTCTTTTAACGCACTTGATGCACAATGATTGCTGCCGTTTTGTGCTTTAAAGAAAAATTTGATTCAATATTTTTCCTTGAAAAATTAAATCTTTATAAAGTTTCAAAGAGCATGTTCACTTATTAGGTAGGTGAATTTAACGAATTCAAAGTAAGTCTACTGAATTTTTCTTGAGCAAAAAAAATATATTAGCCGTCGCGGAGAGTCTCTGCATAGTGGGGAAATCTCGTAGCAAATTGAAAGATGTTGAGTTTGATTTCAAAATCGTCGCAATTGCTTAGAAGAATTTTATTTGAAATGTATTAAATTTGATTTGAAAAGTATTCAACTCGATTTTGAAAAATGTCCAATTTGATCCGAAAATTGTCCAATTTAAGGTGAAAATAGTACATTATCACACCCCTAAAATGTTTCTGTGAACATCCAGTCGAAGCCAAGTGACTGTTATCTTAAAAATTCTTCTATGTCCCCACTCCTTCATCCCTTTAGCTCTCAAGAAATCGCGTAATTCTTGAACAGGCTAAAATTTGTGATGATCTTACACAGTTGATCGATGATTTTAAAGAACTCACATGAATAGAGACATTTCCTTTGGCCGATCTCTGGAACGACTGGCGAGAGGCAGTTTCTCCTTTGACGACTCTCATCGTTTCTAAAGGATGGAAATGACGTTGCAAAGATTATTCGCCATCATATAACGCAGTTTATGACGGAATATACGATTGCTCACCGGTGTCGGTCTCCTGGGAAATAGCGTGGGTCTTGACGACCTGCTCGACGAGCTGCTTGAGTCCGGCGCGATTCTCCTCACCTTCGAGCATCTTTCGGAAGAGCGCGATTTCGGCGTCGAGCGTCTGTAGGGGTTTCGTTCATATTCTCTAAGCTTGAATCTGCCAAACACTTCTCTGTACGTCTACTGACCTGCTTGGTGTCGAGCAGCATTTGCAGCTCGACCATGAGTGCCTGGCATTCCTCACGCATCTTTCGAATCTGGGCATCACGTTCGTTGAGAGCGGCTTCGTAGGAGCGTTGGTCGTCCTCGAGCTGGTAGTTGAGCTCTTCAATCTGCCTCTCCAGCAACGAGTTCTAAACGGTACGATTTTCCAGCTGACTACTGAGCACAACAGCTACAAAGCTCCAGGTGATCCGCCTACCCTTCCTTCGAGGTCGCCGAGCTTGCCGCGAAGATCGCTCAGCTGCGTACGAAGACGTTTCACCTCTTCTTTCGCGTAGCCATGCTCCATGCTCTGAATTAGTGGCCAGCGTTTAAATGGTGCTGTCATCTACGGTGTATTCATCACTCACAATCGGGAAATTCACCTGTCTTGCACTCTGCGTCTGAATTTCCTGCACCTTCAGACGGTACCACGACTCCATGTCCGTGCGGTGGACGTTGGTGATCTGAAATTGGAAAAGGCAGGTCCTTCGCGACAGCTTCCTCTCAAAAATTCTTTTCTATAAAGTTAAGCAATCACCCCTCAAACAGTGTATACATTTTTTTGAGACACCCTGTATTTATTGAACACACTCATAGAAAACAGCTGCACTAAAGGAATCCAAGTAAAATTAGTAGAAATGATAGGGAATATCTAGGGTTCCTCGAGGTTAAAGTCCAAACGTTTGCAAATGACTAAGATGTGAAGAGCAGTGTCCTATCCGTATTCTGAACCCCACAAAGCTTCATTTCAAGAATTTTGAGATAAATTTCAGTTGTAACCGATTGACCTTTAGTTGTTTTTCTACTGAAGGGCCAGCTCTCTTCGCTTTTTATACCTAGTTTTCACATTACCCGGGACACATTGTTGTTACTTAGCAGGTTTGCTTGGATAATAGACGATTTCTAGGAAGCCTTCCTCAAGAAGGAATTCGGAAGTCGTTCGTCCAAACAGGCTGACGTAGCTTACCGACATTGCGCGTGCGCGAGCGTCTCTGCCGCGTTCGATGTCGCGTGCGACGATGAGTAAGCGCCAGCCACAGGAGATTTCATTCCTGTCTCGCGCGTGGCGCCGCGCGACGTTCGAGCAACGTCCTGGCCATGATTCATCAATGACTTACCGGTTGGGAACAACAGAACTTTTCGCGAATGTGCCACGTACCGCGATTTATCAACGTGCGGCGTGGTAAGTTTCCGGTGAAGATCGTTGTAGCGGTAACCCGGCTAGAGCCTCTGGTAAACGACGCGGCGAACTACCGGTAACGCTCCACTGCTAATGTCTGACTCAGAGGCAACGATTTGTGCTCGTTGCCAAGAGTACTAGGAGGCATGTACAGGGGCGTTTTGTGAGATTTCGCTCTTTTTTCTCTTACCAGTTCACTTGTTAGTGACCTTTTTTACCTGCATATGTCTGTTTGGGGCGCGTGGAGCGCAGTCGGAGGAGGCGCCGACTGTCGCGTGCACCCGATACCAGGTTCCTGGTTCGGATTTCCGCCCAGGCCAACCAAGCCTTCCATCCCTTCGGGGTCGGTGAATTGGTACCAGACTTGTCTGGGAAGGATAAAGCGCTGATTTGTTCATCGGCTGGCCACCGCAAGTCATTGTATGGCCAAATACGCATTCAACTCGCCTCCACGACATCCCGTAGAAGTAGAATGCGTGGCGCATCCTAAAGGGGATTGAATAACGCCGTTCTTTATCATTTTACCCTTTATGTCTGTTTGTCTTTTATGTTATTATTGATTTCTATTACATTTGAGAAGACAGTATGATCACACTTTATAGGACCTAGTACGGCCTACGGCTTCACCCACTACGGCTGTGTAACTTGCTGTGTGCCATCGTTGGCTGCTTCACCCAGCAACGGGCTTCGGCTGTCCGTGTCGACAAGACGATACTAATGAAATTTCGAAATAGTGCACTACATCGCGGAATATCGCTTCGCAAGTACTGTGGCAGCGGTTGCGTCGTGTGGATGTAGCCATTGAGCAACAACTGCTGTCAGCTTGCCGGCGCGGCATCCCTCACCACGACCTTCGTGAATCACAAGTGTCGGTAAGTTTCTGGCAAGGAGCCGGTTAGATTAATCTGTGGTAGCGAATTACTCTTCTTGACTCTTTCGTTGATGAATCCGGACTCTGGTTGTAGGGAAAGTTCTCGCCATTTTTGAATGGGCGCCTTTTCTTCCTCACACTGCGTCCCAGTGATTTTTGGGCATATTTGATATAAGTAGATCAGAGGCAAGATTAGTCAACCGCTTATCGCCCTCTAACGATCAAGATACCACCAAAACCTATAGCCACATTTGTCAACGACACCTCCGGTATCATCTAACGGCAACTTCACCATATCTGCCTAAGTGATGCAGAGATACAGATACGATAAGCGATATACCGTTACCGGCCGGTAAGCGGTTGATAATTCTGGTACCTGATGCTTATGAATGTCATGTCAAGGGTTTCGCGGTATTTTCCCCGTTAGAGGGCGGTAAGCGGTTGATGAATCTGGCCCCAGGTATGTGCAAGTTGACAGCTGTTATCAGCTCGTAATTTTTGAATAACCCACTTCAGATAATGAAGCTTTCGAAGAGTATATTCATGGCCTTCTACTATTCACACCTACAAATCAGGAGCTGAATTCAGTCGTCACATCCAGGCTGTATTCGGGAAAAGAGCGTTGTCTTAAGGCACTGCCCGAGCTCGGTTCGCTCGTTTTCGTAACGATGACTTCAACGTCAAAAACTCGCTCGGTTGCGACGTCGATCCAAAGTCGACAAGGAGCAATTGCAACGACTGGAGGAATCAGACCCACAGACCAACTACCACACCTAAACTGGCCTAGGAGTATACTATACCACCATCGCAGATCATCTTCGACAACTGGGTAAGGTGTAGAGGTTGGCGCGATAGTTCGTCCCCATGGCCGGACGGAACGCGACCGCCGGCGACGTGCGGCGGTGGCTGCGTAATTGCTCGCGCACAGGCGCCGAAATAACTGGCTGTCGTCCATCGTCACAGGAGATGAGGACTGGTGTCTGTTTGTCAACATCAGGCGCCGTCGACACTGGGTTGACATGAGTGAGCAGCATGAGCCGCAACCAAATGCAGGCTCCACTCGTAGAAGGTTATGTTTGCGTTTGGTGGGATTGCAAAGACGTTACGCCTTACGAGTCGCTGCCACGCACGGCAGCCTCATTGCGTTGTGTACTGTCATCAACTGGATTGACAGGCCGTCAGAATGGAAGAGAAGCGCCCGGATCACAACACGGTCCGATTACTTCACGACAACGCCTTCCCATTGCAAGGCTACCAGCCAGAAGTTGCTCGATTTGGATGGAAAATGCTACCCGTCCCGCTGCACAGCAGAGACCTTGCGCTGACAAACTACCACCTTTCCTGCCGTTCTCCAAACCCATGCGAGGAAAAACGTTCGCTGATGGGGATGATAGGGATGGGTAGTTGAGTAGCTTCTCTGAGTCACAGCCAGAAGTTTTCTGAACTGCATCCATCAAAAGTCTGCCCGAAAAGTGGAAAAGTGTGATAGAATATGACGGTAATTACTCCGTTTCTTAATGTGTTCTTTACTTCCTGAAACGGCGAGAACGTTTCCTACAACTTAATGCATACATGGCAAAAATGACTGTGCGGAATAAAACATAAGTGGTTGTTGTTACCTAATTAAACAGCCCTTAAATTTTTTAGGGCGCGTGGAGCGCAGTCGGAGGAGGCGCCGGCTGTCGCCTGCACCCGATACCAGGCTCCTGGTTCGGATTTACCACCCAGGCTAACCAAGCCTTCCATCCCTTCGGGGTCGGTGAATTGGTACCAGTCTTGTCTGGGGGATAAAGCGCAGACTCGTTCATCGGCTGGCCACCGTAAGTCATTGTATGGCCAAATATGCATTCATACCGCCTCCACGACATTCTGCAGAAGTAGAATGCGTGGCGCATCCCAAAAGGGATCGAGTAACGCCGTCCTTTATCCTTTATCCCTTAATTTTTTACAGCTAACGTCCCAACGTAACGTATGTTTACAATCTTCTTCAGCTATCAACTGCTCATTATTTTCAATTCATTTCCCCTAAACCTCAAGTGGCCTGTAATGAGGGTGCTCATTTCTTATATTCACCAATAGGTTCCACTTCCTCCTTGATATAGGTCTGAAAGCGGAGTTCTAACTCTTAATTTGAGCGAATCAAAAGGCGTTATATTTTCTATTTAAAATGTTAGTTTCCTGTAAGTGGAAAATGTAAATGAAATTTTCGATCTTTCCTAGTCGGAGGGGACACATGGCGTTGTTATTCACCATCCCTTGAACGTGTCCGAGAGCTTCACCTGCTCTCCCACGATACTGACGTCTCTTTGGCAAATTCAAGTGAGGTGGCGGTATGGTGTAATGGTGACATAACTGGCATCCTAGGGCAGCCCCTTCCGACAAGGATAGACTCGAAATTTTCCTGTGAGTGGAAATTTCCCTGCATATAGACTTCATTGCGGGAAGAACGCTAAACATATTATCAGCAAACTTCTAAACTTGAAGCGGACGTGAATGTGAAGCTCCTCTTCAAATATGAATTTAAATCTTCCCACGTCGAGCTTTTACTTTACAAACCTTTAACGGTAAATGTAGCGAAGCCGCAACGCGAGGGTGCAGAAACGCGCCATAGCTCTTGCTATAATCGCGACAGCCAATCAGGCGCCGGGTGAGCCGACAGAGAGGGCACGTGATTGGCTGCTGCGAGTACGATAGAAGCGTCGTCGCGTTCCCGCACCCACTCGGTGCGTCTTGGATCTCTTTTCCTTTGCACCTGTGCAGTTAACTCCCATACCAGAGCTAGACCGGGGACGTTTCTCTATCTAGTTTCTGAGGACTAGACATGAAAAGTGCGAACAATCGAAACGACATTTTCCTGCCCTAAACCTTATTTAGAACGATTGGATCGAATAGTCTGTCGGCAGCCTTACCTGATCATATTCCTCGCGAATGTCTCTAATAGCAGACGCAAGCTCGTTCTTGAAGAACTCGCGATTCTCTGGTGTGGTGTCGCGAGACGCCAACGTCTGAAAATTGCGTGAAAATAGAAGTGACGAAGCACAAATAGAGGTTGTGTGAACAACCATTCAGGCCCTACAACCCACCTGCAGTTCTCTGATTTCGTTGTCGTGCACACGGCGAAGGAAATCAATCTCTTCGAGAAGCGTCTGCACCTGGTTCTGATAGTCGATGCGATTGAGCGTTTCTTGGTCGACATCCTGCCAAAGAGTGGGTTAAGCTCCACCGTCAGAGAGGCTGATGAGGTCCATAGCCTATCTCACCGTGCGAGCACGCTGCAACTCCGACAGAAGACGTTGGTTCTCCGACTTGACGCGCTTCACCTCGTCCTCAAGTTGAGCGATTCGCCGTTTGAGCAGAGCGATTTCGGCCTGAAGAGCGGAGTTATGATCACAAAGGCTCTAGAACGTTCTTCTATAGGAGATGTTAACACTGACCTCAAGATTTGACAGATGCACGAGAAGCTCGTCGATCTTAGAACGGTCAGCTTCACGTCCGCGCACAGCCTCCTCGTACCTGAAGTAATTTCATTCAATGTTTTACTGGATTCATAGCTAGCAGAAAATCTACGCAGAAAATGACCGTATCTCAAGGTGGGCGGAGAAAATGCCCGCAAACCTTTAAAAAATGCTTGATTAAACGAGGAAACCTGCAGTACTCAGAAAATGCTATCAGATGGCAACAAACAAAAGCGCCACCATACAGAAAAATCTGTAGATGGCAATCACCATCAAGGAAACTAGGAATAGGTACAAGAAAACGATTAACAGTTCATTGGGAGACTTTTCGTCAAGTACTCCGTTAAACTTGGCAACGTTTCATCAAAATTTAAGCTCTAATAAGAAATGGTAAGCGAGTTTCGGAGGTTCAGTTCACGTCGGTTTCCTTGATACACTATACAAGCACGAGTCGCAAATCCTCAAACTTGGGTAATTAAACCCACAGCAAAATACACCACATTTATCACATAATATCTATCATATGATGAGAGCACCTTAAATTCACCATATGAGAAAATAGCATGAGAAATGAATGAAAAATGCTAACAGAGCAGAATGAGATTTCCCAGATGACTGGCTTTTATAATGTGTTGGTTTTTATTTTTCTAGCGTAACAATCTGATAGAGCTCAGTGCTAAATTCTTTTGCAACATCCCACGAATCGTTCTATGATTACGAGAAAGTCGCCATAAGTGGGTCGAAAAATTCCCGTATTATGATGATTCATATGTTCTTGGGATTTTTTCGATACATTTCAAAATTTTTATATATTTTGATCAAACTAACCTTACTCATCGAAATATCGCTCATCTTTGTTGATGGCTGGCTGTCCTTTATCGTTCCAACAGGGAATGGTTACCGGGGCGATAGAATTATGGGGATTTCGATTCGAAAAAGTGACGAAGGTCGTCCGTGATACCTGACCGGTGCGCCACACGAGCTGATGCATGCCTTTTCAACTTATCTCGCTCTCGCCGTTTTGACTGGTTGGACTTGCTCATTACAGGGGATGAGAAGTGGGTACTGTATGTGTGACATACAGCAAGGCATGCTTGGACTCCAACCGAGAAGAAGCCGCCAGCAGCTCCCAAAGGTGATCTGCACCCAAGGAAGGAGATGCTGAAGGTTTCTGGGATGTTCGTGGTGTTGTGTACTGAGAGCTTCTCCCTTCTGGTCCCACCATTAACAGTCAGGTGTGCTGCAACCAACTACAAGAACTCAGCCACGATCTTCAAACTTAGCGACCACAACTCGACAAGATTTATTTCCTCCACGACAGTGTAAAACTGCATGCTTCAAAAATGACCCGCCAAGAGCCGCAGCTATTTGGATGGGAAGTGGTTCCCACCCATCCTGTTCATCAGACCTTGCCCCAACTTACTACCTTTTGCTCCGATCGCTAGCTCACTTTGGAAGGGAAAGGATACGATAATCGAGCGGCACTCGAATCCGACCATCGCCACTTTTTCGAATCGAAACCCCCGGATTTCCATCGCCACGGCATCCATTCTCTGACGAAACGATGGAGGTCGGTCATCGTCAAAGATGGGCGATATTTCGATGAC
Source organism: Heligmosomoides polygyrus polygyrus (assembly GCA_947396885.1). Lineage (NCBI taxonomy): Eukaryota > Metazoa > Nematoda > Chromadorea > Rhabditida > Heligmosomidae > Heligmosomoides > Heligmosomoides polygyrus. The sequence goes on from OX377205.1 coordinate 86,744,963, forward strand.
TAAGGTTAGTTTGATCAAAGTATATAAAAATTTGAAAAATATCAAAAAATCGCAAGAACATTTGAATTACCCTAATATATGAAAAATACTCGACATTTCAAAACAGGGATAGCTAGAACTATTCCTGGCAGGGTTCCACACCGTAGATTCATTTGAACGACAACCAACACCTACATTAACACAACTGCAGGACGACGTCGTCGTCTTAGTGAACATCCTTAACGACAACATTAGGCGGAGGTTAGTTCGGAGCAGGCTCTGCGATCAGCAGTGTCTTTTGGAGAACTGCGTTACTTGCCAAAATGAAAGACCAGGCGATTATTCAAATATTGGAGTGATTTATGTGGTCGACTGCTTGCCATGTGACGCCAAATATTAGGTTGGAAAAAAGTCTTTTCATTTTTTTCAAAGATTTATTACTTTACAACTACAAAGTCAAATCAATTGAGATAAACTCCATTTTGTTCCACTACACTTCTCCAAAGACGGGGTAATTTTTCTAATTTCCCTCGCGTAAAAGACTGCAGTTCTGGAGTCGAACCACCGCTGAATCCAATTTTTGATGTCTTCGTCCGTTTCAAAACATTTCTCTCCAATTTCTTGCTTGGGAGCGTGGAAGAAATAGCATTCGGTAGCGCCGACGTCAGGGCTATACGGTGGATGTGGCAAAACCTCCCAGCCCTGCTTCTTTATTGTTTTTCTTGTGAGTCTTGCAACATGTCGCTTTGCAATGTCATGCAGGATCATCACCTTCGACTTCTCAGGCCTCTTTTCTTGGAGAGCTGCGGCGACTTTATGGAGTTGGCCCCTGTATGTGGCAGCAGTAAGTGTGTCTCCACTTCTGAGAGTTTCTCATTAAATCACTCCTCTGACATCCCACCAAACACTCAAGAGAATCCTCCTTTCGTAAACACTGGGCCTGAGATCAGGCTTAGGGTTCTCTCCTTTATGTACCCATTGCCTTTTTCTTCGGAAGTTGGCACACAGAACCCAAGACTCATCGACTGTCACAACCCGCGGCAGAAACGATTTTCTCTCGTATCTGGACAGAAAAGAAGCAGCGATGGAGAGCCGTTGACTTTTCTGAGTGTCTGACAGGGCATGTGGAATCCAAGTTCCAAATCTCCATGCAAACTCAAGATTCTTCAGATGGATTTCACTATCTTATGAGAGACTTCGAGCTTCTCTGCCAGTTGACGTGTCGTCTGCCTACCGTCGGCCCGAAGAAGATGGAGTAGTTCAGTGTCGTCCGATTCAGTTGGTCTTCCTGACCTTGCTTTGTCCTCGAGTGAATAATCTCCCTCTAAAATCTTTCCGAATCACTCATAACAGGCGCGATGAGTAGTAGATCCCAAGCCATATATATGGTTAATTTGGTCGGCTGCCTGACATGCTGTAGATCCTTTAATGAATTCATGAAGAATGCCGTGTCGAAAATGGCCATGAGGTAGATTTGGCATTGAGTCCGGAAGATTGGATGGATAACGAAGTACAAGGAGGGGCTTGACCTGTGTCTGCGTGCGAATGGTAGACAAGTGTGATAGGATTACGAAATCAGCTATCAATATTGGCTAGAGCGTTTACAAGGAGAATGGTAAAAAAAATTTCGAAGTGTGAAGAGACTTTTTTTCCAACCTAATACATGGGAGAGACGAAAAGAGCTTTTGCAGTACGTGTAAGAGAACATCTGTCAAGTAAAAAGTGTCCAGTTCGACGTGAAAATGGTAGAGAACAAATCTACGGTCTACAATTTAGGTCTACAGACGTCTGCAAATTCTTTGAGCTCTAGCTTAAGTGGAAAGACCGATTACTGTGCGAAAGTTTTCCCTGCTGCTACATGCAGCTCTGCTGTCTTGTCTCATCGCATCGTGAAGTCTTCACGTCACCCGACCGTCTACCGTAATCGAGAGCGTCACTACTACTACGTCACGCATGCTACAGTGAGGGCGACACCTAATGCAGCGCACCCGCCGCGAGCGCATCCGCCTGCGCTCTTCGTTCATGCAGTCAGCAAACAGACACTACGGTAGCGCTGATTGCGGTAATTTTTCTGAAGCAGCTTATGCTCGCCTGGCGATGAAAGATCAACACCGAAACGCCGAAGCAGCCGGAGAAATTCTCACGCTAAGGTGATTATAAGATCGTAGAAACGAGCAGCATTATTGCAGTTCCAGCAAAATATTTTTTCTCATGTTCTACTACTGAATGTCGTTATGGATCTGAGATGTCGGTCACAGAGACGAGATCATTGCTAACCAAATGCTGACAAAAATTCCTTATGATATAGTACACCACATAGAACCCTATGCCTATATCTACAGCTTAGTTGTGGCTTCGTTTTTATTAGGTTAAATTATTAGGTTATACCTTGTTGCTCGGGGGCATGTGGCGCAGTCAGAGGACGTGCTGGCTATCGCATGCACCCGATATCAGGTTCTTGGTTCGGATTTCCCGCCCAGGCCAACCAATCCTTCTTTCCCCCCCCCCCCCCCCCCCTCCTCGGAGTGCCAGACTTGTCTGGGAAAGGTGAAGCGCTGACTTGTTCATCGGCTGGCCACCGCAAGTCATTGTATGGCCAAATACGTATTCAAATTGTCTCCACGACGCCCCGTAGAAGTAGAATGCGTGGCGCATTCCAAAAGGGATTGAATAACGTCGTCATATTTATACCTTATCTTTAAGTGCCCATAGAAATGTTGGCTACCCCATGGCCACCCTTTAGAACACATATTCCACTACAAATTACCTAATTGTTCAACCTAAGCTTCCCTAGAAAGTCCCGTTAGGTGAAAAGATGCGTTAGTGAATTCCATTTCTCTGATAAGGCTCCATTCAATAATCCAGCAAAAACAATTGAACACTTTATCACCTTAGTCTTTGCAAGAGCTTTAAAAACTTCCTTAAGATGCACATTGTAAGTCATCTAAAGCTCATAACGTTATATCTAGAGGCGAATAGGGGTTCTCTAAAGGACAGCTTCATAGACACAGCAGTCCACGAACTCTAAAGTACTGACTTTCATTAGGAGTTACCATCTATGCATAAATTTCAAAGATGCGCTTACTCATGTAACGGAAGGTAATACATACTCATCAATGCTGAAGGTCTCACTGATGGCTTACGGTATGTAAATGTATAACAGACGCAAATCATATAACAGACGCGATATTCACGCCAAAATGGGCACGTTCAATTCAAATTGTACACTTTTTAAGCATGGATAACACTTTTAAAATCAAACGAAACATCTTACGAAATCAAAACCAGCATCTTTTAGGTTAAACTACAACAATAGAAATTCTGTGGGGATGATAGAATAATTCTTGCCCACGATTCATTATGACATTCTATGGATTTTTTTTCAGTTCACCTGTCCTAAAAAATGACCACACTGTTTAAAATTTCATAAGAATTTTAGTTTTTTAAAGGAGAATTAATGAATTAAAATTTTTCATTGTAGAGCGCAGGAAAACGGCAATCATAATATGATTTGTGCGCTTCAACGTAAAACCTAAAACATTACTTTTTTATAAGACAATTAAATTTTTCCAAATTTCAGTAAGTTCTTTTTTGGAGCAGCTGAATTGAGAAACGTGAAACTAAAAATACAAACAAAGTCATACCAAATTTTCCTTTAGCAAAAAATTATTCTAACCATGTTGGAGACCATGTCTTCTACTTTCGTCTGGAAAACGTTTAATTTGATTTGGAAGATGTTCATTTTGATTTCAAAAGCGTATGCTTCTTTATAAGACTGTCCTTTTCGATTTGAAAACTGTCCAATTCGGTATGCAGAGTGTCCATTTTGGCTCGAAAATAGTGTATATATATATATATATATATATATATATATATATATATATATATATATATATATATATATAAACCCTAGGTTGTACAAGAACTCCCTGCCCTTCTGACGATCCTCCCAAAATTTATTGCAACACCTTTTCTTCTGTTCATCGTTTATAGAACTAAGAGGAGGAACAGGATATAATAGGTTACTTAATACATTAGGTCTTTAAATGTTAATCTGGGGGCAGATTCGTCAACGACTTACAGAGATTTTACAAAGAAATTACAGTGGAAGCTTCTGAAAAACGTGATTTAACGCTGCTTATCAACAAGCGACATGGTCAAGATTTTTTCCATATTGGGTAAATCATGTTGTTCTGATTCCAACAGTGTACATTTCATTCGATATATTCGACTTTGAAGGAGGTTATGGCAAAGCTATGTGGTGAAATGTTGGCGTTATCAGGATTTTCCGAAGCAATTTCTCTGTCAAATCTCTGTAAGTCGTTGATGACTCCGGCTCCTGGATAGTACTAATGCAGTTTGGTAGCGCTTCTCACTTGCGTCTCAGCTCGGTCAGCTCATCCTGCATCTTCTTGATTTGCGTCTCCAGATCCTTGCGCTGCTTGTTCGTCTCGTCGATGAGTTTTTGCGCGTCCTTTAAACAGGCTCTGTTCAATTAACTGGTTCGACGATGAAGGCCGGGTGGATGCTAGCTCACCGCGAGTTCGCCCTCGTACATGTTTCGAATGTTGTGCGTGTCCTTTCCCCATTTGCTTCGCAGTGCATCGAGGTCCGTGGCCAGCTTTCGATTCTGAGCCTCCAGGAAACGTACCTAAACTGCCGGTGTTGCATCGGCAAAGTCAATATTTGCCTGACATTTCGCCCAACGCGCCTTTTCGATGTAGCTGGCGAGGCGGTCGTTCAGATCGCTCATCTCTTTCTTCTCACGTTCGCGTGAATCGCGAATGGTGCTGGCCGCATTCTGGCCGAATGGCGACAGCGCCGAGCCGGCTCCCGATCGCATCTCGGTGACGATCTTCAGCGTACGATCCTGCGCTGAAACGTTCTCGTCATGCAGCGAGAGGGCGAATTTTAAACAGTTTTTCAACGGCGGTTTTTCGACTCACACACGACATTCCCCGCTTGTCGTCCACCAAGAGGAGCACGTGCAGCCGGCAGGGTTGCGCTGAACGACATCGCTGAAAATGGTCAGATTATCCAAGACTGAGGGACGATGGATGGAGAGTAAGACGGAGGAACTGGGAGGAAGTCGGCAACACAGCGCAGTGCAAGAGCGCTAGCGTTAGGTGTGCACGAAATTCGACACTGGCGAGGAATGAAACCGGACGGGACGGCGAGGCAGCGAGGCAGCGAGGCGGAGCGGAGCCGTTTGCTATTCAGATTAGAGTTTCGGGCCGATTTGCCGGTCTGCTTCTCCCCCGCGTTTCTCTCAAAAATTTCTCTTCCGATGAGCAATGTCTGAGCATATTGCACTCAACTTTAGCTGCTGTGTTCGGAGCACAGGTAGTACGAAAGGTCTGCAGTAGACGTTTTAGAGTGTTGGAAAGATTAACCACTGTGGTAAAACGGACAACCGAGTCAGTGAACGAAATTGTTCCGGAACACGTTGAGGGCACAATTTTCGAAAACGAACTTCGGCCAAAATAAGCCTCGGTTTACATACCGTACGATCTGCTACGGTAGTTTGGCTTCTGAACTGTTACAGGAATTCGATCAGTGTTTCGTCATAATGGAAGAGGAGCAAATTTTGGATAGAACTTTCTGCGACTTCGATTTCGATCAACATTTGAATAACAGTGATCTACTCTTTTCGATGAATCGAACAGGAAATTGAGCAAAATCATTCGCTCGAACACAGCTCCACTTAAGGATAAGGGTAAAGGACGGCGTTACTCAATCCCTTCTGGGATGCGCCAGAGCATTCTACTTCTGCGGGATGTCGTGGAGGGGACATGAATGCGTATTTGGCCATACAATGACTTGCGGTGGCCAGCCGACGAACAAGTCAGCGCTTTACCCTTCCCAGACAAGTCTGGTACCAATTCACCGACCCCGGAGGGATGGAAGGCTTGGTTGGCCTGGGCGAGAAATCCGAACCAGGAACCTGGTATCGGGTGCACGCGGCAGTCGCGCCTCCTCCGACTGCGCTACACGCGCCCTCTACGGCTCCACTTACTGCCGAATTTATGTTAGAAGTAATAACGTTATTTTATCAGGAGCGCGTTACTCCCAGGAAAAGGCATATGGATTGAATGTACATGACAAAAAAGCAGAAAAAGAGCTCTTAAAATATGTCTGCATTTATTTATTTCTTGAGTACATGGAGAACAAAGCAAATAATGGAGAGAAACATTGCTCAATGTTACTGTGAGCACATAGAGAAGAGAACAAGCAACAAGATAAAGAAGAAAGGAGAAAGGATGGCGTTACTTAATTCCTTTTGAGATCCGCCACGCGTCCTACTTTTACGGGATGTCGTCGAGGCGATTTGAATGTGTATTTTGCAATACAATAACTTGCGATGGCTAGCCGATGAACATGTCAGCGCTTTATCCTTTCCAGACAAATTCGGTACCAATTTACGGAACTCGGAGAGATGGAAGGCTTGGTTGGCCTGGGCGAAAATCCGAACCAAGAACCTGGTATCGCGCGCGACAGCCAGCACCTCCTCCAACTGCGCCACGCGCCCCGAGCAACAAAGTAGAACCTAATAAAGAGGAAGCCACAACTACACTGTAGATATAGGGATAGGATTCTATATAGGGTTCTTTATTATAAATAGTTTTTGACCGATATCGTGGAAGTAGGTCAAGAAGTCTTCATTACATAGAGTATAGGACATTTGTTGAGCCAAAATGTGATACGAAGCGAGAACTTCAGCACCAGCACTTGGCACTTTAACATCAGCAAAAGCAGACCGTAGTAATTATTCAGCCAAAACGTGATTTAACATTAGTTTAACACAAAGGGTTACAGCTGAAATTGGCTGTTTAAAAATTAAGAATCGTATTTTTCGTTACTTGCATCAAATGGATTTTTTTCAAAACGATTATGTAGTTCGTTTGCTGGAAAAAAATGAGAGAAAGAAGAAGAAGATTATTTATCAACAAAAACGTATTAACGTATAAAATTTACACAAATTTTCACATTACGAACTAAATTTCCTGGCATAAATAAGAAAGTTTCATATGTATATTGCTTTAATGAGTTTGATAGAGTGCGTTTCTTGGACAGCTTCAAAAATTCTGAGCCAGGCCACAGGAAAAAACCGAGGTTTGCTCTGAGAAAATGAAGAGTCCTCTGACCCCCCTGTGTTCTAGGAAGAAGTGGTGTAGAACTCTTGGAGGTGAATACGAGTGAGGATATGATTTAAGAATCTGCTTCGTATAGAAAGCGCGGAGATGGTGTTGTAATCACACATCCGCATTCATCTGCAGAGTTTTCTTGTGGAACAGTTTTGTACAGCTTTCAGTCCAACGAATCCTTATATTTCGGACTGAAAATTAAGGGTCCAAATTCTAGAGTTGGTCTAACATGGCCCTATAAGTAGTTAGTAGGTGTTGCCCATGTTGGAAATGGCAAATGATGCCGTCATCATACTCTACATATAATAACGCGCTAAGCGATGAGTCATCCTATCGATCGGCGGCGCGGCAGAAATTAGCTGGGGGAAAATCGGTGTGGAAAATGGGGGGGGGGGGAAAGGGGTGAAAAATGGGGGAGGGGAAATTACGATACGAAAATAGCGAAAAATACCAAGACGTCTTCTCCCTGCCTGGGAACTTCGGCCCTGGGGTAACCGAGGTCGCTGAACACGAATCTGAGGTTCGTTTTTGAAGTATCGATCACCATCAATGGATATTGATCAAACTATCGATTTTTTGTGGATGTCGTCTAGGCGGTTCAAAACTTTAGCCCTCGAGGTGGTCGAGGTCGCCAAACACGAATCTGAAATTCGTTTTTGAAGTACCGATTACAATCAATCGATACTGATCAAGTTACGGGGAGCGAAAATAGTGGAAAATACCAGACGTCTTCTACGAGTCAGGGATTTAGAAGACGTGCGGAATACGTCGCATGACGTGCCTGGGACTCAAAGGACGTGCCAAAGACTTCGTTCAACGTGTTTGGGATTCAGGTAGACGTGCCGGAGACGTCGTCCGCTAAGAGGGATCATTGAGGGGGACCAGTACCAGTATTGGGGGACCATTTCACTAGGGGAGGACCAGTAGAGAGGAACCAATAGATCGCCCTATCATACTATATACTGTACGTACTGCGAGCCCTTTGTTCTCCTAGGTAGGGAAGAAAGCTGTGCAAGTAGAGCAGCTAGCTCGATGTGATTGTCCTTAGCTTAGTAATACTGCAACATCGCGCGAAGCGCGCAAGTGCGAGGCACGCCGATAGGCGTGACGGAGCACTTGTAATGAAATAATGTTGCTAGATCGCGGATCAATTCAGATTTCTCGACCTACCATATTCTCAAGGAATTCAACCTGCTGCTAGACACGTATGAAGATTTAAAGAGACTCTCTACCCAAGCCTGCAGAACGTTTGTCAAAGATTGAATATGTATCAAAGAGTAGTGCAAGAAATGTTCCTTGTGATTTGTTGCATACCTGGCTAATTTTCGAGTGCTCTTCAACGTGTGTTTTTTGATGTTCTCTTACACTTTTTATGCTAGGCAGTTGTCTATGTCTTGAATAAATAAATAAATAAATAAATAATAGTGACATCTTTTTGCCAGACTAGCAACCAGAGAAAAAAATCTGCGAGATTTTTAGATCTCGAACGCTCAAGGCAAAGCTGTGGTCAAGTGTTGAGTACTGTGAAATTCTCACAATGAAATTAGAGATGATGTGTTTTGGAAAGAAGCACTGACGGAAGAACGCAGAAAATTGCTCCCATTAAGACGAAAGGAGGACTCGTGAAGCGCGGTCGGAGGAGGCGGTAGCTGTCGCGAAGATCTGATACCAGGTTCCCGGTTTCGGTCCCGCCGAGGTCAAGAAAACGTTCCTTCTTGACGGAATCGGTGTACCATGCTTCTCTGGAAGGGACAAAGCACTGAATTGTTCAGCGGCTGGCCACCTCAAGTCATCCCATAGGCCAAGTACGCATTCAAACTGCCTGCACAACATACCGCAGATGTAGAATGCGTAGCACACCTCAAAAGTGAATGAATAATGTCGTCTTTTCCCTTTTTCCTTTATCCTAAGGCAGGAACACCACTATCCCGCTAGACTGAAGGGCAATCTCAACACAATGGTTAAAGCGAGCAAAAGCACAATTCCTATAGCCAGAATGGTGATGGGACGGTACGAGCAGCACCAGGCGTTGAGAATGAGTAACCACCGTTTGCGGAGGCAACGAAGGAGGCAAGGCCGACGGTGGGGGCGAGGACACAAAGCAGCGGTGCAGCCAGCGTGAGTTTCCGACCTCGAACTGGTCCAGCCGAGTTGGCGGTCGACATCCATTTTTTGCACGCGCGTAGCAGCACAGTCATCGGAGGCCGAGGCCGCCGAAACTGAACGGAGCCGCGCGCCCAATTAGGGCTTGGTTTAGCCTGGCAGAACCCAAACACAGAACCTGAATCGAGGTACAGGGTTTGGACGCCACTACGAGGGGCCAAATTCACCAAGGCTTCCCGCTCTCTAACGGTGAAAATACCGCCAAACCCCCTGATGTGACATTCATTAGCATCAGGTTTGGCAGTATTTTCACCGTTAAAGGGCGGTAAACGGTTGATGAATCTGGCCCAGGTCTAATCATGAGCTCAACCCATTGCAGGTCGGTCAATTGGTGCCGGCCTGCTTGGAGAGAATAAAGCACTGTCCGTCGGCTGGCCACCGCGTGTAATTGCAAAGGCTAATTGAACAACAAGTGGATTTAGTTGCAAGTCTATAAGCAGTTCAAAAGTCCATAAACGGTTCAAATTGCCCACTAATAATTCCGTTGTGATATCCAGTCGAGGGCGTCTGTAGCGCAGTCGGGGGAGGTGCCAGCCGTCGCGTGCACCCAATACCAGATTCCTGGTTAGGATTTCCCGCCCTGGTCAACCAAGCCTTCCATCCCTCAGGGGTCGCTAAATTGGTACCAGACTTGTATGGGAAGATTAAATCGCTACCGGTTCATAGGCTGGCCTCCGCAAGTCATTATTGTATGGAATATATGCCAATAAAGTGTTTCTGGCTATTTGTAGCTGTTAGAACAAAAATCAAAACAAATTTTTTTCCACACATACTAGAAGCCTATGGAAGTTCAACAAAATACTACGTGAAAATGAGGATATCCCAAGGTTGCCTGTTAAAACCGTTGAAAGCTGACTGTATGAAACATGTCACCTTAAATTTAAATGGTTGTTTCGTTTTGTCTTCAACCCTCATGTGTGTCCATATTGCGAATAAATAAATAAGAATAGATATCTCGTGTTGAGCGTGTGTAGCGCAGTTGGAGGAGGTGTCAACTGTGGCGTGCACCCGATACCAGGTTTTTGGTTCGAATTTCCCGATCAGGTCAACCAAGCCCTCGATCCCTCCGGGGTCGCTGAATTGGTACCAAACTTGTCTGAAAAGGATAGAGCGCATCAACTTGTCTGAAAAGGATAGAGCGCGTCATCCTTATCCTGGTCTTCAAAATTATAACGGGAAATGTCCACATCAACGCTAGAGACTTCTTTACGGCGGTCTGCTCGAGAACAAGAGGAGAGGCTCATAAAGTTTGAGGTGGCCATAGCGAAATCACAGCTGAGGTTAAAGCTTTCCGCTACTAAAGCTGTTTCCGCCTTCGATTCTGTTTCCAGAACTTGTCTTCTACCAGGGGTGTGCGTTTACCGGTTAACGATTTACCGATTTAACGGATTTACCGGATTTTCGCGATAAATTCTTTTAACGAAAATTTCCGGTAAATTCCCAAATTTACCGGAAAATTTAACGACTTTTTTCATACAAAATCATGTTACTATCTATCGAATGGAGAAGGAAGCCCACTACTGCTCTTAGTTTAAAAGTGATTGCTTCTATCTTCTCTGATAACTTGCTATTAACGTTCGTAGTCCTCAACCTCATTACAACATCCATTCCCATATCAGGAGGCGGAAATGGTGCTCTCCAGTGTGAAAGCGCGCTCCAGTGGAATAGTAGGTACCTCGTGCTGACATTCCCCACCTGACATCAGACAATTTGGACTAGAGGTACTGAAGCTTTCAGAATAGACGATCGCTAGAGGAACAAGAAGAAGAACTTCTGACTCCGTGCCCACCTATTCGACTCCACTGCTCTTCCTGCCCTAACATACGCCTCACCATCAGAGACCTGGGCTATACGAAAACAGGTTGAACACGCGATCAGCGTCGTGCAGCGTGGAATCGAGAGGACGATGCTCGAAGTGATACGACTCACGCAAGTGAGAGAAGGCCTCCGGAGATCCGAGCTTCGCCGACGTTCGAAGATCAGAGAGGGCCAAGTGGTCGAAAATTAGATGGGCCGGCCACGTAATACGCCTCGCAGACACCCGCTGGACGAGAGCCGTCACCGACTGGATTCCGCGGGATGTCAAGAGAACACCAGGATGCCCATCAACGCGTTGGTCGGACTTCTTCGTGAAAGCCCTAAACGACCGACATGACATTCCATGTGCGACTGTCCTGGAAAGGAAAGGGGAGTTGGAGATATTACCCGTGCAAGAGTCATTTCAAGTTTCAGCCATTTCAGAAGCTAAAGGGAGAAAGAGATGAACCTTGAGGAAGACAGCCCAACTGACCTTATGCGAACAGCCGGAAGGCTGTTGAGTCACCCTTCAGATGGAGATAAATGTGGGTGAATGAGGTCCTCACTGCGGGTCAGTCCCTCAGCGACCTTCTGGCTGGCGCCCTCCGGGGTCAAGACCACAGAGTTCGGCAAATGGAGCCAACTCCTGGGTTATGGCCACCCGTTCCTCCTTCCTATTGATTGCGGGGTTCTTGAACGCAATCCACAGCGCCTCCAGGGCCTTGCGCGCTGCGATGTCGACCTCACGAGACAGGATCGTCACCGCCACTCCAACCACTGCACCACTGTGAGTTCGCAGCCTGTGCTCCCCCAAGGGTGTGGCGACTCTGCACCTGTTGTTCCTGTTTGTTTACATAAGGTCAGTTAGGCTCTCTTCCTTGAAATGCCTCTTGGAGGGTAATTTCTCTAACTCCCCTTGTCTTTTCCAGGCTCTGAAGAAGGTGGTTACGCCGAAACGTAAGCCGAATAAACCTTCGATATCAATTTTGGCACGACAGCTCGACGACTAACTTCCATACCGATATGATGCTCTTCGTGTCCCTCGAGCGAGGAGGATCCATTGGACAACTCTGGCACGCGACAGGGACGAATGAAGACGCTGCTGGTGCCCGCTCGAACAAGTCGATGATCAACGGGACGACAGGTGATACAGTGATACACTCATGTCTTGTTCCCGTAATTTAGTCGAAGATGTAAGGCATCGGAATATACTCCGCTAGTCTACCTGATCTGGTGGACTCTTAAGGCCGCCACAGATTTCTGCGGCGCCGCTGGAGGCGAGCTCTGCGTCTCTGCCCTATGGTTAAGCATAGGGCAGCGGCGGCGCCGCTGGAGGCGAGCTCTGCGTCTCTGCCCTATGGTTAAGCATAGGGACGCGGCGCCGCCTAGCGGCGCCGCAGAAGTCTGTGGCGGCCTTAAGACCTCGTGCATACTTCCCGTCGCCGCGGTGGAATCCCGGCGACGAATTTTGCAGAGCGACGCGAAAGAATTCGAATCTCTCTACGCTTGTCGCATCGCCCGTCGCTCTGCAAGGAAGCGCGACGGCGGTCCGTCTAGGATCAACTCTAAACACGGCGCGCGGCGAAAAAGTACATATAATGCCCGAATTTACCGAAATTTACCGGCGAATTTCCGCGTTAAAAATTTGCGGTAAAAAATTTACCGGCGGCAATTCAGCGCACACCCCTGTCTTCTACCTATGTATACGGCTTAATTTAAAGCATTTCCCCATAGTGCTTCAAGATGAGGAGATTACTAGTACAGTACTGTTTTCTCGTTTCTTTTTTTTCTCATAGAAGTAGAATGCGTGGTGCACTCAATCGAAGGGATTGAGCAATGCCGTCCTTTATCCCTTATCCCTTTGCATCTTGTTGGCACATTAATTTTGTCTTTATGTTCAGCCTTAACTAATTTCTATTAATGACTCTATCAATTTTAAAACCAATAATACTAGAACGATCAACCGCTTTTTTAATAAGGGCACTGAGAACTGTCGTTTTAAATGGTAAGCTGATTGAGGGTTAATGCAAAACTAGTGCTGGACAGTGGCCATTCCAGCTTCCGGATTCCTGTCCAAAAGCAGTGGAAAAATGGAAATAAAGGACTGAAAACTGCCGTGAACCGGAATTCAGAACGCCGAAACGGAGTTTCCGCACATTCCTGTTTAGTATAGCAGGCGACGAGGGTTTGTTGTGCATCATGAATCGCTCGCATTTTCGACTCACGCCCAGAGCAGCCATCACTTTCCTCATTAAGGGGCAGACGATTCTTTATAGGTGCTGTACGAAAACAACAAAAAAAACGGCAAGGTGTAGGCCATAATGTTAGGGACAGGTTAAGCCATGACATTGCCATTTGAATAAGCTACGCAATATACAATTTTTTCCTACACTTTCTTACACAACACCTAGGAACATCGGGTAGACCTAACTAGGGACATTTGTAAAATTACTCCAACGATTCTCAACAAGAGCTATGTGATCTTGTAGGGCATCTAACAAGGGGCACAGAAATGAAGTTCGTTTTGTAGCGGGCTGGTAGATGATCCAAAATGGCAAGAAATTAAGGATAAAAAGGATAAAGGACGACGCTATTCTATTCCTTGTGGAATGCGCCAGGCATTCTGCTTCTACGGGATGTCGTGGAGGGATTCGATCATACAATATTTTTGGTCATATAATGAATTGCGGTGGCCAGCCGATGGGCAAGTCAGCGCGTTATCCCAGACAAGTCTGGTACCAATTTACCGATCTTAGAGGGATGGAAAGCTCCTGACCTGGGCGGGAAATCCGAACCAGGAATTTGGTATCGGGTGCAGGCGACAGTCGGCACCTTCTCCGACTGCGCTACACGAGGTCGGCATTAAATTATCGCCTAAAAAATCCGTTTCGACTTGCAGCGGTCTCGAGAGGAATGGAGACATCCGAGTTAACCTGTTTTCTCTGTGCTAAACAAATTACAACCCACATTTGGGTTTAAATTGAAAGCTTCACACTTCGCTCTAAAGTGAGCGTGGCACAATGACCAGACTAGTTGCATGAGGAAGATCCGTACCACCGACTTAACCCTGTATTCTTGATAAGATAAGGATAAAGGATAAAGGACGGCGTTATTCAATCCTTTTTATGCGCCACGCATTCCTCTTCTACGGGATATCGTGGAGGCGATTTGAATGCGTATTTGGCCATACAATGACTTGCGGTGGCCAGCCAATGAACAAGTCAGGGCTTTATCCTTCCCAGACAAGTCTGGTACCAATTTACAGACCCCGGAGGTATCGAAGGCTTGGTTGGATGAGCGGGAAATCCGAACCAGGAACTTGGTATCAGGTGCAAACGACAGTCGGCGCCTCTTCCGACATGCGCCCATTCCTTATTAGATACCCTACAAAATAGTATAGATATTGTTGAGAATCACCGGTGTAAGTTCACAGACGTTCCTTGTGAGTAACCAGCGTTGGTCAGTCTGCGCTAGGAATTCTATGAATGCGTGGAGGCTATGTCCTTCGCAAAATGTGGAGGTAGGTGGAATGCGCATCTGTGTTAGGATTTCGATGTGTCACCTTTCTCCAGAAACTAATTCAGTGAATGCAGAAGGATTAATTGCTATGTTTAGCTCATAAGCGAACCGAATCTATAGCCGATTCGTGCTGCAGCGCGAATTCACAGCCCTTGTCCCACGCGCCAACAGTTTGCTACGAAATCATGCTACTGAATCAATGGCTAATCAAATTAATTACTCTGGAAATTTTGATAAATGCTTGTGTTCCACTTTTGGCTACACTAGAATTTTTGCATAGCTCTGTTGTGTTAATAACGTGCTTTGGGTATGGCACGTTATTGTGTTAACGTAGAGTAACTAACTAACTAACTGATAAAATAAATGAATGAATAGTTTTTTGAAGAGGATGCTATTTTAATGTACGCGATGCACGGCTGAATCACTTAACAAAATGGCTCCCTTTCCCCGAACTTCCCCGAATCCAAGAAATTTCGGATGGAAAAGAAATGGGAGGTCTGACTCCCTGGCACCTCCGTGCGTTATTGTCGGCGATCTCGTAGCAAAAGAAATTTTGCCTCTTAATAAAAGGTTGGGCGCGTGTAGCGCAGTCGGAGGAGGCGCGACTGTCGCGTGCACCCGATACCAGGTTCCTGGTTCGGATTTCCCGCCCAGGCCAACCAAGCCTTCCATCCCTCCGGGGTCGGTGAATTGGTACCAGACTTGTCTGGGAAGGATAAAGCGCTGACTTGTTCATCGGCTGGCCACCGCAAGTCATTGTATGGCCAAATACGCATTCATGTCGCCTCCACGACATCCTGTAGAAGTAGAATGCGCTGGCGCATCCCAGAAGGGATTGAGTAACGCCGTCCTTTATCCTTTATCCTTTAATAAAAGGTTAATTTGAATCTGACGTGAAAACAATTATGAAGAATAAATATAATTTCGAGAACTAGTCACCGTCTCAGGAAAATGACTGGCTTTGCGTTGGTAATACGCATTAAGAAGACCATCTGAAAGGATATCCTGCTCAGTTAGGTTTATCCGTGTTAGCGACTCATTCCAACAAATAAGAAATGTGCTACATCGTGGCGATAGCACTGTGGCAGGGGATTTGGCGTGGATTGTTTGTTGATGACTCACTGCACAGTTGTTGATGCACTGCATGCATCACTTCGAGACACAATTGCGGGGTAACTCGCCCCTGCAAGAGCGGTTCCTGCGTGGTAGGATAGATTAAAGACTTAAGAGGTGGTTATTTCTGTGGAGTTTCGGCAGGAGAAGAAACTCCGAGGTGTGGCGAGTACACCAGACGCGAAGCAAAAGGGGGCTCGTGTGCTGAGGTTCTAGTCGAGATCGCACCACAATCTCCTTTACGACGTGTGAGATGAGAGATTAATTGAGCAAAGCGGTCACAGGCCAGTTGGACCTGTGCTTGGTGGTAAACAGGTGTGTCTACCACTCTAAAGGATGCTTTGGATGGTACGATAACGACAGGGTGCGGTAGCATCCACCAAAAACAGACCGGCCGAATGAGCGTCAAGGAATGTTGCGAGCAGTGCTTATCAATGGCCCCATTCCATTTCGATTTGTCCGTTCAGCAAATTGTGCATAGCTGCAGCCTATAGTTGGCAAGACACTATACATTTGTCCCGTAAAAACGAAACGAAAAAGGTCGCCAGAAAGGAAACCAGATCCATTAGTACCAGCGTACGTCCACGACTTTTTGTTTAATTGATGTAAACCAACACGTCTGCTTCATTTGCTTCTCAAATTGTTCAATCAGTGTTAAAACACATAAATGCTAAAACATATCGTCGTTTGCGCAGCGCAGATAACCATTGGAACATGAGAACCTAAGGACAGCGGGGAGAGCTCTTCTAACATTGAAGAGGGATCGTAGCAATAGTGTAACGGAATAGTTTGTCGAAGGCTGAAGGCAAACGCAAAAACTCTTTGCTCGGTAAATGTAAGAAAATTTGTGAAAAAAGTCGACACAGACTTGAAATTAATCCTTTACCGCCTGCTTATAACTGCATTGTCTTAATATCAGCTAGCCTGCTGTGTTCGAAATCTGTGCTCTTTGTCCATTCTACAAGGTAGGCCCTAGTTTATAATTGCGCAGCTTCGCGGCATCATGGTAACCTTGGATATCGATTTTTGCGCCGCCCGATCGATATCTATTCCGACTATGGTGCCGCAACTAGAAACCAGGGCGGCACTATTGTACTTTCGGGACTCCAGAGGACGAGGAGAGGTCGAAAAAAAATTTTCGCCCAAACCTCGGCCAGGGAGGTTATTTGGGATGCTGATCACGAATCTGACATCCGTTTTTCGTTTTACGCTGGAGACGGTAGGTTACGGTGGGTACCGGTGAGTAAGGTAATGGTCACCGATTGCGCCCAAACTCCAGCGTAAAACGAATAACGGATGTCAGATTCGTGATCAGCATCCCAAATAACCCCCATGGGCGAAGTTTGGGCGAAATCGGTGATTATGACCTCGACAGCCTTAGTCACCGGTACCTACCGTAACCTACCGTAATCGGCCGAAATTTCAAAAACGGATGTCGGCTTCGTGATCAGCACCCCAAATAACCCCCTGGACGAGGTTTGGGCGAAAAAATTTTTTCGACCTCTCCTCGTCCTCTGGAGTCCGTAAAGTACAATAGTGCCACCAGGGCTAACGCCAGTTACATGTACGACGATAAAACCGTCGAGAACAACAGCCAGTTCATCGAGTTTTTGGGTTTTTGTTTGAACAATTTTTTATTCTTATCATTCTTTTCAACACTTGCATGTTGTGGATTCACCCGGCATGTTCCCATGTATTTTGGCCGGAGACTAGAGGATGGCCAAAACGTTCAACATGTAAAGGACGAACGAGCCACACCCGGTTCATTACACTGGCTCTGAGGGTACCCTCGAGTGCGTCATTTTTCCATTTTTATCTGATTTTAATTTGTATTTTATAATGAATATCTAATAGCAAATTTTGAAGGCGTTCTCGAGTTTGAGTGACTATCACCGCGTGGCGGCTTCATGGTTCTGGCGAGCAATCGAGTTTTTGAGACCGTTTTCAACGCAATCACTTGCATTGCAAGGCCTATGTTATACTTTGGCGACGCTGTTGTCGGCGACGTCGACAACAGTGTTGCGCGGCTGCTACGCCCTGCGTAGCACCCATAAGCGACAGCGAGATCTTTACGCGAAAACAAAAAACACATTCAGCTTCATTGACTCATGTACTGAAATATTACTTACTTATCCTTCGACGTTTGTCTAACATCGAGTGGAGATCAGCTCTTTTCATGAAGCCATATATCTGCTCATCTTGCGTTATCCGAGTCTTCCACGACATGCCTTTTTTCGAACCTCCAGCTGTAGTGCCTCTTCACGAAGGATTCATTGCTAGGCGCTCCCGGCAAGATGAGTTGAATAGGAGCGATGCCCACACGCTGCCGTATGTAATCGTTGCGGACACGGTCCATTTGCGTTCCTCTGCTACAACGTAGCAAACTCGTTTCCATGACACTGAGACGGCGCTCTTCATTTTCTACACAGGCCAGCACTCAGATCCGTACAATGCCACTGATCGAACTACTGTGCAAAATCTCTTCGACGTCAACTTAGAGTCATCTGATGGAGCTTATTGAGGCACACTATGGTTGATCTCGTGAACATAACCTTCGTGGCGGCTAATAGTCGAGCTCAGGCTTTTGAGAACATTAGTTCGCAGCACTTCGATACCGTTACATGTGAATGAAAATCGTCAGTGTTCCTCAAGCTCTACGCCAAAGCACTAGCGACGTACGCTATGCTTGAGATACTTCGAAAACATGTAAGTCCTGTAAAATATGCTGCCCCAATCACAAAGAGCCTCCTCTACTCGTTCGTTTTGGCCACCCGTTGCAACAGTGTAGTGCTCTGGTAAAGTTGTGTACTTGTTTGCGTAGACCTCGGTGATACGAATCGAAACGGTACCAACCGCTTCTCAAAAAACCTCAAATTTGGGGAATTGTGAGCATGCACCTGTTTTCGACGGTTTGCGACCGGCAACTCGTCCGCGACCGCCCTTCGCAATGGAGCGCAAGTTTTCAATTACGAACATTTCCATGGCTCTGTATGAAATATGTAAACGAAACAATAGAGCTTGAGCTCCTGAGCTCAAATATGCCTTTGCTTTTTCATATGGGTGACCTCTTAACGAGTTTTATCAAAAAGACGCAAAAACCGCAAAATCGCGGTTTTTGCCGCGTCCGATACTGTACCGTTATCATGTCAAATTGGACTTTTTCCTAATCAAACTGGACACCTCTCGAATCAAATTGGACACTCTTCTAAGCAACCATAAAGCTATTGAAATCAAAATGAACATCGTTCAAATTAAAGCAAGATTTTTTCACAATAAAATGAAGGCAGTCCGAAAAAGCCAGAACATTTTCTGTTGAAGGAAAATTTAGTATGACCTTATTTGAATTTTTGAAAAATCATCTGCTCCAATAAGTGAACACTTTGTTTGAGATCTTGTAAAACTTTTATTTCTGAAGAAAATAATGGAATAAATTTTTTTCTAAAGCTCACAAAGCTAACAATGATTTTATTTATTAAAAGAAGCGATCACGTGAAACATTTGAATAGATCGTCGCAATTTTTATTTGATTGGTAGCGTAAATGCTGCTTACATGGTATGAGGATATGGGTGTTTTCTACAAATGTTGTTGCACCTTCAGTGTTACTCCTCGCAAACAGAGTTGTTGCTATCAATCGAATAATAATCGCGACGATCTAGTAGTGTGCAAAGCACGATTTCTCCTTTTAATACATTAAGTGACCGTTGCTTCCTTTTATCTAGAACAAAATTTATTGCATTATTTTTTCCCAAAAATTATTTTGCGAATAAAACTTAGGCTGTCGCAAAATAAATAACCGAAATGGACTGCTTATTTCAAACTGCTATAACTCAGCTTAAACACAACTTTATTAATCAACGTCAAAACCACCAGAATCTACACTTTTTAGCAAAGGAACAGGCAATGAAACTGGTTCTTTACAATGAGAACTGAGAGCACAGAAATTAACGAAATCAATGGGGGCATATTCAACATCGTCCAAATTAGTGAATCGTTTCTGACGCAAATGAGAATCAAGAGCTCGGAAAAAGTGATAGACAGTAGTGGGAATGTCGGGAGAATATTATGGGTAAAGAATTACCTTGATATCTAAATGGGTCAATTTTTACTGAGTGATTTGTGAGGTGTGTGGCCTTGCGTTGTCTTGCAAGAGGAGCGGTCCTCCTCTATTCACCACTGCGGGCCATAATTTTTGGAACTTCTCATGCATTTGGTCTAAATCACAGCAGCAAGACTCTGTTGTGACTGCCTGACCAAGTTGCAAAAAGGTGTAATGGATTACTTTTTTATAACACCACAAAGTAAGTATTGCCTTTTTGGTGTGAATGTTGGGCTCGGGGAAGGATGATGGAGGAGCATCCTCATCTACCCAGACAAATCCCCGCTTCCTGTTATCGTAAAGGACCCGTCCAACAGTTGTAATACGACTCACAAAAGGGTCATTTTTAAAGCGGATTTATAGGTTGGAGCAAGTGTCGAAACGTGCTAGACGTCAGCTCATGAGGCACCGACTTCGACATCTTCACCTGACCGATCCTCGCCAAATGTCTTGTTACCGTGCTATCATATACGCCAATGTCCTCTGTCTGCTAACGTATGTGTATTCGCCTCCGGATTTGCTTCGACGACTCTCCTCAAAACTTCATCGTCAATGACGATCTGTGCCGCGGGAACAATGCATATAGAAACGAACCTATCAATCGAGAGCACGCGACAGCTTGTAGAGTGAGCGTTTAGGGTGTTTTATCAGAAATCCATAGCAGCCCTACTCAGGCATTGCTCTAGGACTGTCCAGCTTGCATCTGGAGTGCGCCGTAAACAATGCATATAGAACCGAACCTATCAGTCGAGTGGGCGCAACGGTTTGTAGAGTGAGCGTTTAGGGTGTCTTAACAGAAATCCATAGCCTCCTTACTCAGGCATTGCTGTAAGACTGTCCAGCTTGCATCTGGAGTGCGCCGTGAACAATGCATATAGAAACAAACCTATCAGTCGAGGTGGAGCGAACGCTCGCAAATTGAACGCGCGGGAGTGTTTGGAGCGGGATAACTCTGTCGAGTGTGAACCCTTCCGGCTGCAGCTTGTGGATTTTATAGTCAGTAAGAAGCTCTAGCAGTCCGCCAAAGCACAGCGATATAGCCTGAGAGCGTACAAAGTTACGGTGGTGCGAAAATGCAGGTCAGGCTTGTGCGACGCAATTTTTTCCGAATTCAGTCGACCACTGGGATAAGACGAGGCGAGCTAACAGCATGCAAGTCCGTGTGGTAGCAGAGCTCTGAATGCACATTACATTGACGTGCTCACAGCTCCCCAGCTGCCTAAACTGCCTTAGTCCCATCTGCCAAATAGAGCGGCGGAGGCAGCGGTGAGCTTTCTTCCGCCATTACTCGCCCACACTTGAGTCTTCGACACTCGCGATAGCACCTTTTCGTTCAGCTCGTAAGGCTCTATCGAACGGTGTCAATCTCGACCAATTTTTGAGATATCAATTTTTTGATAATTTCGCATCGAGGACAAGGCCGCAGCGGAGGGGCGATGACGTCATCGAGAATCGGTATCTTCGAATTGGGCCATGCTTAACACCATCCAACAGAGCTTTTCATGCTGAATTTAATGGTGTAATTGCGTGCAGGAAAAACTGTATTCTGGGTGAGTAAGAGCGAGGAGAACATCGACCGTTGTTGCGCTAAATTGCGTGTGCAACGCGTTCTGAGCGCGATACCTCTGCAACGTGTGAACCTTTTCGATTGTAGCTTGTGGTTTTTTGTAGCCAGCAAAATGTTCTAGTAGTGTGCTGAAATACAGTAATGTAGCTTATGACTGGACAAAGTTACAGCACTGCGAAAATGCAGGTTAGCCTTGTGTGGCACGATTTTTTCCAAATTCAGTCGACGCCTGCGGGAAGACGCGGAGAGCTAACGGCGTAAAAATGCGCATGCTGGCAGTGCACTGAAGTTGCTTTCAAAAAACGTGCTCTCAACTCCCTAGCTTAATAAATTGCCTTAGTCTCAGCTGACATTTTAGGGTGGCGGGCTTTGCGGTTAAAGTTTCCTGCGGTTAAAGTTTCCCAGTTTTTACAGTTTTTCCGAAACTCAACAATACCTTTAAATTCAGCACGAAAAGCTCTATCGAATGGTAACCAATTTGACCCGGTTTGGAATTATCGATTTTCGATGACGTCATCATCCCTCTGCCGCGTCCTTAAGCGGCCTCGTCCTCGATGCGAAACCGTCAAAAAATCGACGTTTACAAAATCGGTCGAAATTGACACCATTCGATAGCACTTTTCATGCTGAAGAGAATGGTACCATAGCGAGTGTCAAAAACTCAAATCTTGGCGAGTAAGAGTGCAAGAAGCTCTAACCGCTATCTTCCGACGCTTTAAACTGGCAGCTGTAGCTAAGGAAATTTAGGCAGCTGAGGCGTTCTGAGCACGTCATCGTAAAGTACCTTAAACGTCCTGTTCGGCCACACATTTTAAGCTGGCTGTGTCTTTCCGCAGTAGTCCACTGAATTTGGAAAAAATCGTGCCACACAAGGCTAACCATTACGATAACAGGAAGCAGGGATTTGTCTGGGTAGATGAGGATGCTCCTCCATCATCCTTTCCCGAGCCCAACATTCACACTAAAAAGGCAATACTTACTTTGTGGTGTTATAAAAAAGTAACCCATTACACCTTTTTGCAACTTGGTCAGGCAGTCACAACAGAGTCTTGCTGCTGTGATTTAGACCAAATGCATGAAAAGTTCCAAAAATTATGGCCCGCAGTGGTGAATAGAGGAGGACCGCTCCTGTTGCAAGACAACGCAAGGCCACACACCTCACAAATCACTCAGCAAAAATTGACCCACTTAGGTATCAAGGTAATTCTTCACCCATAATATTCTTCCGACATTCCCACTACTGTCTATCACTTTTTCCGAGCTCTTGATTCTCATTTGCGTCAGAAACGATTCACTAATTTGGACGATGTTGAGTATGCCCTCATTGATTTCGTTAATTTCTGTGCTCTCAGTTCTCATTGTAAAGAACTAGTTTCATTGCCTGTTCCTTTGCTAAAAAGTGTAAATTCTGGTGGTTTTCACGTTGATTAATAAAGTTGTGTTTAAGCTGAGTTACAGCAGTTTGAAATAAGCAGTCCATTTCGGTTATTTATTTTGCGACAGCCTAAGTTTTATTCGCAAAATAATTTTTAGGAAAAAATAATGCAATAAATGTTGTTCTAGATAAAAGGAAGCAACGGTCACTTAATGTATTAAAAGGAGAAATCGTGCTTTGCACACTACTAGATCGTCGCGATTATTATTCGATTGATAGCAACAACTCTGTTTGCGAGGAGTAACACTGAAGGTGCAACAACATTTGTGGAATACACCCATATCCTCATACCAAGTAAGCAGCATTTACGTTGTCAATCAAATAAAAATTGCGGCGATCTATTCAAATGTTTCACGTGATTTCTTCTTTTAATAAATAAAATCATTGTTAGCTTTGTGAGCTTTAGAACAAAATTTAATCCATTATTTTCTTTATGAACAAAAGAATTACAAAATCTTAAACAGTGTTCACTTATTGGAGTAGATGATTTTCCAAAAGTTCAAATAAGGTCATACTAAATTTTCCTTCAACAGAAGCTGTTCTGGCTTTTTCGGACTGTCTTTATTTTATTGTGAAAAAATCTGTCTTTGATTTGAAAGATGTTCATTTTGACTTCAATAGCTTTATGGTTGCTTAGAAGAGTGTCCAATTTGATTCGAGAGGTGTCCAGTTTGATTAGGAAAAAGTCCAATTTGACATGATAACGGTACAGTATCGGACGCGGCAAAAACCGCGATTTTGCGGTTTTTGCGTCTTTTTGATAAAACTCGTTAAGAGATCACCCATTTGAAAAAGCAAGGGCATATTTGAGCTCAGGAGCTCAAGCTCTATTGTTTGGTTTACATATTTCATACAGAGCCATGGAAATGTTCGTAATTGAAAACTTGCGCTCCATTGCGAAGGGCGGTCGCGGACGAGTTGCCGGTCGCAAACCGTCGAAAACAGTTGCATGCTCACAATTCCTCTAATTTGAGGTGTTTTGAGAAACGGTTGGTACCGTTTCGATTCGTATCATCGAGGTCTACACAAATAAGTATACAACTTTACCAGAGCACTACACTTTTGCAGTGGGTGGCCAAAACGAACGAGTAGAGCAGGCTTTTTGTGATTGGAGCAGCATATTTTACAGGACTTGCATGTTTTCGAAGTATCTCAAGCATGACGTACGTCGCTAGTGCTCTGTAATGTCAGAAATCCTCTGAGACTGCGTCGTGCACAATGCATATAGGATCGAACCTATCAATCGAGTGGGCACAACCGGAAATTGCACACGAGAGCGTGCTCTGAGCGCAATTACTCCGTCAAGTTCGAATCTATCCGCCTACAGCTTGTGGACTTCGTAAGCAGTAGAACGTTCAGGAAGCGCGCTGAAGCACCGCGACGTAGGTTAAGGTTAAAGGTTAACTTGCTGGAACAACGTTACAGCGGTTCGAATGTGCAGGTTAGCCTTGTGTGACACGATTATTGGTACTAGCAGGACTCAGATAGACTTTGACCTTGGGGGGGGGGGAAGGGGTAATGATATGATATGATATGATATTTATTACAAAGTCGTTACTTACGTAGAATAATGAGAGGAATATAACAAACATCCACTGAATAATAAAACAGCAACTGGACAACTATTGAACTACATAGTAAGAGAAAGAGAAAAAATTCAAAACAAAAGTTAGGAAAGATGAAATAAAACGAAGTGAACGAAACCGAAACGGAAGGCAAGGTAACTAAGGAAAATGGATGACCACACCAGAATAAACGACGTAGGGCATCAAAGAGCTATGATATTAAGAATATGATTTTTGAAGGTACCGTAGCTTAATACTTTGGAATTGTTTTTGGTAGGTTTCTCAAACTGTGGCAACGTTCTATTGCCAAAAAAGAGGCGACGGCAATTGGTTCTGGCAGGCCTTATTTGGAGCTTCCCGGGAAGGGTGATGTGACCGGAATCTTGTCACAGGCGCGAAATAAGACGGCCATCCCACATTATCGAGATCGCTAATAGGCTTCTATTTTTTTGCAGTAGTTATGGACCGCCCTCTATTTTCCTTGGCTTATTAGGATTATGTCTTTGGGATCATATTCTTATTTGATGATACTCCAAGATGCAATGGTTTACCTTGCTTTCAGAGAAAGGTCAGAGGGCAAGGACGAAGAAAAACGGAGGGAAAACAGAGAATGACAAGAGACTACGTAGAATAGGCTGCATTTGCTCCAGTTGTGAAATGTGGATATATGGAGCTATACATGTCCTCGTTTCAAAAGCAAGGGTGAATGTTTGCTCAAATATTAGAAGAAAATGTTCCATCTGCTGCAAGTCTGTATAATAACGTCGACATCCGCTTAAAGGAAGGTGAACTGCTGTGTGTTTCACACTCCTTCAATGTCTTTAGGTGATCTGTGGTAGCGCCTCCTCCCCCCCCCCCCCCCCCACGGGTGGATGGAAACCCAATGATCATCCACGTAGGCGCCGGTGGTAACTAGCCACGTCAGGTCAGTGTGAGGACTGACGTGGATATGGTGCCGCTGAGAGGCTCATAGGTTTACTCAGGATTGTCGAGATCCGGGAACCGCCTTGACCTTTCTCTGGTTGCCGCCTGCCGTCGTTGTCGTCCTGGATGTCGACTACATATTATACTTATGCTCTCCCAAAAATTTCGAATATTCGAAGGGTTTCGAATACCGAAAATTTTCGAGCATTCGAAATCGAATATATTCGAAAAGCGCGATTTTTCTGAACATTCGAATTTGAATACATTCGAAAAACGAGATTTTTTGAATATTCGAATTCGAATACATTCGAAAAACGCGATTTTTTGAACATTCGAATTCGAATACATTCGAAAAACGCGATTTTTCGAATATTCGAATTCGAATATTCGATTCGAATATTCGAATTCGATTGAAAAATCAGGCTGTATTATAGACATGATAGAAGACAACACAGAGGAGAAAAGGGAAGCAATACATAACGGATCCCTTCCTAGTTAAGCACGAGGTTTTTATCGACAGGCATCTCATAAACCCCCATGTGAGTCGTAAAAATGAGATAGAGAACTTACACGTGCTTATGGAAGCGTCTAATTTCCATGCTTACTGGAATACGAATTTTTCTCAAAGGAATACTAGTGTTTTGTTAATTGCTGCTTATGAGGAACAAACGAAAGGTTTACAACATATTTGAAGGGAACATTATCTGATTGAGCCACTGTAACCTTCTAGGTCACTTTAAAACAATCCTTTTTGAAATTGGTGGCAGACTGACTGTTAAAGAACTTTTATGAAACAATGCTTTTTCCTAGCGGCAGCTTGTGAAGGACTGACGACAAAGTACTACATGAAAATCTATAGCAAGTCTGTCCTGCTCATCTACAAATGTGAAATATCACACTGTCGATTTTGCGGCCACAAAATGTATTACAAGTAGCTAGGAATAGGCTACCCATGAGGGCCAGTCTCATTTCGTTCTGGTGATTCACCCAAGTAAGTGGTAGGAATAAATATTTCTTAATTGCGATGAACTTGTGAATGTAATTATTCTCCAGCCAACATATTGATAAACTACGGTAAACTTCAGAAAAATAGATCGATCGATAACATCCGGCCGACCTACACCGCCTCCCCTTTGTGAAGTCCGGCATACGGCCGACGTATCCATGTGAATCCCACTTCAAGTGTCCAATTCAGAACAAAAATCGATAAAATCGATCGATAACATCCGGCCGACCTACGCCTCCTCCCTTTGTGAAGTCCGGCATACGGCCGACGTATCCATGCGAATCCCACTTCAAATGGCCAATTCAGAACAAATATCGATAAAATCGATCGACAACATCCGGCCGACCTACGCCGCCTCGCCTTTGCGAAGCCCGGCATACGGCCGACGTATCCATGCGAATCCCACTTCAAATGGCCAATTCAGAACAAATATCGATAAAATCGATCGATAACATCCGGCCGACCTACGCCGCCCCGCCTTTGTGAAGTCCGGCATACGGCCGACGTATCCATGCGAATCCCACTTCAAATGGCCAATTCAGAACAAAAACCGATAAAATCGATCGATAACATCCGGCCGACCTACGCCGCCCCGCCTTTGTGAAGTCCGGCATACGGCCGACGTATCCATGCGAATCCCACTTCAAATGGCCAATTCAGAACAAAAACCGATAAAATCGATCGATAACATCCGGCCGACCTACGCCGCCT
Source organism: Heligmosomoides polygyrus polygyrus (assembly GCA_947396885.1). Lineage (NCBI taxonomy): Eukaryota > Metazoa > Nematoda > Chromadorea > Rhabditida > Heligmosomidae > Heligmosomoides > Heligmosomoides polygyrus. The sequence goes on from OX377205.1 coordinate 86,771,984, forward strand.
CGCCTTTGCGAAGTCCGGCATACGGCCGACGTATCCATGCGAATCCCACTTCAAGTGGCCAATTCAGAACAAAAATCGATAAAATCGATCGATAACATCCGGCCGACCTACGCCGCCCCGCCTTTGTGAAGTCCGGCATACGGCCGACGTATCCATGCGAATCCCACTTCAAATGGCCAATTCAGAACAAAAATCGATAAAATCGATCGATAACATCCGGCCGACCTACGCCGCCTCGCCTTTGCGAAGTCCGGCATACGGCCGACGTATCCATGCGAATCCCACTTCAAATGGCCAATTCAGAACAAAAATCGATAAAATCGATCGATAACATCCGGCCGACCTACACCGCCTCCCCTTTGTGAAGTCCGGCATACGGCCGACGTATCCATGCGAATCTCACTTCAAATGGCCAATTCAGAACAAAAACCGATAAAATCGATCGATAACATCCGGCCGACCTACGCCGCCCCGCCTTTGTGAAGTCCGGCATACGGCCGACGTATCCATGCGAATCCCACTTCAAGTGGCCAATTCAGAACAAAAATCGATAAAATCGATCGATAACATCCGGCCGACCTACGCCGCCCCGCCTTTGTGAAGTCCGGCATACGGCCGACGTATCCATGCGAATCCCACTTCAAATGGCCAATTCAGAACAAAAATCGATAAAATCGATCGATAACATCCGGCCGACCTACGCCGCCTCGCCTTTGCGAAGTCCGGCATACGGCCGACGTATCCATGCGAATCCCACTTCAAATGGCCAATTCAGAACAAATATCGATAAAATCGATCGATAACATCCGGCCGACCTACGCCGCCCCGCCTTTGTGAAGTCCGGCATACGGCCGACGTATCCATGCGAATCCCACTTCAAATGGCCAATTCAGAACAAAAACCGATAAAATCGATCGATAACATCCGGCAGACCTACGCCGCCTCCCCTTTGTGAAGTCCTACCTTATAATATAGCTTTTGCGGAACTGTAGTCGTTGTAGAAACGAAATCCAGAAGCAGAGCATTCAGACCACGGAGGAGCAGAAGAGCATAGCGCGACGAAAATTATAAAGCCGACTTCATGAGGTACTCTTCTGCACCAGGAGACACCCGACGTGACAGAAGACAGAAGCGCACCCTGTTGACCCTCACGCCCATCCTGCAGACATTTGCTAGCTTGTGGTCTCAGACTCTTAACTGCAGCGTGAAGGACAAATAACGTCCGTTTGAAACGCCGCTTGAACCATCATTTTCAATTTTTTTTTTTTTGTTAACAATTCCTACTCTTCCTCGGCCGCTTTGCACAGGCGCAGTAATAAATGTGGAATGCTTGATACCTCCCAAACAAGAATTTACCTTTATCCTTCCTTCTGCTGTCCTTCATCCTTTACGTTATTACGTTTACGGCGAAAATAGCTTCCAGAACTGCTTGAGTGGAATACAAAACTGGTCCAGATCAAACTAACCCTTATGTCCATACTCTAAGATCTAAAAAACGTCTGATACTATATAGGAGCGCGCTAAGAGCTGTCGATCGTCGATGTGTCAGAAATTACTGACAGGAACAGGTGCATAAAATTAGCGTAGAATAGGTATACAAAATACTGGAAAATATTCAGACGTCTCCAGCGAGCGCCTTAATTCAGAAGACCATGTCACAGATTGATCAGGCAATCAATACCGGTTGATACTATCCATACTTTTATCGGTGAAAGTGGTCTTCTCTCAGAGTTCACCAATCGGGGTGGCGACGATTACTGGTCCCCGATCGGTCATTCACCACTGCAGCGATTTTCTGTGGATTTTTTTTTTGCAATTCAACATTGTGAGACGTTGTGGAAGTTCTCCCTCTTAACAGGGCTTTTCGGGAAGTGACTAGTATCGATGAGGCGCACAGTATCCGGGCACCGAGCCACCATCATACCACAGCTTTGATTCACAGACAGAACCGTTTTGGCGACCCAAATTACCCGAGAAACCCACCAAGCCTTTTCAAAATACGCCGATACACAAATTCTTGTTGGGCATTCGAGTGACACTTTTCGAATACTTGAATAATTTTTGCTTTCTGGGAAATTGCGAATATTCGAATGGTTTCGAATACCGAAAATTTTCGAGCATTCGAAATCGAATATATTCGAAAAACGCAATTTTTCTGAATATTCGAATTCGAATACATTCGAAAAACGCGATTTTTTGAATATTCGAATTCGAATACATTCGAAAAACGCGATTTTTTGAACATTCGAATTCGAATACATTCGAAACACGCGATTTTTCGAATACTCGAATTCGAATATTCAAATTCGAATGAAAATCATTCGAATACCTATTCGAATGGGTCATTCGAGCATAAGTATACTACATATTCTACTGCCGATCTCGACTACATATTCTACTAAGAAAGCTTTCTATTCTGTTCTTCCTCCTCAGGTGACACTCTTTGCTGAATCAAATTGCGAAGAGACCTTGATAGTCTTAAGCGTATCCTTAGAGATACATGAATAGAGACTATCTGTTGATACAGAGAATATCAAGATAGACCTCGGAGGTCTAGAAGATTGTATCCTGAGAGTTGTATTCAAATTTGCCCTTTCCCAAAAGGGTATCGTGCGAGTAGGGCATTCCGTCTACTTTAATTGTTATCTTCTAAACGTTTCTTGAGAGACATTCTTGGCTCAGCCTATCACAACAACATTTTGCAGCTTCAGTTCGGTTTTCGAAAACTTTATTCGCAAAAATAGCGTGACTGAACAATATACCATGTGATCTGAGACGCATTTCTGACAACGAATCTGCACATCGCTGTACAAGCGGAGTGATCCATTTCCCTGTATTTTCCGCACGAACCTTTTCCTCCAACTGGTTAATTGTCTTTTTTCATCTCTTCCTAAAACAATGTGATTGTTCTCCTCCTTCGTATTTAGTATTGTATTCTCGAGAGGAAGTTACTATGAGAATTTTTGAAGCTACTATGATGTGACCCTAGCCCCTCTGTCAACAAAGTCGACTTGATCTCTCGTATTGTTTAGTAGGTTTTTGTGTGTAGGTTTCAAATCTTCCACCTTTGCATGCTATTTGTGTGTCTGTTATTTTCTGTTCCTAAAGTCATGTTTTTACAAGGAAGCTGCGGCTTACGGCTATCGCGGTCGCTATCAGTTGCTATCGGTCTATCAGTATACCGCTATATAAAAGAGGAGGATAGAGAGGACCACTTCTCGCTTTGCGGTTTCCCGCTCTCCGTGCTCTCAGCTTTGACTGACTCAGTACGATTACTCACTCTTCTTCCCATAAGTACTACTGCTTGTGAGCCTATTTCCTTGCTTGTGCTGTTTTGTTTGTGTTATAAATTTATGAAATAACTTGTGTTAAATACAGCATAGGTTCGTCACCAACTAATAATCCCTCGTGGCATCATGCAAGTGGGGTTTTCAATATCAAGTTCAGAATCAAGTCTACAATTTTTCGGAAGCTTAGCGAAGTCTGAACCACATCTCAGAACTCGGGTTGGCAAGGCTGTTTATGGGGGTTCATTCTTGCCACAACAACACAGCACCAGCATCAGCTCGGTGCACACTGGACTCTGCCGTCTTCGAACGGGCAGTAACCAGTGAGAAACGGAAAACACTCAGGTTGCATAGGACTTCATTGATGGAGGACCAAGACGATACGAGCCGTACACGACATGGAGACTGCATCATGCTCTGTAGCTGGAACGCCACGGCTCTTCAAACGCCAACCTTCATGCTCCACTGGTAGCGGCAAGGCATTTCAGGTTCCACATGATCATCCTGCTGGAGAGTAAGGCTCAAAAGGACACTTAGTAATTTATTCGCGATTTATTAATAATGTGATTGAACATTATACCATGTGATCTGAGGCATCTCCTGGCTATTCGCAGTTCTTGTATTGATCGTGCTATTTACTGATGTCCATTCTTTGTGTTTGTGTTGATCTAGATTTGTTTCGTGTCTGCCTTTTGGGTCGTAATAAACATAAACATAACCTAGAGAGTCAAACAACAATATGTGGCGAAACGCTACCATAGATCACTATGGTGGGAAAGTTTTCTACACTTTTATTGATTAGGTTTACCACGATTTTTGTTAACAGCTAGACAGCGGAAGCTGGATCTGAGGAATTCTTCAGCCAGAATGTTTTCATTTTACAGATGATAAGATGTATAGGATGTTTTTATTCCAACATGGAGCAGCTCCTATAAGATCTAAACCAAGGAACAGTTGAATCTATCGAACACAAGATCCTCCTCTACCATATCTTCAGTAGCTACCACGAGCCAGCCATCGTCACTGTCCGTTCAACAGCCTGCCTTTGTCCTTACAATAAATAGATATAGAGATAGTCTTGTGTATTTCGGGTAGCAATATCTCAATATGGGCATCACGTAGCCGCAATAATCACAAAAGGCAATACTGGTAATATCGAAATATCCCACGTGGCCAGTATTCGTAGTGAAAATATGCAATGCGCAGCCAAGGTGGTTCATTCGCCTTTACTGGTCACAGGGCGAACGTATGCCCTCAACGATGGACATTGGTGAGTTCGTCCTATCATTTTGTCTCTTCGGATATTTGTAGAAGTAGGTCGAAAATGAGGCGCATGGAGGGGTAGAGAGCAAATCTAACCTTCACACCATGTTTAGGCCTCTGAAGATGACGGAACGTCGAAACGTCAGGCCCTGCTGAATAAAATTTTCCACCTAAGAACCTCTTGTGGCACAAATATACTAACAGTAACAACTTACAAAGCCGAGGTTTCAAGAAGGGAGAAGTTGGGAGCTACTGACCCTATTGTTGAAAAAAATATCGAGACACTAATTCCAAAAGCAGTACGGGATATTCCAAACAAAATACCAGTGGATCAATCATCTATTATAGAAGCATTGTAATTAGCGAGCGGATTCTCTGAGTCCCGCAATACCAATATTCTCGCTTCTGACAGACGACTGCAACTGAAGAAGCAAGTGAAGTAGGTAACGGACGTATTTTAAACGCAGTGTCACCCGCTTGAGATCTATCGAATGTGGGTACTAAGAAACGTAAACTCAGCTCAGTTGTAAAGGTGGTGCTTCCAACAAGAAGAAGAGCCGCTCTCTCTAGTGCATTTAAGCTTAGAAATGCGTTCAAGCAAATTTTCGTGCGGGAAAGCATGAACGATGCCGAACTACAAGAGTTAAACCTTGAAACAAGACAAACCCAATAAACAGCTAGACGAACAGGTATGGGGTGGTGTATCGCAGTGAACTTAGACGCACTGACGAGCTTCCTGAAAATTTCGATTTCTTTAAATAAAATTCGCGAAACGACCGACTCACCTCAATCAATCTCCAAACAATCGGAAAACAGGCGATTCACCTAAAACAATTCGCGAAATTTGGAAAATGTGTATCTCATCTGGAGGACCGCCTTAAGGCTCAGGCTCACGTTCACTTAATTAATGACCACAATCTTGAAAAAAGTCAGTTGCGATTGCAGCTAATCTGGCATATGGTCAGAAATATAGTTGCAACTTTCGTAGCGTTCTAACGAGAAGACGACAAAGCTCGCGTAGAAGAGAGATAAATTCAGCACCGTTCAGATTTGGTGAAAAGATGAACGAATCTTCTTCGGGCGCAATTTTGGCTACGAAATTCTCACATTTTGAGCTTCTTTTCAACAAAATCATTAAGCTCCTTTCTATTCCAAAGCGAAACTGTTTGATGACTGAAACAGCATCCAAACTCCTGTTGCCAAAAGCGATCATCAGTTGCACCACGTTTCGCTTTCCTTCCATCCTTATCAATCTCTTAAAGCACCGCGACAGTATCGAACACATGAATGGTGCCAGATAGTTGGAAACACCAAGTGGCTGGTGGCTTAAACTTTCATGTGTAGCCTTGTAGGTAATATTGTGCAATCAAAACTGTAAAACTGGCCCACAAGATGGTCCAGCAAAGTGAAACATCCAAAATCATGCAGCATTTACACTACCAGCTATGTAAGAATCCACAAATATATAATAAGAGAAATCCAAAATGGGTTCATTTAGCCACTATACTCAAACGAACCCAATGTAACAATTTTCGGAAGAGATCAGTGAAGCGAAGAGATGTTATAAAAAAGAGCAACCGTAAAATTGCTAGAAGATGGTAAAATTTAAAAGAACAAACTCATGTACAGCGTTCAGTAGGTGATGGCACCTGAAACTCAGAGAATCAAACCGAAAAAAATCCAAAGATCAAGACTACGTGGCCAACACGCCAAAAGATCTTCGCTTTTGCTTTTCCTAAAATCGCAGCAGACCCTCAAGGAAGCTGATAAGGTAAGATTTTTACGACCTTGAAGCAGATCCTGCATTTTCTTTGCTAAATGTCTAAAGTGCTAAATGTGAATGCAAGTACAGCAAATGTCGACGTCTTACTACTGTATTAGTTCGCAGCGAACGTTTAATTCTCTGGGAAATTTGTGTGTTCCCGAAAGTTTTCATTTCAGGAAACCACTCATGGAGACGAAGTGGAGCTGAAGTGAAGTGAAAAGCCTAAAGTTATCTTTAAGAATTCTGCATTCAGTGGCAAAATTTCTATTAGGTTTTGGAATGTGCGAGTGAAGTTTCGTTCGTATTACAAGTTTTATATATGTAAGTACATTGCATGAATATTATTAAAATTGTAACGTCAATGACAGGAAAATTTATTTGTTGTTGTGTATCACAGGGATTGAGTTCGGGTACCGCAGTCGTAGGTGTGCCAGTTGTCGCGTGCACGAACAATCCAGAATCTTGGTTCAGCCCCTGTACAAGTCAACCTAGTCAACCTTGTGAAGGACAAACATCTGAGTTGTCCACCTACTGCTCTAAGACATGTTGTATGCATAGTCCGAATACGCACTCAAATTGCCGTAAGGCGGGATTTGCGAATCGATTGTTCGGCGCAGATGATCGATGTTCGTAGCTTTTGTTGCGATCGGCGGCCCCGCAGGCAAAGGCGATTCGCCTGGCCTTTGGCGGCTCCGTGTCGGCACGGGCATCTGAGGGTCACTCAGATCTTACCTATCCCCGAGGGACCCCGCGTATTGACCTCATCATGTACGTATTGCCTACATCGATGGTACTCCGACGTACTCCAGCTACCCGAGCTGGCCTCTTCTCTTCGCCGCCCGTCTCGTATTGACCTTCAAATACCACAGGGGACAGACCCGATCCTAGGAGGAAACCCAACATCCCACACGATATACGTGTGCATGACCAGAAACCCAGATGCCAAAGGACTCACCCGATTCCTCCTGATGCATATAGAATATAGCATGAGATTTAATTCAGTCCGCAGTCAGCAGTACATCCGACAACCAGAACGGGAGATGAGCTAGACGTCCTCCGTGGCCGTAGTGAATAGATTTTGCGGGGCCGCGGAGGTGAGCGTGACGCTCACTAGTCCCCGGCGCTCTCCTGGTGCTCCTATCCGTAGTGTCACCGCAGTGCATTGCAAGGGCGAGGCCCCACGGTAGTCATCCTGAATGGTGTCGAAAGCGAGAATTCGGCAGACCTCGTCGCGGGAGCGCAGGACGTCGAATGCGGAGCGCACCAGTCGAGAGGAAGGCGGCGCGCGCCGATCGATGGTGCCACGTCACCAACTTTCCCATGCTCCCAGGTCGATCGATGGCGCCTCATAGGCGAGCTACCGTGGGAAACTGCGCGTCCGGGCCAGCCATGGAACCCAGGAACGATAGCGCTCGCAACAGCTTTTATAGCGCCGCGCCGCTTCGCTGCGAAAGTATAAATCTCGACCAGCGATATCCCATAGCAGTAGAGTGCGTGGCACATTGTATAAATTGATCGAGTAACAACCACTTTACCATCCATCCTTTCGATGTAGATGTGAGGCGAGAGGAGGGACAATTTCGATGCTAAGGCAGCGTTTGATGTGTACTCGACGCGCGACGCAATGAAATAATAAGGGATCGAGGGGTCGTTTAGTGTGCGTGCGACGCGCGACGCCATGCCATGTGTAGTAGCCGAATTGATCAATCGCGTCGCACGATCAATTTGGCCACTACATATGGCATCGCGTCGCGCGTCGCGCGCACACTGTGATCAAGCATAGGGGCATCGATTCCCTCCAAATCGATGCCCCTATGCTTAATCACGGCTGTCGCTGCCGACTGTGCATGCATGCGGCTTTAGTGCGCACACGACGTGCGACGCGATGGAATGATAAGCTCCCATATCGAACTTGTCGCGTTGGGCGATCGATATGGAAGCTTTTCACAGCACCGCGTCGCGCATAGGGTGCACACTAAGGCCTGAGTTATACTCCCGCGGGAGCATCCGCGGAAGGGCGGCAATCGCGCCGAGATCTCTCACCTGGCCAATCGCCGCGCCCTGCCACGCCCGCCGTCCGCGGTGCACCTTCAGTCCAAGGACGTTCCGCGGATGCTCCCGAGGGAGTATAACATAGGCCTAAACGATCCCTAAAGGCCCCCGCACGCTTTGGCGGCGAGCGTCGAGCGGCGAACAATGAGTCACGCAGCCCGCCAATGGGTTATTCTAGATTCCCGCCGCGAAAGGCTAGAGCGCAGACAGTCTCTGCAGCGCCGAATTAGAGCAAAATCAGCGGCGGCGGCAGTAATAGCATTTGCTTAGCTCTTCGTCCGCCTTCGTTTTTGTTTTCAGATTACAACGACGCAGTGGGAGACGAGTAAGAATCAGGGCCGTATAAGTCAGCCGTCAGAGCAGAGGGGGTAAGGAGATCGTCAACAATGTACGGTCAACTTCGCCCGATCCCGAAAACTGGAGGACAACCACCACCATCTCGTCCGAGCCCCTAAAACTCGTGATCTGTATTTCTCCCTGGACTCATATCCAGGATCTTGGGGGTAAAGCTGTGTTGTGTCGAAGCTGTGAAGACAGAGGTATGGCCCGTGCAGGACCAGTTAGGGAAGTGTCCGTCGGCGACGGGCAATTTTTAAGTATAGCTAGGAGTCTGCCTCATTGTCAGATCACATGGTATGGTGTTCAATCACATTATTTTAGCGAATGAAATATTCGAAAATCTAGCATTCTGTGCCAAGTGTCAAGTGCCGTACGTCGCTCTTTTGAGCATTGGCCTCCTGCAGAGCGATCAGATGGAACCTTGCCGCTTCCAGTAGAGCGTTTAGACCGGTGTTCGAAGAGGCTGCTCCGACGACGTACGTGTAAAGCATGAAAAAGTCACCGTAGCGTGAGGTGTTCGAGGCGTTTTGATCCAGAATCAGTAATGTTCTATGCAACCTAAGATTTTCCCGCCTCTCACCCGTGGTCTTACCATCCAACGCCATAGATGGCGACTCCAGTGGGCAGGGCATTGAGAATAGTTGTGCTCTCGAAAACTGTTTCGATTGCTCACAGATTTCGTATATTCGAAATCGAATATATTCGAAAGAGACGGTTCTTCTGAATATTCGAATTCGAATACTCAAAATCCGAATACAAGTCATTTGAATGCCTATTCGAATGGGTCATTCCAGCTGCCACGTTCGACCCGGCATTGATCGTTGTCCAATTCTTTATTGTGGTGTTGAACTCGAGACCGAGATAGCACACGCTTTATTGACGACTAAGGTTTCGGCGATGTCGCCTTCTTCAGAGTCTGAAAAAGTCCAAACATATGTTGAAGCTACTAAGAAAAACATTGCTACGGACCTTGCGAAAATTCAAAGACCCCCGAACAGCAAGCCTTCCAACAGAGAGAGGTGACAGCAGCCCAACATTTAGAACACCCAAGGTAACCTCACAAGGTGAAACTGTCTGAAAGGCGAGACTGATGTAAGGGATGAGCTCACAGGTTACATAGACGCATTCCCCCGTCGATTCAACCTCGAGCACTTGGCCTGCATCCAGAACACCTCCAGGGTTTCGCGTGTAGCGGTATTGGTCTTTCGTGCTAAAATTTTGGAAGTGTTCCCAGAGTCGACGCCGTTATGGTCGCTTACCTTGTGGTCAGCCCAGAGCAGTTGATGGTCGTGACCTGCTCTTCCCTTCCAGGCGTTTTTTTAGCGCGAACGTAGAAAGGGCGAGCTGTTTCACCGATGTATTCACCTCCCCAGCTGTTGCACCTTGTTAGGTGGGTAACCCCGAAATCATGCAGTCTCCTTCGTTACCTGCAGGAGAGACGGTGCAACTTGGCGTTGCGCAATTTTGGTCGTACAGCCGGTTGCACACTAAACGGCTTTTCAGATCAGCAGGATGTGTATCTACCACTTTGACATCGTTTTCTAATCCTGCCATTCTAACGCACTTCCTAATAGTGAGGCGAAAGGGATGCGAATGGGATTTTGTCGTCAAATGAGAATTACGTGAGCGATTGCTGGTGCTACTTCGCTGACAGCCAAAGAATGTATACCCATTCTTGGCAGCGACTTGATGAGCAAGCGATAGCCATTCCTTGCGCTCGCTTTCCCCAGTAGATGCTCTGCTTGCTGTGCGTAACATATTGTGCACGCACGACAGCTGTTTTGGTCTGTGTCGGATGCGGTGATTCCAGCACAACTACAGTTTTGAGGCCTGTGCTGTGCTGTCGTGGCAAAAAGAACACCCGAATAAACGGCCATACCAGGACGAGTTCGGGGTGTGGCTCAGTCTTCGCTAGACTTACAAAAATTTGTTAAACGTCAACTCAGTTTGGGAGATTCTGCTCGAGACTAAAAACCTCCGCTGCACATGGCCGTCGCCATCCACATGCCACGATGGGTAGTGAACCATGTGGACGACGTTAATACGTCCATGCCAATAGCAAAGAAAACTGGACGTACCGAACAAAGAACAAAAGCGGTGCTGGATTTCAAAACTCTTATATGAGTCCTTCTTCAGAAAGCCTAAAACTGTTTTATCAGCAGCGAGGTTAGACAAATATTATTCAGAGGGCGACGGTAGACACAACAGAAACAAACAAATGAGGTGCTCATGCAAACTGAAAAGCGTCAGACCTGCCACATCGATATAGTGAATATTCCGGCCTCACATCCAACACTGCCTTCAATTTGCGAATGTTGCCACTCGTTGTAGTGTTGAAGTTTTAGTCGCTCTTAGTGTTGCCTAGACCTTATAGCATCAAATCCTCTACAATGATATTAAAATTTATCTTCGAACGGAATATGACGGAAGAGGTGTAGCGCAGTTCAGGAAGGCGGCTGCTTGCATCCGATTTCAGAAGCCGGATTAATCAATAAATAAACCCGTGGGTATGCGGGGTATAAGGGGTAGAGATAAGATAAGAGTCGGGTAGAGATAAGAAAAGAGTCAGAGACGCAGGCCTCATCATGGGTATCTCTACCGCGCGGGTTAGTCGTTGATGAATCGCCCCAGGTTCATTCATCGGATTTCCCGCTCAGGCCAGCCAAGCGTTTCATCCTAAAGAATTGGTGAATTGATACCGCACTTGTCTGGGAAGGTTAAAGCGCTGGCTTTTCTATCGGCTAGCTAAGAATTGGTGAATTGATACCGCACTTGTCTGGGAAGGTTAAAGCGCTGGCTTTTCTATCGGCTAGCTATCGCAAGTCGTGGCTAAATACGCATTCAAATCGCCTCCATGACTTTCTGTTGAAGTAGAATGTGTGGCGCATCCGAAAGGGATTGAGCAACGTCGTTCTTCATTCTTTATCCTTTACTGATTCTAGATTTATACGCTTCCACGCAGCATTTATGTACGCTGTCATCCCAACGGGCAACGAAAGGTACTTATAGGAAGAGTGCACGGCGAAATCTCTCCACTTAACACATCAGCGGGATTACGGCTTTTCATAGTTGTGCTCGAATGAATGAATATTCTAATATTCGAATTTGAATAAATCTATTCGAAATCGAATATTCGTCTACGAGCGTTCGAAAAACGCGATTTTCGAATGTATTAGAATTCGAATGCTCGAAGAAACGCGATTTTCGAATGTACTCGATTTTCGAATATTGGAAAATCGAGATCGGCTATTCGGATATATTTGGGTATTCGAAATTTTTGGGAGAGTACAACTATACTTTCCAGTACCTTAGAAGAAGCCTTAAATATCGTTTTTAATCAAAAAAGTGAGAATTTTGAACTTCCCCAAGTAGGGAGTAGTTCATAAATTTGTTTTAAATTTTTGGTGGAGGTGCCAGCTGTCGCATGGATCCGACACCACGTTCCGTTTCGGATTTCCCGCCCAGGCCAAAGAACCCTTCCATCCCCATTTCTCGGGTTGGTGAAATGGTAACAGACTTGTTTGGGAAGGATGAAGCGTCGCCTTGCTCATCGGGTGGCGACCGCAAGTCGTTACCTGACCAAATACGCATACCTATCGTCTCCGAAACACTCTGAAGAAGTAGAATGTGTGGCGCATCCCAAAAGGGTGAAGTAACGTCGTCTTATACCTCGTTTTATCCATTTTCTGAAATGAGTTTGCTGCAAAAAATTACGTTTGGCCTAACTAGACTATGTTCATTTAAATTGAAATGAAATTTGCTCAGTTTGAAATGAAAGGTGTTCAGTTCGAGGTGAACATGGGTCACATGGGTCTATGTGCTGCTGCTGTTGGCATGGCTATTAAGAGGGGTGACTTTTTGTAGTAGAAATATCAATCGATCTAAGCAAATAATTTCGCGTCTAATATGATATCGATGCGTCGATGTTTCCTCTCACATTGCTGAAACACCACCGATCGCTAGCGAAGTGCTTCTCATGGATGATTCAGTACTGTTGCAACGTCAAGTAATAGACGGTTGTCGACCGCCGGTTTTCTAGGAGCTCTCCGAGCATTTCTTTTGTTCTTTCGCTACCAAGAGCTGTTCTTCTGGCCCGCAGCGATTTGCTCGTGTGACCCGTTGAGGTTGAGGTTCAAATTCGGCGACGCTATTGCGCTTATCGGCGTGAACGATTTCAGAATAAAGTGTTACGATAGCGATTGCAATTCGCTATTGATTCAGCTCACGCACGGAACTGTTCTTGGAATCCTCGCTTTCTCTTGTCTAGGCCGGAGCAGGTCGTTTGACGACGGCTGGGACCACATAATCGCGAAGACCGGATGCCATGTGCAAGCACATTTCTGGATCTTCTGAATCTTACATCTGGCTTCAGTGCTTCTGCATCACCTTAATGTCCTTACGTTATTCCTAGCATCGTACCCTCCGTCAAGAACCTACATTTTTGCGTGACCCTACATGACCTTTGATATGCTCCGATAAATCATACTTGAGCGTTTTCTTTCGAATTAGTTCGGTGAGACTCTAGACTCGAAAGCAATTAGCTCTCTGAATATCTGATTTTCATTACATCCGATTTCCCCAAATCTCTGAATTTTAGAACATTCGAGAAATCAGATTTTTTGAATATTCTAATGTCACTCATCAAATCTGAATAAAATCCATTCGAATACCTTTTAAGTGTTGAAGTAATCATTTTTCGAATGTATTCAAATCTGAATGCTCCCAAATTTTTGTTATTCGAAACTATCCGAATACTTGACAATTTCCAGGAAGCGGCCGCGTGAAGCGCAGTCGGAGGAGGCGCCGACTGTCGCCTGCACGCGATACCAGGTTCCTGGTTCAGATTTCCCGCCCAGGCCAACCAAGCCTTCCATCCCTACGGGGTCGGTGAATTGGTACCAGACTTGTCTGGGAAGGATAAAGCGCTGACTTTTTCATCGGCTGGCCACCGCGAGTCATTGTATGGCCAAATACGCATTCACAACGCCTCCACGATATCCCGTAGAAGTAGAATGCGTGGCGCATAACAAAAGGGATTGAGTACCGCCGTCCTTTATCCTTTACCTTTATTCTTCCAGGAAGCCATTCTTCGGTATTCGAAAGGTACCATTCGAACGCTTTAAGAGATTCAATGGGGTACTCGAATGACTTCTATTCAAAATTGAGTATTGATATTCGAATATTTAAAAAGTCGGATTTTCCTAATGTAACAAGATACAAGTATTGAGGAAATCGAACTTCTCGGATGTATTGGGTTATTGATATTCAGAAAATTATGTTTTTTGAATATGTTCTGTTGTCACCAGTTCTCATTTTCTTTGTCATTTTAGTAAATGTTTTGCGAAATTCTTCGAAATAAGATTGAATTGAAGGTTTAATCCAGGAATTTTTTAAAACTGAAGCTGCTCACCATCGGAATGAGAGCTCTTGAAGTCAAACCTTCTAAATAATTATTTGCCAAAATATGGTGATCTACATTAAAGCGGTATTTTAGTAAGCACTGATAATGGAAGCTGCATGCGCAACAGTTTGATTCTGATGCTTTATCTGCATCTGGAAGCAATTGTAAAGTATTACCCTATCATCTGTCCGCATGCTCGAGTGGACGCCGGTAGCGTCTATATTTGTCCCTGTCGCGTGCCAGAGTGCTCCAGTGGACCCCCTCGACACGAAGAAGGGAGACAAAGAGCGCCACCTCGCTCGTTAACGGCTTTCACGAAGAAGTTCGACCGAAGCGTAGGTGGGCGTCCTGGTGTACTCTTGACATCCCGCGGAACTCAGTCGGTAACGGCTCTCGTCCAGCGCATGTATGAGAAGCGGATTCCGTCGCCAACCCACCTAATTTTCGACGACTTGCGTCTATGATCTTGAATCGGAAGGTTGTTGTGAAAAAAGAGAATTACTCTTGAAAAGAGCCTTCAACTAACGAGCGTTAGAAACTTCTAACCCTGATTTTAAGCAAAGCTCATTTCATCCAACCATGTTTGATATGACGAAAACGATTCATCGAGCTTGTGAACGCCCCGTGTAATTCCCAAAAGCAGCGAATTAAAAAGCCCGTAGTACTACTAATACTAATAGTTAAGCCGCTCCGGATCCACCAAGGGTCCCATCCTTACGTCAACGTTGGGATAAGTGGGAAGGATAAAAAGTTTTTGTTTTCGCTTTTCATATGAGAAGTTAGCAATGCGAACGAATCTACGATATATGAAGCCTTTTGATTTTTTTCTATTGATTCATGGGCAACAAATATGCGAGCAGTGCTCGCATTTTAACCACTCGTGAAGCATAGACGGCTAAAAAGGCAGTTTTAGCTCATGCGTGTTAAATGCTCTGCGTATCAAGTTGGGCGTGTCGAAGCGCAGTCGGAAGAAGAGACTGCTGTCGCGTGCACCCGATTTCACGTTCTTGGTTCGAATTTCTTGCCCAGGCCAGCCAAGCCTTCCATCTTTCCATCCCTCTAAGCTGGGACGATTGGTACTAGACTTGTCTGGAAAGGGTAAATCTCTGAATTGTCGGTCGCATGGCTATCCAAGACATTGTATAGACCAAATAAGCTATCGTCCCTCCAAGCAGTAGAATGCGTGGCGCATCCCAAAAGAGATAGATTAACAACGTCCTTTATCCTTTACGTTTATGTCTTGCAAGATAGGGTCTGCGTGATTCTCCACGTATAAAATAAACAAATAAATATCTCTTGAGGCTGAAGGAAAGTTACTTAGAGAGCATTCCTTAGCCCTCGTGCACCAGATACCAGGTTTGGGGTTCGGATTTCCCGCCCAGGTCAACTAAGTCTTCCTTCTTTCCGGGGTAGATGAATTGGTAGGCTGGCCACCGCAAGTCATTGCAGGTCCAAATACGCATTCAAATCACCTCCACGATCCCCACAGAAATAAAATTCGTGGCGCGTCCCAAAAGGGATTGAGTAACGCCGTGCTTTATTCTTTTTCCTTTTATTATACTTTCCATAGCCCACTTTGTCCTGGAAGGCTGCTCACAGATTTACTATCTCAAGTACTTAAATACCTACTGCATCAAGGGATGCCCACCCAGAGTAAAATTCAAGAAAAATATGATAACGCGTTCGAATTTTCTATGAGTTCTAAGAACTTGAATAGTGCGAGACCTACATAAAGGATAAAGGATAAAGGATGAAGAACGGCGTTATTCAATCCCTCTTGGGATGTGCCACGCATTCTACTTCAAGTGGATGTCGTGGAGGCGAGTTAAATGCGTATTTGGCCATACAATAAATACAATGCTTGCGGTGGCCAGCCGATGAGCAAATCAGCGCTTTATCCTACCCAGAAAATTCTGGTACCAATTTACCGACCCCGGAGGGTTGGAGGATTTGGTTGGCCTGGGTGGGAAATCCGAACAAGGAGCCTGGTATCGGGTGCGGGCGACAGCAGGTGCCTCCTCCGACTGCGCTCCACGGGCCCTGAGATCTACATACTGTTGAATATTTAAGTCACTGGTACTTCAGGCCGATGCGGATCTTTGAAGACTGTGCTCGACGGCAAGAGGAGCGCGAGCGGAACAAACGGGCTACGGCTAGACGTGACACCCTGCAGGTCACCTTCGCTTCCACGGTGCAGTTAAGCGTTCTACTCCAAAACTCGCGTCCACTTTCAGCTAGACAGCAGGCTTCGTCGTATGCGACGCCTTCGCTTCAAGACCTACTACTTTCTGGATCATCCGATGAGTGCGCACAGCACATGGTATCATTTTGGTGTGTTATTTCCGTCCTGTTTACAGCCTCCGTTTAAGGATGTGGCGTCACCGCGGTGGTGATAGCGTGGGTCGAGGTCGTTAGGAACCATCAGACCGTCTGTGTCGGGGAAACACCGCTCGACGACCGCTGCTGTAAGCACACTGGCTAAACACAACCAAAGCGTGTGAAACTTCAAGGAGATCACTCCTCACTGACATAATTACGATCGCTTAAAAGAGATTAGAGCAATATTAGGTTGGAAACCAAGCCTCTAGGCCTTTTAATATTTTATTCTGAATTTCTCTAGAAATACACCTTCAAAAGAATAAATTTCACAGTCAGAAAGTCAGTTTTGCTTTTTCCCGTTTTGTATTTTGTCAATTTTTAGGTCATTAGTATGAAAAGTCAAAAAAGGAAGAATGACCTTCGCGGAAAGCTCCTTTTCTCTTTTTACATTTGAGTTTTTTACACAAATCTATAAATTCTTTAAATCTTAAAAAAATTGCGAAGCAAAAAATTGTACACCACCTTGATGAGCATTATTTCACCTAAGCAACATGGCTTTGGGCGCGTGTAGCGCAGTTGGAGGAGGCGCCGGTTGTCGCCTGCACCCGATACCAGGTTCCTGGTTCGGATTTTCCGCCCAGGCCAACCAAGCCTTCCATTCCTCCGGGGTTGGTGAATTGGTGCCAGACGTGTCTGGGAAGGATAAAGCGCTGACTTGTTCATCGGCTGGCTACCGCAAGTCATTGAATGGCCAAATAAGCATTCAACACGCCTCCGCGACATCCCGTACAAGTAGAATGCGTGGCGCATCCCAAAGGGAATTGATTAACGCCGTCCTTTATCTTTATCTTATCTTATCTTATTGATCTCCCACCATTTTCAAAAATACAGTAGCGGTTTGAGTTTTGCGAAAACATTTAGGAGCCACCCTGTAAAATACGTGAACAAGTCAGTTAGGTATCAATTCTTGTCCAACGTTTTCAACACATCTCATATATTAGGTTGGCAACTAATTTCGTGGACTCTCAAGCAGCTTCAACAAAAGTGTTCATAAACAAATAACAAATAACAGTTTTCAACCAAAGTAAGATCTGTTGGAACGCGGGACTGCTTCCCATTTATCAGCTACCTGGCCCATCCCACAGCTGTAGAATTCTTGTGCCTTTGAAGCCAAGAATCCTTGGAGGTGCATTTTGACATGGTCCACATTAATAAATCGTCCTCCAACCAAGAAGTGCTGCAGCGTGCTATAAAGATGCTGTCATTTGGCGCACAGCCTGTGCTGTAAGGTGGGTGAGTTAGACGCTCCCAGCTAAGGTCGTGACGTGTGATCTGGCGTTATCTTGTTGATAGATAATTCCGCTCCTGAAAATCTGTCTGAACCGATTCCAGCGAAGTTCAGCCTGCGCGCGGCCAGGTTGAGAAGAGTAGATTACAGCACTAATGCTGGAACCGTTCTTGACGAGCTCCCAGAAGTTAATACCTTCTTGACACCACCAAACAAAGGGAACGTAGCGAACCGGACGCCTCAAAAAATAGAAGATCTTGACTGGGAGCGTCAAACTCATCCACCTTACAGCCCAGACCTTGCGCCGAGTGACTACCACATTTTTAGTTCGGTGCAGTACTTCTTGGTTGGAAGACGATTTAATAATGTGGACCCGGTCAAAATGCACCTCCAGGGATTCTTGGCCTTAAAAGCACAATAATTCTATGGCCGTGGGATAGACCATCTACCTGATAGATGGGAAGCACTTCTGCGTTCCGAGGGATCTTATTTTGATTAAAGATTGTCATTAGTTATTTGTCAACAAATACTTTTGCTGAAGATTCCTGAGAGTCCACGAAATTAGTTGCCAACCTAATAGCATAGCAATGAAATATTTGTCAAGCCAGATACGCTCTACAGGAACGCGCAGACAAACTCGCCAGGTCATCATACCTCGTAAGCAACAAATGAAAAAACTTCATGATGCTGTACGTTAAGAAGTCTGACCTAATTAAAGGTTGATAAATCTGGCCCCTACAATCAATTTATGCGTGCATTACATTAAAGAGGCAATCGACATTTAAACACTAACATATTTTAACCTTATTTAAAGCAGAATGAAACTTTAAACCTAAGCCGCAAACAATCTATACATGTCCAATCCATTTCACTAAGCTAGGCGTTGCACCATTCAATCAAAAAGTGAGTTCCACTAATTAATGAAAGAGATCTGATCAAGGTCATAAATCATTAGAATTTGTCATCCATTCAAACTGCTGCAAGTTGTTTCAGGTGTGTTTGGAATCGTGTTGCTGGCAATAATACTCGGTGCCACCTACAAATGGCAGAATTCGTCTTTGCGTGGTGAGGGTGTTTCCTTTCGTTGTGGAGAGCTGTTCCATAGTGACAACCTGATGAAGTCGAAAAATAGACACAGAAAGGGAAATTTTTTTTCATTTTCGAATAGAAGCTTATGAAGCCTGCTTCAATTAGTCACACACTGGCTCCTCTGCGGCCTCCTCAAACAACCGCTTCAGCTTTTGATGTGATCTTTCCAGATTTTCATTTCTACATGGAAGCAGCGCTAGCCTTCTTCTTTATCTGTGAATTTTGCGTTCGGATGTGGTGTGTTGCTGCTGACGCAAAATATGCAGGCTTTAGAGGTGAGTCTTCCTCTCCATAGTATTAAATACATAGTATTTAAATTGCTGACAAACTACATAACTAACGTTCGCCCTATACCTGAGACATACAACACCTTGGACGCGGCAGTTCTTCTTTTCATCTCAACTCCTTCTTACATTTTTTTTAGATGTGAAAAGGGCCTGAAACATATTGCAGAACTGGACTTGACGGTTTGAGGGCAAAGAGTGAATGGGTTTGCAGTATACTTATGCCCTCTCAAAAATTTTGAATAATCGAACAGTTTCGAATACCGAAAATTTTCGAACATTCGAAATCGAATATATTCGAAAAACGTGGTTGCTCTGATTATTCGAATTCGAATACATTCGAAAAACAAGATTTTTCGTATTCGAATTCGTAAACATTCGAAAAACACAATTTTTGAATATTTGAATTCCAAAACATTCGAAAAACAAGATTTTTTGAATATTTGAATTTGAATACATTCGAAAAACGCGATTTTTCAAATGTTCGAATTCGAATTCGAATATCCGATTCGAATATTCGAATTCGAATGAAAATTGAGGCTGCGTTATAGACATGACAGAAAAGAGGTGCATGAGATTAGCGCAAATTAGGTTCAAAAAACACTGGAAAATATCGTGAGGTCTCCAGTGAGCGCCGGATGTCAGAAGACAGTTTCACAGATCGATCAGGCAATCGATATCGATCGATATTATCGGTGTTTTGAAAGTATTCAGCGCGCGTTGTGATTCAGAAATCGTGCCACAGATGTTGTCCAACGCGTGTCTGGATTCAGAAGCCCGGCCGCAGATGTAAATCAGAAGGCGTGTCAGAGATCGATCAGGCGATCATTTGATAGTTTTTCGGTCGATGACGATTAGGCGTCCCCGATCGGTCATTCACCACTGCAACGATTCTGCGTGGAAAAATTTCTGCCGTTCAACACTTTGAGACGTTGTGGAAGTTCTCCCTTTTGACAGAAGGCCTTCGGGAAGTGACCAGAATCGATTAGGAGCTCAGTGTCCCGGCACGGAGCCACTATCGCACCGTAGCTTTGATTCACAGAAAGACCCGTTTTGGAGATCATAGTTATCCGAAGAACCTAACAAGCCTACTCAAAATGTGCCGTTACACAAATTCTCATTGGGCGTTCGAATGACACATTTTTCAATGCTCGAATAAATATATTCAAACGGTTTCGAATACCGAAAATTTTCGAGCATTCGAAATCGAATTTATTCGAAAAACGAGATTTTTTAAATATTCGAATTCGAATACATTCGAAAAACACGATTTTTTGAATATTCGAATTCGAGTATTCAAATTCTAATGAAAATCATTCGAAAACCTATTCGAATGGGTCATTCGAGCACAAGTATAGTTTGCAGTCATTTTGCCTTGAGAGCTAAGTGTAATGAGGCGGGAACGAACGCATTAGAGGTGAACGTTATAGATAGCACATACATCTATTTGACACCGTGATCCTTTGTATGCGTCTGAGATATCTTAAGAAGTTGTTGGCTCTAGCCAAGGAGTAATTTCTGAACTTCCTCGTTCTCAGACAACTCTGACAGCTATCACTCGACCCCTGGGTGATATGGCTAGAAGGCCCAGGTGCCACTGGGAACGGTAATTCCATTAAAGTGCCTATTAGAATGGCGCCTTAAATTTGTTTATTTATTTACTTGATCTGCGCCAGATGCGCTCAGGAAGTGTTGCGAATCGGTGGCCCCACTCGCGAGGGAGCATGCCCTGTTGAGTGTGGTCCCCCATTCACCCCGTGGTGCTACGAGGTATCAGGAGACCCAAGACCCAGGGTTATACTAGGGGGACCCCATGATGTGAATGGACCACGCCCCCTCTTCCTGGCAGACGGGGGCCCCGCGTGGTGACTTCTCTCCCATCGCGCTGGACAGCGCCTGGATTGACGCACGCCCGCACCACGCACCAGCCGCGGGTGAACCCGAACTGTAATGAGCACACACAACCCCCAGATACTACCCAACAACTACACAATACCCCAACATCAAATATACATAGCAATACCAATACCGATAAGACAACAGTAGGAGACTCACCACCTTCCTCGTCTTAGACAGCACAGTAGATAGATATAACCACGGTTCATTCCATATATCCATAACATACAGCCACAACAATATAATACCAGAGATGGACGCTAGATAATATGGAATACAGGCTAGATGGGACCGCTCCGGCTGGAAAGACTGTAGTGGCTATCCGAGGCTAGGCGAGCCCCATCCAGGCTCGCCGTCCTCCTTGTATTGCAGCCGGCTGGAGTGCGACGTGAGGAGCGGCAAAGCTCCGCTCAGAAGATCCCCGGGATGTTGACAGAAGCGAGCTCACAATGGCGGCGCCCCAGAGCCGCCCGGCGCAGCCGCTCGACGTGTCGACCGAAGTATAGAATGAGCCGGTCGGGGGGCGGCGCACCGCGGTCCCCGCCGACCAATAGCGTGCGCGGGCAGGCCGAGCCTCGGGAGCGCCTCATCGGGGTCCCGAGCGGATACGGCAGCCCGCGGGAGTTTGAATATAAGGGAGCGAACCATCGCATTCGCGACAGGAAGTATATAAAGAAACCGGCTGATTGAACGTTATTACATAGGACAAATTGCAGGTCGAGTACGGTATCTTACTCGAGTTGTATCGATAGTGGATGTGATCATAATTCTTGTCACGACAGCAATAGTATATCTGGAAAAAGCCTACATATCTGAAGTCACTCTGGACTATCTGAGATTCATTCAGGTACATTTGTTTTCGCGGTACATCCAGAGAAGCGGGCCTGTGCGCGTAAAGTAAGTGATTCTTGGTTGGGTTCTGTACTTCCGTAGGCGTCAGGGCAAGGGAAGGAATTCAAAAATGTCGCCCTTTTTGACGCACGTGCAGTAGATGGACCACACCACGGAGTTTTTTGTACGTGCAAGGGCTCGCTTCTCCTTAAGGACAGTTTTCGCATTCAATTCGCATTCAATTTGTTACTCGGTTTGCCATTATGTGCAGATTATGCGGCTGTTCCATGTAGACCGACAAATGACAACATGGCATCTAATTAAGGACATGGTACTACTGAGCAAGTAAGTACTTCGTTTTTTACCATCTAGCGTAAATTCTACATCATCGACAAGGTCATGCTTTATCTGCGCTTCGAAGATGCATCCTCGTTGTCATATTCACCTAGTGCAATCGCACAGGGTGTGGTCTAAATCCGGACAGACTAAACTGTCTCTTTGAAAAAATTTGTTATGCTGTCCATATTTGTAAGTGCTGCTTTAATAGGGAATCAAAGAAAATGATGATGATGAAAAAGATGCGAGATTAAGGTGTCTCGTTAATAGTTCACCGGATTCAAATCCGTGCTATTCGGGGGTCTGAACTCCCTAGAGCCAACCATATCCAAGTTGTCGGACAGTCAATTTTGGTTAAAATGGTCCGGGTGCGCTGGTGCGCCGTCTTGCTGGAAGACTAATAGCCTTCCTAAGGCTAGATACATTCAAATTCCACGGTTTCACCACACTCTGCAAAACTCGCAGATAAACTTAGTTGTATAGTATTGTTTTTCAGAAATTTACATGATTGTATTGTAATATTGAAATAGGAACCATTAGATGAAAAGTTGTTGTTTGTTGATACAATTGTACTGGAACATAGTATGTTTATTTTTATTTTCATCTGTAAAATTTGGCCGTTAGGACATAAGTATATAGGAAATTCGTCACCGAGTACGAAGGACCTCAGCAAGCCAATTTTTTTATATTCAATCTTATTTTTTAACACCAGGAAACGAAAGTGCAAAATTTTACAGATGAAAATAAAAATAAACATACTATGTTTTAGTACAATTGCATCAACAAACAACAACTATTCATCTCCGCATTGTCGTAATAACAGCTGGTAAAAACAACTTATTAATAGATGCAAACATCATCTAAAAACCTGAAATTGGAGAGAATCCTCTGCCAAAACCGAGAGAGTACGACCCCCTCCCCCCTCCAGACGAGGCTACAGCACGACCCTCCCCTTCGGTTCCCGAACCTCAAGCTTGACCCTGTCCTCAGCAGAAACCGCTCTCGTGCTCCTCGAAAGAGTGTTAAAAATATTTATTAATCGAACAAGAAATGATCAGCGTGGGAGAATGGAGAAACTCCGACGTAAGTAGCTAGAGCAGTGTCTGAAGACGACGGTGGCTGGCGAGGCATGGTCTGTACACGACGGTGGCTGGTAGGGGTGACGCCGGCGTCAGACAGTGACGTGGGCCAGTGAGGAAATGATGACCAGGGCCCTGTCTACCGGCTACGTTTCAATCCTACCGGTTTCCGTCCAGGAGTCAGATTCATCAACGACTTACATAGCTTTAACAGAAAATTCACAGAGGAAAACTCATATAACGCGGCTTGTCGCCCACCATATCGTTTGATAAGCCGCGCTATCAGAGATTTCGGCTGTCATTTTCTCTGTTAAATTGCTGTAAGTCATTGAAGAATCCCACCCCAGACCGCGTCTGTTGACCTGTTGACCGGGCGACCTCTTGGTTTATCGCTCCACACATCTGATATTTGTTTATTATACTGAGAAGCAGACTGAGCGTATCCAGACCAGATGCTATGTGTAGCCGTTGTGTCAATTACAAAAGTGATGGCCGAACTCACAAGTATTCTGGTGGAATTTCATCCCTCTTGTAGGGATAAGAGAGATTTGTCCCTTTCTGCGGTAGATCCTAAAATGATCATTACCAGCCTCCGTGTTACATTTGTCCCTTCTGCATTCACACCAAGCCGTATACGTTCCGAAGACCTTCGCTTTATTGTTATGGCTAACAATGAGTTTCATGTCATGGAATTTTTTAAAATTTGGTAAACAGCAAAACAGCGGCAAAAGCATATGTGAGCATGATTCCGCGCCTCGGAGTAGCCTAAAATTTTTTAGGTGGGAATTAATGGCTGCCTATTACATCACATTTATTCTATGTTTGCTCATGGCGAATCTGGTATTTGTGTGCGAAAACGAAGGACTGGTGCTACATTTCAACGCTTCGGATCTTAACAGTGAGCATATTGTAGTTCGAAAGAGTTTTTTTAAACTAGTAAGTAGCACGCTCCGGCTTGCAGATGTCAATGTATCGAGACGGGATCCCAAGTTTTTGTATAATCCCGCCTGAAGCCTTTGAGTCCAGAGGCCAGATTCATCTACCACTCACCGCCCTCTAAGGCCTGAGTTATACTCCCGCGGGAGCATCCGCGGAAGGGCGGGAATCGCGCCGAGACTCCTCACCTGGCCAATCGCCGCGCCTCGCCACGCCCGCCTCCGCCGTGCACCATTGGTCCGCGGAACGTCCGCGGACCAATGGTGCACGGCGGAGGCGGGCGTGGCGAGGCGCGGCGATTGGCCAGGTGAGGAGTCTCGGCCCGATTCCCGCCCATCCGCGGAAGCTCCCGCGGGAGTATAACATAGGCCTAAGGCGCCTTTTATACTCCCGCCGCGGAGCGGCGCGTCAATTTGGGGAGCGGCGCGGCCAGTCGCGCCGCGCCCCGATTTTGACGCGCCGCTGCGCGATTGCAGTTAGAAAGGGGGGGGGGGCGTCATCGACGCGCGGCCACGAGCATCTGCGCACTACGGCCCGTGCTCCGGAAACGGTCCACGAGTCATTGAGGGACCAAAACAGAAAGGACTTTCTGGCTGATCAGTGCAATGCTCTTTTCGGTGTTTGTCGAGGGATTCCTATGGGGAGCGACGAATCCCCTCTTAAGCTGCCTAATGCTGCCGTTACGATGCTGCATTATTGCTGGGTTGTGTTTTTCTCTTTTTTGTCGCATGGCCTATTTTGTTTGTTGTTCTTACATAGAGTGCGCGTCCTTGAGACGCAGTTAAATAAATAAATAATTAAATAAAGCCTGGTGTCGAAGTCGTTCGCTCGACCTACGGTTAAAACTGGTGAGTGTGGTATTGAGTCGAATCCCCTGCAATGCAAACAGCACTAAACCCTCCTTATTTTGCGACGTGTGCGGGTCCAAAAGTAAAAGTGTTGGAACGTAACCTGCCAAGCCTGCCAAGCAGCGAGTCGGGTGAGGCCTGGTGACCTGTTACCGACCTTGGTTCGGCGAGATGTTCACGGCGAGAAGCACCTTTGGAGCTTTTGGGTCTGCGCCCATGGACCGGTATAGTGGAAGCTGTTTACCAAAAACACGGCGATGGACTCCAAGCCCATGGTGAACGAAATAGAAGAGATGGGCCGGCGACTCGCTCTTACTCATTCGCAGCGCTTCAGGAAGGTTCTCCTCTTCGAGAACGCCGCACCCCATCGGGAACAAGTAACCATGGATAAGCTTGGCCAGCTGGGCTACGTTCACATGCCTCACCCAGCGTATTCGCCGGACATCTCTCCATGCGACTACCACTACTTCTTGAGCCTACAGGAATTCCTGGTCGGAAGGAACACAAGAACCCAAGTAGTCGTTGACAACCATATCGAGCAGTTGATCAACACCAGGCCCAAGCAGTTCTGGAAGGATGGGATCAGGAAGTTGGCTGAGCGATGGTAGCAAGGTCGTTGCCCTTAATGGCAAATACATTCCCCAGCATAGTTGAGTTGTAATTGAGTTATAAAGAGATAAAGATTTTTTCAATTTGTTCCATTACTTTTGCCCCCCCCCCCTAATATTCTCTTCCTAGGTTACAAAAGGTGTGGGCTAAGATAATGGTCACCGATTTCGCCCAAACTCCCTAATCAACCGAACCTACCGTAATCGCCCGTAACTTCAAAAACGATTTCAGATTCGTGACCAGCACCCCAACCCCCCCCCCCCCCCCTCCTTCCCAATAGGACAAGTTTGGTCGAAGAGGTGAAATCTCCCACCTCACGCCAAGTCTGCCGCGGCTGATCGCGCCGCTCCGCGCCCTTCCCCTCAGCGGCGCGATTCGCCGAATACCGTAACCCAAAATTCCGTCAAGTGTGGTGTTTCGCGGCGGCGGAGTATAAAAGCGATGCGGCGCCGCCTCGCGGCGCGAAAAATCGATAGCCATGCCGACCATCACGCCGCGCCGCGCGGCGGCGCAAGTATAAAAGGCGCCTAAAGGATCGAATAGTGCGCGCGAGACGCGATGCCATGTATCTTCTTCTTCTTCTTCAGCGTTTGTCCCGCTTCATGACGGGGTCCGCTTTTCTGGTGCCATGTCGCCATCTTTCCCGATCCCGTGCTAGATCAGGGTGGACACCAGCTACTTTAAAGTCCTTGTGTAACGTATCAGCCCAGCGCTGCTTCGGGCGCCCTCTAGGCCGTTTTCCAGACACTACGAAGTTAAGGCCTATCTTACGGACGCTGTCTTCCTTTCCACGCAGAACGCGGCCGTACCATCGTAGGCGAGCTTCACGCATCTTGTCCGCTATCGGCGCGACACCGAACTTCTGCCGAATAGCCTCGTTTCGGATGCGGTCCAGGCGCGTGACTCCAGCCATCCAGCGCAGCATCTTCGTCTCCATGACGCTGAGGCGACTTTCCGTTTCCTTTGTCGCAGGCCAACACTCAGCTCCGTACATCGCTACCGGCCGGACGACGGTTTTGTAGATCTTCGACTTTAAGCGCTCTGGCATCTTCTTGTCGCGGAGTACTCCAGTCAACGAGCGCCACTTCGACCAAGCTGCACTCACGCGTGAGTTCACTTCAACCATCAGACTGCCATCAGAAGCTATTGCTGATCCCAGGTATTTAAACACCGAAGTGCGTGCAAGCTCAGTACCGTTAATCTTAATGGAGCCGGACTCATTTACGTCAGTCGTGAAATACTCGGTCTTCTTGACGTTCAATTTGAGTCCGAACATGGCCTGGCGGTCGCACCAAGCTTGCACCTCTCGCTCGAGCTCACCTTTGTCTTCGCAGGCGAGCATCACGTCATCAGCATATAGCAACGTCCAAGGGACGGGCTTCTGAAGATCTCGCGTAATGGCATCCATTACGACAACAAAGAGGAGTGGGGAAAGCGCAGATCCTTGGTGCACCCCAACAGAGATGGGAAATTCCGTCGAGGTTCCTGCTGCCGCTTGCACACGACTCTTTGGACAAGAATATAGCATTTGCACCCACTCTACAAGTTCTTCGGGAACACCATGCTGTCGTAGGGCGTACCATATAACCTCACGCGGTACGCGATCGAAGGCCTTCTCCAAGTCGAGAGAGGCAAGATGCACCGGCTTCTGTTTCTCGCGATGCTTCTCTACCAGAAGACGGGCGGCATGTATGGCATCGATAGTGCCACAACCAGCCACGAAGCCGCACTGATTGGCTGGAAAGCTTGACGATTTCGCGAATTCGGCTATCGAGGATTCGCTCGAAGATCTTCATGCTGTGCGAGAGCAACCGAATCGGACGGTAATTTGAGCAGTCTGCAGGGCTGCCCTTCTTCTTCCAAATCGGGATCGTCGTACTTTCCTGCCAAACATCAGGCACCTTCTTCTCCGCTACAACCTGGTTGAAAAACTTGGCCAACCACTCAGCAGAGTACCAGAACTTCGACTTCCATAAGTCAGCTGGCAAGTCATCTGGACCAGTCGCCTTGCCCGGTCTCATCATCCTCAGAGCCGCGTCAGTTTCCTCCACAGTGATTTTGTGGACGGGACCGTGGATAGGAACCACAGAAGGGACGGCCGGATGAGGGAACTCTTCAGTCGAAATTCCCTCAAAATAATCGCACCATCGCTTCAAGGCCTTTTTGCGCTCTGTCAGAAGATGGCCGTTCTCATCATTGATGCCAAAGAACTTCTCTATATCCTCGGATTGGCGATGACGGTTTTTCGCAAGTCGGTATAAATACCGCTCGCCATCGCGCGACTCAAGCTTTTCGTAGACATCATTGTAATGAGTGGCTTTTGCTACGGCCACAGCCTTCTTGGCAGCTTTTTTCGCTTCGTGGTGCTTTTGCCAATTATTGGCGGTCTTGTCGCCGAGAAACACATGATAAAGCGCTTTCTTCTCTCGAACCTTTTCTTTCACATCGTTCGTCCACAGCCATGCCTGCATGTCGACCTTTCGTCGTCCAGGCTTTGCAGTGCCAAGTTCTGACCTCGCAGCTTGAAGTATCGCGTCGGTCACTTTCTTCCAAGTTTCGTCGACAGTCGTGACTGTCGGTAACCGTACGCGAAAAATCACAGCTGCTTCCTTCTCTTTCAATCGCCACCACTTGATTCTTGCAGCACCGCATCGCTCAACCTGCTGCAGCCTCGGAGGAGCTATCTTCAAAGTACAGATCAGCGGACGATGCTGTGGGGCGACCGTTCCATACGGCATGATCTTCGCGTCTGTGACGAGATTTCGGTCACGATCTCTCACAAGGACGAAGTCTATCTGCGTCTTGGTGTTCCCACTATAGAACGAGATAAGGTGGGAGTTGCGTTTGCGAAACACGGTGTTCATTATGGTGAGGTTATGCGAATCCGCATATTCAAGGATACGCTCACCATCTGTGTTACGCAACGCATAGCCGAATCCACCATGACAGCTGTACCCGTCTTTCGTAGCGCCTACGTGCCCATTGAGGTCACCAGCGACGATGATGACGTCCTTCGACGGTACCTCTGCTGTCTTCTCATCAAGCAGGCTCCAAAACTCATCCTTGGCTTGATCGAAACAGCCAGTCTGCGGAGCATACGCAGAGAAGAAGTGGAAGAGTCGCTCCTTAGCGGCGACAACGATCTTCATCAATCGATCGTCAAAGCGCTCAACGCTTACAATCGAGTCCCGGAAACGCTCGGAGACGATTATACCAACACCACTGGTGGTCCTGGGACTTCCACATAGAACGGCCTTGAAGCCACGTCCTATATCTCTTGACTTGCGGCAGGACCACCTCGTCTCCTTCACCGCACAGAAATCAACTCTTCTACGCTCCAGTGCTTCTACCAACTCGCACGAGCGGCCCGTCAACGTACCCACATTCAGCGTTGCTACGCGGGTCCTGCTTACGTTACGGGACTTTCGGACTAGCTCAGTTGCCCCCCGATGCCGTCCTCGCACCAGGGACCCTCGCATACTTCTCACACTCGCCGGGCTTTGCGAGTGCGCGTCGGCTCCCGCGGACGCCGTAGCATTATCTCGAAAAACATGAACTGACATACACCCATACGATGTGACATTGGGTTGTTCGTAGTCCGGCCTGTCACCAGGGCCTGTCGCCTGCATTCGAATGTCCGTGCTTGGCTTAGCTCGCAGAAGCGAGCAGTTTCCAGTGGCACCACGAGGAGGAACGGACATCGCCACCACGCGATGCCATGTATAGTGGCCGAATTAATCAATCGCTCGCTTGACCAACTATAAATGCATCGCGTCGCGCGCACAATAAGCGACAGCGACAGCACAATAAGGCCTATGGTATACTTCCGTCCACCCAGCGACGCCTCCTTGCACAGCGACAGCGATGCCTCGCGACGACCAGCGAAATAAGTGCAAAAATAGTGCACGACGGGCGCTTCCCTCTCCGCGACCGTCGCTCGTTGCCAGTGACGGCCGTAGTGCGGGAGTATGTTCCAGCCGGAGGTATAAAGGGTCGTTTAGTGTGCGCGCGACGCGCGACGCGATGCACGTGTAGTGCCCAAACTGATCGAGCGACGCGATTGATCAATTCGGTCACTACACATGGCATGGCGTCGCGCGTCGCGCGCACACTAAAGGCCCCCACAGAGTTCTGCGGCAACGCCGCTCGCCACTATGGTTAAGGCCCCGTTTATACTTCGTCGCGCGCGACGCGATGGCCACGCAATGAGGCCAAATTGATCGATCGCGTCGCACAATCAATACGGCCACTATACGTGGCGTCGCGTCGCTCCGCGACGAAGTACAAACGGGGCCTAAGGATAGGACAGAGACGCCGCCGGCGGCGAGCTCTGCGTCTCTGCCCTATGCTTAAGCATAGGGCCGCGGCGCTGCCGCAGAACTCTGTGGGGGCCTTAGCTGACCCCTAAGCCCCAGTTTATACTTGCGCCGCTGCGTGGCGCGGCACGATGGTCGGGATAGATATCGACAGAACGACGCGAAAAATCGATATCTATGGCGATCGTGGTGCCGCGCGGCGTGGCGGTGCAAGTATAAACTAGGGCTAAAGGCCCCCGCAGACTTCTGCGGCGAGCGGCGGGCGAAATCGCTGAGCGGCGCCGCTTAGCGGCTTGACTCTTCATCAGTGGGAGCGGTGACGGCGAGGTACTGTACTGTTTCTAGTCGGGACCGACTGGTGCTTAACAATAACGCGCCCCGATGACGATCGCGCGCCCGCATCGAGCGTCTCCGCTCTGGATCCCGCCGCGAAAGGGCAGAGCGCAGACAGACAGACGCTGGAGCGGCGCCTCCGGGTGGAATGATTCAAGTCATTTCCGCCAGCGACGCCGCCGGTGCCGCCGGTGCCGCTGGCGGCGAGCTCTGCGTCTCTGCCCTACGGTTAAGCATAGGGCAGCGGCGACGCCGCAAAAGTCTGCGGGGGCCTTAACACCACTCTACGACGCGTCGCGGGAGGGATGGCGCGACAATTGACAACCGCGTCACACACTGCGCCTTCCGCCACTGCAGCGAAAGCGCATCATTGACAGTTGCCTCGTGCTCGTCGCCGGAGCGACGCGGGAGTACACCATAGGCCTAAGGGTCCGTTTATACTTCGACTCCGAGTGACGCGACGTCACGTTTTGTGGCCACATTGATCGGGCGACGCGATCGATCAATTCGGCCACTATACATGCCGTCGCGTCGCTCCGCCTCGGAAGTGTAAACGGGGCCTAATGATGAAAATACCGCCAAACCCTCTGATATGTATAACATTCATCAGCATCAGGTTTGGAGGTGTTTTCGCCGTTAGAGGGCGGTAAGCGGTTAATGAATCTGGCCCCAGAAAGTGTTTTGAGTTGAACACTTACTGGGGACTCAGTAAAGTCCATGCCAGACCTCAAAAATTTGAAAACTACTCGTTTTCAAGATATAAAGCTGCTTAGGAATTGTGCAAACGGTTCAGCGGTCGTAATTCTGCTTACGGGGCAAGTAGCTTTTTCCTTAAAAGAAAAATTAGGAGATTCGCCCGGACATTATGTTTCGACATTGTCTACTGTATTTATGGAGTATAAGGATCATCGTGAGAACATAGAATACTCATCCAGAATCCGAACAGTTTCCGACGCTTGCTCATGCGTGGTGGTTTACAATCGTCACCGTACCAACGATCGGGTGAGCTTTGCCTCATTAGAATCTGGACGTCGGCTCAACGCCGCCTGGAAGGAGTCGATAATGTCCATGGAAGATTTGTCCACTTTAAGGTACGGTGACATTGTTCCGTCGCAGTGGTCGTCAAGGATCATCGTGTGCTTTTTGGGATTTCTAGCATACTGCACCTTCGTTGCGGCTTCAACACAAATTTCTGTTGGTACGTGATATGATAACGCTTGGTTTTGCTCTAATCAATTCTGACCGGTCGCGTGGAGCGCAGTCGGAGGAGGCGCCGGCTGTCGCCTCCACTCGATAGCAGGTTCCTGGTTCGGATTTCCCGCCCAGG
The DNA here is from genome assembly GCA_947396885.1 of Heligmosomoides polygyrus polygyrus. Classification (NCBI taxonomy): domain Eukaryota; kingdom Metazoa; phylum Nematoda; class Chromadorea; order Rhabditida; family Heligmosomidae; genus Heligmosomoides; species Heligmosomoides polygyrus. The sequence continues at coordinate 86,803,582 of OX377205.1, forward strand.
CCAACCAAGCCTTCTATCCCTCCGGGGTCGGTGAATTTCTACCAGACTTGTCTGGGAAGGATAAAGCACTGACTAAAGATAATGCATCGGCTGGCCACCGCAAGTCATTGTATGGCCAAATACGCATTCAACACCTCCACGACATCCCGTAGAAGTAGAATTCATGGCGCATCCCAAAGAGGATTGAATAACGACGTCCTTTATCCTTTATCCTTATCCAATTCTGGTCCTCTCTGGTTTCTGGTTAGAGCTGTTCAGTGACGTTTCACTGAACAGCTCTAACACTCAAACTTGCAGATCCAAGGATCTGTTATTTATTTATCTATTTATTTAATCGTCCGTTTATTCATTTATTCAATTGCACTCAAGGGTGTGCTACAACGCTAAAAACCTTCCAACGAACAAGTTGTTAGCTAAAGATTGTACAAAAGATTACATACTCGATTTCGTTCACGTTAGAAATCTACTTCCTTTCCTTATCACCAAACTACTTAAAGTCGTTGATGAATCGGCCTTTAGTTACAATGATATCATGGCGTGTCCCGATGTAGCACACCTCTGTTAAGTGATAAAAAATTTGGAGCAGTAAAAGAAGAAGCAGCAGCACCTCCATTATACCTTTCTCCTTTGGAAAAAGTCGAAATGCGAATGATCTCTCTGAATCATTCGAATTTCGACTTTCGGATAAAGTACGATTTCAGAACTATCAAATTTTTAAATCATTCAAATTTAATGAATATAATCGAATTTTCGAAGCTCGAGTTTCGAATAATATTGTGTTATATTATTCGATTTTCAAAATGTCGATTTTCGAATACTTTTTTTCGAATAAGAACCTTCAAGAGCACTTTTATCTACTGTTCTCACCCAAGGACTAACATTTCACGTGTCACCTGTATCACCTGTTTTTCCGTCGATTATTACAAGTATTACGTATTACGTATTATTATGCATTACGAAAAATCGACGTGGTTAAATTCTAGGGCTGACGCTGATGATGGAAGAGAACAGCAAAAAGGAGTGCAAAAACAAATTGCGCCACGTATCTGCGTCCGTAATTCAATTCTGGTGAGGAGGCCATCACAACTTCTCACCATAACCGTAGAATGAGGAATGGCTTCGTAAAGTAACTTTTTTGAGGTATCGGTTCCACTTAGCCAGTGCGAGAGAACGGAGGATGACCGAGTATTTTCGGTATGTCTCGATCTATTGGCTGTAAGCACAGATAATTTTTCGTAATCAATATTCGTGATAGACGATGTTTTACAGAGAAAGACCAAGTCTCAGAATAGATGAATACCCCCTTCAAATTGATCTTTTAGACGCTTCTGTTTCAAATTGTACGTTATCGCCAAGCGCATGCAACGCAATCATCAAATGGCTGCGAAATTACGCGAGAAGGTTGAAAGGTGAGCTAACCGGAGAAGGTACATAACTAAGCGACTACTATAGAAGATTCTAGAAAGAAAAGAATCAGAAATGCGAACTCACCCAGCGACAACGCCGGATGGAAGCGGCAGATAAGTGTTGGCGTTGCTCAACAAATGATGCAAACGCTAAGCATCGATGTGAGTTAAACAAAATATTAGGTCATCCAATAAGTAATGTCGTTTTTTCTGTACTACGGTTTTAGCTCATTATTTGTCGCCAGATTTGTGTATTTCGAAGGTCACTTAAGTAATTCTGATGTAAATCAAGCTTGCTCTTTTAGAATCTACCATTCGTTGAATTACTAGCTTGCAAGCTCAAGTGAAAAGGCTTGGCAAATTTAGAGGAGCATATTCGGCATTGCATGCTAATCGAATTTCAGAAGGGTAGTAACGCAACGGTTGCTACCAAAAATATCTGCGATGTATATCTAAATGCCTTGGACATTCCCAAATGCCAGCGATGGATTTCCAAGTTCAAATCCGGTAATTTTGGTCTTTCCGACACCTCTCGATCAGGAAGACCCGTACCATTTGGCAACGACATGCTGATGGCAGAACTGGAGGCGAATCCTTGTCAAACAGTGGAGGAAGTTTCGAGTACTCTCAACGAACCTAAATCCACCATACATTTTTATATACGCCAAATTGGCGAGGTATGCGGAGCAGGTGTTTGGTTACCGCACGATTTTTCCGCCAGAACCGTGCCAACTGACCGACGCTTTGCAATGCACTGCTTCAGCGACACCGTACAGACCTGTTTTTAAACGACTGACAGGAGACGAAAAATGGGTCTTGTACGATAATCCGAAGCGCAAAAAGCAATGGCTTTCTAAAAATGAACAGCCAAGAAGTACCGCGAAGCCGAATATTCATCTCAGAAAGGCACTCCTCTGTGTTTGGTGAAATATCCGTGGAATTGTCACTTTGAAGTGCTTAAATCTGGACAGACCGTTGACGCAGACCATTACTGTGAGCAGTTGGATCGTGTGAATCAAGCGTTACTGGAAAGTATACGACAGAAAGGGCGTAATTCTCCATCACGACAGTGCAAGACCGAACTGTGCAAAACGGACGCTGGAAAAAATCAACGAATTAGGATAGGAGGTTCTCCCTCATCCACCGTATTCTTCCGATCTCGCACATTTGGACTACCACTTATTCCGTTCTTTACATCATTTTCTTAGTGGCAAAAAAATTGAAAGTTTGGAGGATATTCAAAATGCTACGACCACATATTTTGCTGAAAAACCACAACAGTTTTATTTCTCAGGTGCTGAGGATTTGCTCCTTAGATGGAGAAAGATTGATAATTATGACAGTGATTACATTGTTAGCTGAAATGAAGTTTTATTGAAAATTTGCTGAATTGAAGTCAAGGTTGATAAAACGACATTACTTATTGGATGACCTAACACATTTGAATTAGATTTTCCATTACCGACTTCAGTAAATATTGTTGATGGCAACAGGAAACCTCAAGCTGTGAAGCCGAGATTTTTATTCTTTTTGGGTGATGATCATGGTGGTCAAGGCGGATTTTCGTACGCCAAATGGATAACCATCACAGCCCGACCGCCGTGGACTTGCTCCGACCGACAATTTAGTCACCGGAGCGCTCCTAGGCCCTGTTCATACTTCGTGACGACAGCGACAAGAACAACGAGAGCGACACGCGAGCACAGCAGCGCACGGGAAGTATGAATAGGCGACAACAGCGACGAGAGCGACAAGAGCGATGCTAGCGACGAACGTAGGGTGATACTCGTAACTTATTACGTACTCCACACTCCGTTCGCAAACGGACGTACAATATCGACTGTAATGCTTGCCCTTTGGGCAAAAAAAAAACGCAAAAAATACCTTTGCTAGCGCACTTCAAATTGCGTGTTTTCAAAAATAAATTCGATACTTGGAATCGGCATCGAATAAATTATCCGATGAAGTAAAAACGCCCAGTAAATTCTAAAAATGTTGACTTGATCAGCTATATTCAGAATGTGAGCTTGAGGGTAATTACCTCCCGCTAATAAGGGGTCCGCCGCGCTGATCAGAAACTAGGTCATCAAATCAATATTTTTAATATTTTGTGGGCGATTTTCTCCTTATCGGATAGATCATTCGATGCCGATTCCAAGTATCGAACTTGTTTTTCAGAGTACGCAATTTGAAGATCGCTATACTAAAGCGGCGGAAAAGGCGCTTTTTCGGCTTTTCCGCCCAAAGACCAAACATGAGGTCGCCATTGTAGTGTGGTGTACGTAATTAATTACGTACTCCACGCTCCATCCGTCGCCCCTGTCACACCCGTCGTTTCCGTCGCCGGCGCGAAGTATGGCCTATGTTATACTTCGGCGACGCTGTTGTCGGCGACGTCGGCGACAGTGTTGAGCTAGTGCTACGGCCAGCGTAACATTGTCGCCGAAGTACAACATAAGACTATGAACAGGCGAGAGCAGCGACGAGAGGGAGAAGAGCGACGGGAGCGACAGCGCCACCACTCGCTCGGTTTTAATTTTAATTTTTCTCGTTGCAAAGTATGAACAGGCCTCTAATGAGCGCGGGGGCGCATAGAATCTAATAGTAGGCGACAGTTTTGTTGCGTGTGACCCATTTTCAAGTTTTTCTATTTGTTCTCAGACTGTCATTGCGTTCGTGTTAATTGTGTTAGTTCACCGTTGTTTTGACGTCGAGTTAGAGAGCCCGAGTAGGTAGAGTCCTACAAATGTGCCACATCCACATTTTATTCATCCGCCTTCGTAAGAGCTTGACGGAGTGACTCGTCCAAGAAATATTTCAAGTCACATCAGTTTCAAAAGTCAGATAAGAGAAGGAGACGAAATGGGAGGGAGGCAAAGCAACTAGCATTACGGATCTGGGTCTTTACCACGGCTCTCTTTTATTGCTTGGGTGTACAGACCTGCAGTTTGGAATGATGTTCTTGTTGGCTCTTCTGAAATCTATTTCGAATTGAATCTCTGCTCTCCAGACTGAACATTCCAGTTGTCATCAGCCGATTAGATTGCAAAGTGCTAAGAAAATGATGAAGAGATTGCTTGGTTGAAGATAATACCACACCCGCTGATTGGCAGGAGGCATTATTTTCTATTTTTTTTTCAAAAGGAAAGTGGTGAGACTAAATGACGGACGCCTCTCTTCTTTCCTTCTGAGAAAAGCGCATATCAGGAAGTTGAAGTAAACAATATACATTGGTTGATTGTACAAGAAAATAGGACTGTATATTACGAGCTTCTGAATTCAGTAGTCGAACAATTTACAAATTGTAACGCTCTCCTTTGCAGATGACAAGAGGAACGGCAAGAATCGCACCGGAGAAGTACACTACGGTACCACAGATAGAACACTTTCCATTATAATTATGTAGAAATGGTATCATACAAATGTTTTAGAGCGCAGATGATCAGGACCATCGTAAGGACAATGATGTTGCTGAGGTGAGTGAACAAGCAAAGAATTGGCTTCGATTTCCAACACCGGACAATTTGTCCTAATTGAGATGTCTTTAAAGGAGTATCGGAAACTATTGTTCAGATTTGCTTCACGAAATACAAGGGATTCACACAAATTCAGTTGCTCTACCTCGATAATTCTCTCAATGCTCCACCGTTTCCTCACCTGGGTTCGCCCACGCTCCGAATTTCGCATTATCTCCAAATTTTGTTGAACTGAAACGTAACACTCCCAACCAGAGGTGTGTAAAAGAAATCCGAAATTTCGTAAATCGTCAATCATAATTACGAAAAACCGTCGTAAATCGTGTATTGTAGATCGTAAGGGCTGCTTAACCTGCAGCGCGGTACAACTAAATTTTTAGAGGTTTTACTTGTTATCGGTTATAAAAAGTGAGTCAATATTTACTAAATTTATAGCGCTACGCTTGAAATCAAGAATTTTTAACTCTGGATACCTCCAAAGTTAAGTGAACAACGTTAAAATAAAAAAGTAGTAGTAGTAAAAAACTTAGACAAGTCGTTGATTTAGAAATTATATATTGGAAGAGATCATAAATATGGTATCCAAAGTAGGAAAGTGCCATCCTTTTGCCTCGCGTTTAACTTTTGTGGAAATCTACGCCGAAACAACAGCAAGTCTCTATGAAGAGAAAAATCCAAAAAAGATCAACTCGACAGCTGGTCAACTGGCGAGAACAGCGATTGCATTAGTAATCAGGCAAACGTCGCGCACTGAGCGAGCGCACGGCGCAATCCCTCCATCTAACGCAGCAAAAAACCAAGTCGTTAAGCCAGAAAAGCCAGAAAGTTAACGAAAATGCCGTTAATTCGTTAAATCTTTTAAATCGTTAACCGTTGAATGTGCACCCCTGGTTCGTACCAGGTCACGTAAATCTTCATCCTCTCCAATGCAGGTGATTTTATGTGGGAACAGTCTGGCAAAGATAAAATGGATGCTAACTTTTTCTTCAATTCATCCCTCAAATCAAGACTGAACATGTGCGAATATCAATGGAAAATATATTAAAATATAATAAAAATAGAACAAAGAGGAAAAATGTCGGTGTTAATCAATCCCTCTGTGGAGTGCGCCACACATTCCACTTCTAAAGTACTCATTTTCCTAAACGATGTCGTGGAAGCGATTTGACCCGGTACTTGGTTAACGGGCGTATATAGCGCAGTCGGAGTAGGTGCCGGCTCTCGACTGCACTCGATACCAGGTTCGTGGTTCGGATTTTTCGCCCAGGCCAAACAAGCTCTCCATTCCTCCGGGGTTGGTGAATTGGTACCAGACTTGTGCAGGAAGGATAAAGCGCTGACTTGTTCATTGCTTGGCCAGCGCAAGTCATTGTATGGCCAAATACGCATTCAAATCGCCTCCACGATACCCCGTCGAAGTAGTATGCGTGACGCATCCCAAAAGGATTGAGTAACGCCGTCATTTATCCTTTATTTGGTTAGCATAACGAGTTGTGGTGGCCAGCCAAGGGACAAGTCATTGTTTTATCCTTTCCAGTCAAGTCTGGAACCAATTCACCGACCGCGAAGGATAGAAGGCTTGGTCGATCTGAGCAGAAAATCCGAACCAAGGGCTTTGAATCGAAGCCCGTGCAACAGTGCGGCGCCTCCAGATAGTGCGCTACCCTTGCCATAGCGTATTCCAGAAGGACTGCTTGTTGTCAAAATTTACCATTTTGCCTCTATTGACGTTATATAGGCACTACTTTGTTCTTTAAAAGAAAACCCCTCACGCTATTTATGTTTTTTTTAAAGAACAACTGTGTAGAAGCTCCAGAGAAGGCTTTCTGCACCTACCAGTGTTGTAGCATAAGACAACCTGCTCTGTATGTTTAATTCGATCTTTCCCTTCGTTGTTGTTTCACTACAGGTGCAGATGTACGTTAGTATGCGTTCATAACCAAATAGTAAATAAATAAATAACCTCACATCTTTTCAGAAGTTGAGTATGTACAATCGCCGAGGATCGAACGACACAAATCTTTCGTCTTCGTTCGACCTTTCCGACATCGAAACCCATATCGATACCAGCAACATGTACGAAGATGCCCGATCGGATACCATAGATATTTCTGGTATGTGGTAGCAATTAGGCAAACAAGAGTACGTAGTTCGATCTATCTACGGAAGATCAGGACTATTTAGTTATTTTTTCCGAGCTAGACTTCTGCTGAGTGTTTTATAAGAAGTTTGATCGCTATCGCACTTATTCGTGATCGACCTCCATTACAGAACAATAACTACTGGGGAATTATGCAGTTATTCAAGTCAAAATTATTCTTCACAATAAAGAGTCTGTAGTACAAAACGGTGGTGGATATTAGAGATATAGAGAACGGACATTCACTGCCGCGCTTACTGTTGTCTGAGATTTGCTCCAAAACACGATCGAAATTCGCCGATCTGTTTAGAATGGCAAGTAATTTTCCGATCACTTCCTTAAAGGGACTATCATCAGCTCTATTAGTGAAATGATAACTGTTAGAATGGGAGCGCAGTCGGAAGAGGCGCTGTCGCCTGCACCCGATACCAGGTTCCTCGTTCGGATTTCCCGCCCAGGTCAACCAAGCCTTCAGTCCCTTCGGGGTCTGTGAATTGGTATCAGATTTGTCCGGGAAGGATAAAGCGTTGACTTGTTCATCGGCTGGCCACCGCAAGTCATTGTATGGCCAAATACGCATTCAACTCACTTTCACGACATCCCGTCAAAGTAGAATGCGTGGCGCATACCAAATGGGATTGAATAACGCCGTCCTCTATCCTTTTTAACTGTTAGAATCAAATCAGTCCTACGGTGCTCATTGACTAGCTGATTTTAAATGGCCCATGGAAGTTGGCCTTTGGAGTTGAGCAGAAAGTCTGTCACCTTGTTTTAATTATTGTGAACAAATTCTTTTGTATGTTTGTGCCGTGCGCATCTACACAGCGCAGTAGGAAGTACCGTTACTATCGCGTGCATCCGATATCAGGTTCTTGGTTCAGATTTCCCACCCATGCCAACCAAGCCTTCCATCCCACCGGAGGTCGGTGAATTGCTAGCAGATTTGTCTGAGACGGGCAAAGCGATTACTTGTTTATTATAATAGCTGGCCATCTTAAGTTATTGTATGGCCTAATATGCTTTCAAATTGCCTCCACGACATCCCACAGAAGTAGAATGTGTGGCGCATCCCAAAACTGATTGAGTAACGGCGTCCTTTCTCATTTACTCTTTATGCTGGGATCAAGTGACACAGACTTCTCTGGATTACTGAGCTAAACAAAGCACTTTTGAGTTGCTGTGAGGTGTCTAGCACAGAAAGGTAATATATCACAACATATATTTCATGATATTGCGTGCAAAACATGTTCACAAAAGCCTTTTGTATTTCCCGAATTCCATTTTTTATTATGTCCAACCAGCCTGCCAGCAGCGCATTCAGAGGCGCTGGCCATCGCATGCACCCCTCATCAAACCTATCGGTTAGGATCCCTTCCAGGCTGGGCAAGCGTTCCGCCCCGCCAGGATCAGCGAATTAGTAAATTGTTCTACAATCCAATAAGGACAAGGATAAGGGGTGGCGTTACTCAATCCCTGTTGGGATGCGCCACCTTTTCTACTTCGACGGGATCGTGCAGGCGTTTGAATGCGTATTTGGCCATGCCACGACTTGCGGTGGCCAGCCGATGAACAAGTCAGCACCCTGTCCTTCCCAGACAAGTTTGGTACCAATTCACCGACCCCACAGGGATCGAAGATTTGGTTGTCCTGGGCGGAACATACAAACCAGAAACTTCGTATCGGGTGCAGGCGACAGCCGTCATCTCCCTCGGCTGCGCTACTCGAGCCACGATCTAAATAGGAATCTAAATTACCTTCACCCGCAGCGTATCCCAAATGTGGATTTATTTACTTATTTAGATCGGTTTCTTATCATTATGAGCACAAGCAGTATAGGCAACAGTTCGCAAGGCGATACATAAAACCGTCCTCTAGCGACATGGTGGGAGGGTGGGAGGAGAGGTGGACTCCGGATACCATCTTCCCCCACACTGCGAGGTCGAGGGGGTATGATAAAGGCCCAAATAGAACGAAAAGGTGTGAGTGACAAACATGAATAAGCAGACACAAAACGAGATAATAGTGTTAGTAACAGATATTAAGGTTCTCGTCGGAAAAAAAGCAATCTCTTAAGGTGGCAACTTATCCTAGTCTGGCTGATCTGGAATAGACCTCTGAAAGTAGCCGATTAGATGGGCCTGGAATGTATAGCATCGCTTCCACCTGAATAGACTAGCGTCAAGTTTATTCTAATTACTGACATTGCTAAAAAGGATCCAGCGTAGGCGGCGGTAGTAGGTCTGTCAGGTTTAATTCAGTACTGGTGGCCCCGAGTAATTTCTGCTGATGGCGGTCTGTCGAGGATGTCATAGAATTCAGGTTAGAGAGACCAGTGGCTAACTTGTACATGAAGAGGAAATTTGCTAACGTCCTTTTAAATTACAACGTATTTGCACCAAGGACTTAAGGCGTTTCTTATATGACAGTTAGACTAATCCTTTACGTAGGAAACACCGGTAGGTGAAACTCCTCTGTACTTACTCGATGCTATCGATAAGAGACTTCTTGTACAGAGACCTAAGTTGACTGCAGTATTCCATTTGCGGCCTAACGTAGTCAAAATAGCAGATTGGGGTTCCTAACTTAAACCCACGTAGTATATAATTACATTTAGAGGTTGCGTTAACCAGAACGTCTCTGATATGATCATTCGAACTTATCGTTGTAGGTAACACCTAAATCCCTTACCCTTGTTTGAGCAGGTAAGAGGTCTCCCACTTATAGTAAAGATGTAATTAGGATGTCCTTGACCGAAACAAACTATAAGGGTCTTTTCAAAAGATATATCGAGATCCCATTTTTGAGACCATTTGCTTAATGCATCCAGTCCAAATTGTAACTGATTGCAGTTATTAATTGAGTAGATCTTGGAATCATCCGCATACATTGCACAAAAGCATCCTGGGGTAATACTTCTGGAATATCATTAACGATCATTAAAGGTTAATGTGGATTATTACCGCAATTACTTATTACCGTACTCACAGACCTATAACTCAAAAGCTGCGCTGATTTAAAGAGTTTCAATATATCACCCGAATGGAATTGGGTTACGGAAAAGAGCACAAAGGGGATATCTGTGACAGAGAGGCCTTTATTTCTGATTCCTGCTACTTTGTTAAACTACCGCGTACACAGAGAATGAAGTTGCAGAGGTAGAAGAGTGGAGACTCCAGAAGTATCGGCCACTTCTTCGGTTCTTCAACTTTTTGCTATTCCGAGAGTATGCGAAAAAGTTACGCCGTCTACGAAAATCTGATAGACTACTGGAAATCGACGCCGAAATACGTGAACAGGAAAACGTGCGACACCAAAACCTCAGACAGGTGAGCGCAGTCAGACTACACAGTACTAGCGCTGTCTTAGGACACGCAGTCTTTTTACCCCTTCTCCAAAAATTGGTTCTCACAGGTAAGAGTTCATCCATTCATATCCTATCATACCCTCTTATTGACCTAGCTTGACCCCTTACTCATCCCCTCTAACTTTTGGAATTGCTCCCTTTCACCGATGAGCAACGGGAGGCCTAGTGCATAAAGGTTCTGCTGAAGTTGTGGCGAAACGAACATTTCGCATCCGGTCAGAGTTAACTTTTTGTATAGGTGTTATCATGTGTATTAATGGGTATCAAGACGCACCAGAACGAAGAGGCGATCGGTAGTGACGAACGGCTGGTAGTGACGGACGATTAAGGGTTATACACGCCTAGTCTATTCTGCAAAATATAGCGACTCTAGAGGGTTAAGATTCCCATAGCTTCTACACTGCAGCTTAAGGAATACAGAATTGGTTGACTCTGTTTTTGTACTAATTCGTCATGGTAAACCTACGGCGCAGTAAGAGTTTGGAAGGGAATGAGTCCCCACCCCTGATATTTCAGCCTGGGATGCAACAGTGCGCATACAGGCCGATGATATGTAAAAAACGTCAACGTAAAAATCTATTCGAAAGGAAGTAAAAATGGCAAGGTGGGGGATATCTGGATCAGGCGCACCCCTTCGCCAAAATCCAGAAGCAAGCGAGACCAGGGATCAAATTATGCAATTATAGTGTCTTTAGCTTGCAATCGCCCTGTTTCCCTTTCACTTCTACTATGGCTTTATTTCTTCGCTCCACTTTAACTTTACGGAAGGTGCAGAGTGAGAGGATTGAGGTTTAGCTCCAGTTCTGTGTCATCTTCTGTGCCGTAGACGCGACACAGAAGATGACACAGAACTAAACACATAAACCAGTCAAATTTTTAGGTCCTTTTAGGTAAGGTTTTTCTGTACGGTCAAGGTCGTTCAGTGTTTGCTTTTCAAACGTCACCTTTTGCTGGCGCTCGTACTAGGCTGCTGCAGTTCATGTTCTCACTCTCTAGTGTGCACTTATTCTCATTTTTAAACAGTAGAACAGCAGTGTTCGTTAACACGTTGACGACGAGAGCGATTTTCGCGTGTCTGTTTCGTGGGACGAAGCGCATCACGCAAGTATGGGACGAGGTCCTGTAACCCAAACTTCTAGAGGATAATTTGGGATGATGAATGGTGGTGTCTATTTGGACGGTTGCGCAAACCTATCTCCCAAATCGATAACTAAGGTGGTCGTGACAAACTCACCGTCGTACTGAACTTCGTCCAAGGGATTGTTGGAAGTGCTGATCACGAATATCACACTCTCTTTTTAAATATTAGCCAACTACGACACGTAGCGGTAAGCTACGTGGGCTACGTCAACTACGTGATGTGGAAGGGAGACGATATGACGGGGATAGGGTCAGGGCGATCTAGCCAGAACTTCGTCTAGGAGATTATTTTTGGTGCGTTAAAGAAGGTAGATTGTCAAGATGTGAAATCTTATGAAATTCCGAAAAGAAGCCTTGAGATTTGTGACCAGCTTCTCAAATTCCCTTCTTCATGGACTTTGTTCAAATCGAAGGTCCCGACACGAAAACTGCAGTTATCGATTTACCATTCAATCGATGCAACGGACACCGGCATCATGTTCATCATGCCAAATAACCTTTCAAATTTGGATGGACCTGATGCCGTCCTTCTCCACTAAATTCGGGCCTAAACACCGTCCGAAAATTCCGGAGTACCGCATTAACGGCCAGGTTTTAAGCAGGGTCGATGAAGTGCGAGATCTTGGACACATAATGAGGAACGACATGAGTTTCTCCAGACACTGTAGTACGATATTAAAAAAAACCAACTGTCGTCTCTATAATCTGTTCAGGGCATTGAAATCCAATATTCCTGAGGAATACATACTTGGATTCAAAACCTATGCGCGACCCATTGTAGAAAGTGGGACATCGGCATTCAACCGACAAAAAAGAAAGATATAGATCTCTTGGAAAGCGATCAAAATAGCTTCACCAGGAAGCTTATGATGAGGTGCTTCTCAGTGGATTATAACTCCATTCCTAGCGGTGCTCAACGAACTACGCTCTTTGGTCTTTCTTCCTTGAGAAAAAGAAGAAAAATCGTTGACCTCATCATGATGTATAAAATTCTCTCAAATAAGGTGTCCGTTGACCCAAGAAAGTTTTTTGATGGTATTCTGACAAAAAACATGAGAGGTACGTTGAAACTTCGAATCTCAGTGGCCAAATCGCTACTAAGGTCAGACTTCTTAACCTATCGAATCCTCAAAGAACTCAACCTGCTGCTGGGCAAATACGAATATTTAGAGAGACTCTCCGCCCAGGCCTGTACAAGATTTATCCGATGTTAAATACTACAGAGTGCTGCCAGATACGTTGCTTGTAATATTAGGTTGGTGAAAAAGTCTTGCACAAAATTTTTGAAAAGTTTTCAAGACTTAACAGGAACTTCATAGGACTGTTTGGTGCCACGTGCTTGTAGTACATTCAATCTAGAATATTTCAAAATAATAATATTATAATAGTATAATTTTCAGAATGATAATATTTCTAATTTTTTCCTCAATCTCCATGACTTGGGCAAGGCTTCACGACTGACTATCGCTCAGTCTCTCCTTACTCGTTTTCGTAATGAGGACTTTCTCGAAAATGTCGTAACGGGAGATGAATCCTGGGTCTTCCTCACTAACCATACTCGGAAGGCCCAGTGCCTCCCTCAAGGAGAACCACAACCTCAAGGCGGACATCCACGAGAAGAAGGTAATGCCGTGCTGTTGATGGGATTCTCGAGGAATGCTCTATCATGAGCTCCTTGTGGGTGGCAACGCAGTAAGAGCGAGCATCTATCATACACAGCTGCAGAAGCTGATCGAGGCAATAGCACGAAACCGGCGAGGGCGGAAGAATGTTCACCTTCTTCACGACAATGCTCGCCCCTACATTGCAAGGTCGCCTCGCCAAAAGTTGCAGGAGCTTAGGTAGGAGGCGTTGACCCACCCACCGCATTCGCCAGATCTTGCGCCATCGGAGTACTACCTCTTCCGGGCTCTCAAACAACACCTGAGGGATAGGTGCTTCAACGACCGAACCGAACTGGAATCCGAGGTGGCGCACTTCTTCGACCCACAGCCGACTATATTCTGGAGGAGAGGATTTCATGATCTTTCCATCAGATGACAGAAGGTCGTACATGTAAGCGGTAGTTTCTTTATAGATTGAAGGCGCTCACAAAAGAAACAATAAATTTTTGAAAAAAAATTACGCTGTGGTGCAAGACTTTTTCACCAACCTAATAGCTTCATACATGGCTGATGGTTACATTCACCCCGTTTCATGTTGTTTCCTTTTTTGTGTTCTCTCACAATTTGTTCCCTAGACAGTTGTCTATGCCTTGAATAAAGAAATAAATAAATAAATAAAATGGACCGCCGCGCACCATTGAGCGACATTGTCGTCAACCTGTTAAGAGTTGATCCGCAGTAGATTTATTCAACGGGACGAACGAAAAGTGCGGACGAAATAGAGTGGTAGTTTATATACAATGCTAGTTGTCTCATGAAAGATACTCATACCGCTGCAGCTGGCGCATTACTCCTAAAGTTTGGATCCGAAAAATACCCACCCGAACTCGTATTTCACTATAGGAAATTCTTTCAGCAAGGCTAACAAGGCCACAGACCTATCCAGACCTAGAGTTGACCATATTTCAGCTTGAGCTAAGGGTGAACGCTATGCTCGGAAAGCCTGGAACGTCGATCTTGAATCGGAACATCGGCGAGAAAATCTGCATGATGCGTCGATTGGACCTATGCGAGGAGAAGATGAATGAGATGGAGCACACTATGGGTCGTGTCAACGAGCTAGTCCACGACCTCTCCAGAATCCTAGCGTACGTACAGGGGTGCAGAAGTTCTCACTACGAGGTAATATTGAATTGCGGCACCTTCAGAGATGGAACGCCTCCAGCGCCGCCTACCTCGACATCTCCAACTCGACGAATACGGCCGCACCATCGAAGCTCTACTCGTACGGTGGGCTTTGAGGACGACGGCAGTGAAGTCGATATATGAGCTGCTCGAACGAGAATACGCACATCAACGTGCCTTAAAGTGTCAGAGTGTCTTAAATTCACAACAGATGCCGGTTTCATGCAGAATGTCTTCCCGTGCTCTTCTTTTGTGTTCTATTTAGAACGTCCAAATTTATTTACAGTGAGTTCTCAGTCCTTTCATTTGTATGGATACTTTTTTGCAAACCTTTCGAATTCGAAATTTTGAAGTAAATTGTCGGAATAAATTTTCTTCAATGTATGTTCTTGGATGGTACGACCGCAAATGCAGCAGCTGTTCATCACTACATTGACGACAATCATTTCATAAGGCACGACTTTCGTGTCTGTGACAAACTATTCGACACGATTTCGCTCGAGGGTTTGGTCCATGCAGCTCCTGTGGAAACTGCCTTCGTCACCTAGGGGAGTTCGCAGCTGGCAGTCTGCAGAATTGCATACAGCTGGAAAGATTTGCAGGAAACGCCAGCGAGTTATGTAGACACCAAAACCCCTCAAATCTCAACCGGTCAATTGAAATGCAGGAATCCCGCGACGCAGGAGAGCCGAACCCGCGACCTCCCTCGCATAAAGCGACGCAACTGTGCACTGCCCCAAGATCCGCTCGCCGGAGAACCATCGCGGGCGTACAAGACATCGATCGAACGCCCATGTGGACGCCGACCACCGACGCAATCCATGACGCAACGGCAGCAGCCCACGCTACAGTATCCCGCAAGCCTACACATCAACCCGCGACTCCATCAGCAGAACGTGGCTGGATCCAAGACCGTGCGACTCCATTTACTCGATGATACGTTAACCATCAGCGTTACACGGTTCACCTCACATCCGATGTCTGATGGGCCAAAACAATAATTGTCTACCACGTCCACAAGCCACTTCTCCACTCTTCTCTTCACTCGGCTCCACTGGCGGAACCGCTGACAGGACAACACAATACAAGCAAAAAGTCAATCATAACAAGGACAACATTATTGTCGTCGTATGTACATCATTTCGGTTATAATGTTGTGATCAAGTTATCAAGTGGAAAATAAATATGGCTAACTTAATTATGAACCACCAACTCGTATTGGACAGTGATGCGGTCCAAAAGCTAGTGAACATATCCACCTACGTCAATCAATACGTATGAGGATGGGTAGACGACATCATGATGTCCATTGAGGTATACAACTTTAACACACATTAGGATAACGCTGTGACAACAACCTCTCTCAGAACGGATGACGATGAAGAGCTGCTTAGAACTTAAAATCAAAAAGTATACATTACCTCTATCACGGACCATGAATCACCTGTCCTTTCTACATGTAAACCGTAAGGTATTGCTCTTCTCAAAATCGGTAGGATATTGACAGAAAGAGCGGTTCTGGAAAATCGGGAGGAAACGTGCTTCAAGAACTTGAACCTGCAAAAAATATCCCTAAAAGAACCACTGCTCATAAGTAAACATTCACTTTGAAGAATGTTGTCGGACTTTAAGCTGATGTTAGGAGCACTTACACTTCTGTCTTGGAACGCGACCAAATGAGGACCTGAGTTACTTATGGCAGCAATACTGCCGATATTGATTGATATTCTGATCGATTGATTAGTGTTTGTATGGTTGAGCGCATCTGACGTGGAGGCCAAAATATACTCACCTTTTACGTCCTCTGCGCTATCAAGCGACACCTAGCGAATGAGAACACGTACACGTATTCTCGACATATAGTGGGGAAAGGTGCTCCACTGTAATGCGCGCGAGTGCGAGGCGTGTGAGTGCGAGTTAGCGGCGTCGGCTCCATTCGCCTCATTGGCATGTCCGTGGGCGGTGGCGTGCCGTCCGTCGCGTCTTTTTTCAGTTTTTTTCTATTATTTTTTCTCGTGATGTTAAAAAATAGGGTCGGAGGGTGGGGGAGGAGAGGATCACAATGTTGTACATGTGCTTTCGAAACGAGGATTTCTTCAGCAAAGGTGTTTTCAACCCCTACAGTTAACTGAGGTAGGCCATTTCAGATGTGAGACCTAAATATAATTCAATCATTTTAAAGCTACTATTGTCCGAATCACTTGCGGATTGAAGAATGAAGCCGACACCGCTAACACGCACGCAGACGCCTCGAACTCGCGCGCATTGCAGTGGAGCAGCTTTCCCCACTATGTGTCAAGAATACGTGTACGTATTCTCACTCACTACGTGTATTCGCTTGATAGCGCAGAGGACGTAATAGGTGGGTATATTTTGGATTCTGTGCCAGACGAGCTTAACCAGACAAACACTATCGATCAAAATATCAATCAATATCGGCAGTACATGCTGCCTAATAGGTAACTGAGGTCCTCATTTGGTCGCGCTCCGAGACGACAGAAGTGTAAGTACTCCCAACATCATCTTAAACTCAACAATATTCTTCAAAGTGAATGTTTACCTATGAACGGTGGTTCTTTTAGGGATATTTTTTGCAGGTTCAAGTTCTTGAAACAGTTCCTCCCTCCCGATTTTCCAGAACCGTTTTTTCTGCCAATATCCTACCGATTTTTGAGAAGAGCAATACCTTACGGTTTACATGTAGAAGGGACAGGTGATTCATGCTGTGTGATAGAGGTAATGTATAAATTTTAGTTTTAAGTTCTAAGCAGCTATTCATCGTCATCCGTTCTGAGAGAGGTTGTTGTCACAGCGTTATCCTAATGTGTGTTAAAGTTGTAAACCTCAATGGACATCATGATGTTATCTACACATCCCCTTACGTTTTGATTGACGTAGGTAGATATGTTCACTAGTTTTTGGACCGCATCACTGTCCAATACGATTTGGTGGTTCATAATTGAGTTGATCATATTTATTTTCCACTTGATAACTTGATCACAACATTATAACCGAAATGATGTACATACGACGGCAATAATGTTGTCCTTGTTATGATTGACTTTTTGTTTGTATTGTATTGTCCTGTCAGCGGGTCCGCCAGTGGAGCCGAGTGAAGAGAAGAGTGGAGAAGTGCCTTTTCAGCCAGCGATCACTCAAATCGTGGAACACCCATTGTTCGAGCTTCTTCATCTTTCCGAGGCGTTTCAAACCATTTGCAACAGCAGTTTTACTGACTTCTGACCATCCGCAATCTCACGGACTGTTTGCCATGAGTGAGCTTCCACGAAGGTTTCAAATCGCGTATTATTATATTATAATATTGACTTTTTTAAACCATCGATGTTCGAATTTGAACGAATTTTCGAAAATCTAGAAAGATAGAATATTCAACTATTCAAGCAATTATTCGAATATATTCGCTTGAGTGCAAGTATAGATCCAGAGGCTATGAATTTTTTGGACGATGATGGTGAGCCTTATGCTGCCGTCTGTCGGAGTTCCGTACTCGATCGCAGTGGACACGTCGAGTCGGCTTATTTTTGGATCGACACCGAAGACCCATCGAGGATCAAATTTTTGCTGCTAACCTTTCCGGCTGAGGTGAGTTATCGTCTTACATTACTGTTTATCTTTACATCGGTTTGCCAGATATTTTGGTTTAAGTTTGGCTCGCGGTACGATTCCGAAAAAAAGATTCCACGATTTTAGTGATCGCTGGAATTTCTCGCGTTTCGAAATCGGTTGTTCTTTGCCTCTCCGGAATCAAAACAGCCCGTTTTTGGATCGAGTCGTCATATGGGTTCTGTACGATAACCGAAGACGATAAGGACAGTGGATTGATGTAGACGAACCCCCAGGCACTTCTCAAAGCCGAAATTTCACCAGAAAAAGGCGATGGTAAGTGGTGGTCGGCGGCCAGCTCGAACCTTCACAGCAGAGTGCTGCTGTGACGAACCAACGAGATGTACCGGAAATTGCGTGAGATGCAGCCGGCATTGATCAACACAAGAGGCCGAATTTTCCCACATGACAATGCCCGCCCACACGTTTCGCAAATCGCCATGCGAAAATGGAGCGACCTAGGAGTTGAACGTACTGGTACCTCATTCGCCATACTCACCAGACATTGCGTCAATCCACTACCGCTTTTTAAGCAATTTTAGAACTTCTTTGCTGGCGGAACATTCGCAAATTAGGACCACGGAAAAACAGCCTGTCTAGAATTTATCGAATTTCGACCAATTCGCTTTTGGAATTAATCAACCAGTGTCGCGTCGAAAAAGAAAACAAAAAAGAAATGTGCTGTCCGTAATGGTGCTTATTTCGACTAAATCCAGTTAATACGAAGAAAGTTACGATCATTTGAAGTGGACCAGTCGAAACCGCCAGATCTCTTCAAGCAACCTAATAGAACTGAATAGTAGAGTACGGTAAGGTACTTTATTCAAGAAGTTTCCTGCAAAGCTTCTCCTCGAATTCATGCGATTCATTCTCCGAAGTGTGACAGACCCACAAACTTCAGGTCCACAAAAGTTTCCTTATCTATTAGATAAGACCAGACGTTCAACGGATGACCTTTTTACTTTAGTTGCAGTGAAGAACTGGTTTTGCTGTATAGAATAGTCCAGCAGGATATGGTAGGGCAGAAATAAAATTCAAAAGTGCTCCTTTCAAGCGTGTCCACCCTTGTCGCATGTATGCGATTCAATCTCCTAGGTTGGGATACTGTATTAGGCAAAACGCTCCGCAGAACCACAGCACGGCACATCTTCCGAGGTATTGATCAAGATTGCACTCGGAAGATGTGCCAGCTGTCGCGAAAACTTGAAACTAGTTAAACTTCGTCGAGAACACGTTTCATACCTCGTCGTAGAAATACCGTTAAAATGATATCAACATGTGCCGTTGGTTAAAGTGAGCTCTAGCATCACCATGCAACCAACGTTTAAGTTCAGTGCGTGTGGAGGCATTCCAATTGGTGTCATTTTGTTAAGAAATTCCGTTGGGAAGTTTAGCGTGTCACTAGGATCCTCCACGATGGCCTCATCTTCACATAAGAAAACGACCTTGCCGCCTGATAGACAATCAAGAATATAGTCATTAATGCATAGTGCATCAACGTTTCTTGGAGTATAGCCAATTCCGAAAAATCACCATTCCCACCATTAAGCGCCTCCTTAAAAATTGCTTCTGCAACATCGCCTTCACAAATTAAATCATCCGGAACTTTGATGTCCACGTTCTCATCTGTGGGAATTTCTCCGTTACCAATTTTGAGAAGCCATTCTCTATTGCAGTAGTCCTTGTCATTCACTCACATGTTGGTTGTCAATTTATGTATTTTGAAAAGTGGCCAAATAACAGTCATTTTGAGGCGCACTTCCACAGGCAAGTGAAATGCTGATGTGACAGTACGACCGTTTGGGAGCAAGTTTGCAGCTGTTACGGTCCACGCCACACTTAGTATGCCTTTTCTCCTTGCTGTTGCCAAATGATAGATTGTAGTCTACACAAATATCTTATAGCTTCCTCCCGGTCCATCGACGAAGAAGCACTCCCTTGCTGGCGTTCAATAGCGAGAAGCACGTCGTCAACTACTGACTTTTGCTCGCTATTGAGAAGAGCGCAGTTACCTTCTCCAATACGAGTATGTTGATCAGCGTCGAATTGCAGGTCGTCTACGAACAATTGTTGGATATCAATGTTCAGGTATGCTCGGTAATCTTTGCCAAGAGTAGAAATGTGTTCAGCGATATCGTAGAAGGCCTTCGATTTAGCAACATCAGTAAAGTCGCCATTAAGTTCAAAGCCGGCCATAAAGTCTTCCTTGTGTAAATTCCAATCACGGGAAGAAAATCTTGAAGGTTACCATATACAATTAGTAAAACAAAATAACGGCGAAGTTGCACAGGCAAATGGAAGCTTGCGGCTTCACGTAGTGATTGCACAAAGAATGTGTTGCCTGTAAGTTAAGTGTGCAGCCCTTGCCGCAGACACAAACGAGAAGAACTCTAACCGTTCGTACATCTTCAAATGATGTAAACCCTTTTCCATACAAATAGGGGCCGAAGTGCGAATCGTTCTTGCTCCTGCGGCCCTACAAAATACAGTCTTCCGATCGTACGTATTGACTTCTTCCTCTGCTTCCATTCCTTTTTAAACTCTAAAGCCTGAGGCATTTCATAATAGTGAAAACTGCGGGAATCTACCATTCCTTCAGTCCCGTATTGCGGAGCAAGATCATTTCAAGTTTTGTTTATAGCCAAGAAGCCAGTGAAAGCGCTTAGCCGATTTTGAGCTCCATTAAGTGCTTGCTGTTAAGCGCCTGCTTCAAGTGTTAGTGCTTCGAAACCCGGTAAGTGGGCTTGTAACCGTTGCACTGCATCAATTCGGCCCTGCATCTTAAAGCCAAGTATTCGGTGGACAGCTTCAGAGCACACACATATCTCGCGTCGATGTATGGTTTAATTTCCTCGCGAACAGTTTCAGAAGCGTCATTGTTAGGCTGGTAGATGTGGATTCTAGCACGGTCAGATCCCATGTACACGTACTTGAACAGATATTTAATTGCATGAATTAAAGCACCCATTTCTACGCTAATATGTGCTTCAAACATCCGAGTTAAATAGAGGCAACAGGGTACTACTGACCTGCTATCCATTCGAACTCCACGACACGTTACATAACGTCCGTCATCACTCCTGTACTCGGGATAGCAATCCACATTTATGTATTTACTACACAAAAGGTGTGCCATAAATAATAAACAAAACAAATACAGTAGATTAAGTCAGACCACATACATGACATATGTTCAGTTTGAGTGTTTTTCAATCCATTGGTGAATGTGGGAACTCCAGTTTGAAATTGGATAAATTGAGATCGTTGTGAGTTCATTGCCTGGTTCATTGTTAATGAAAAAAGAGGTTTGTCGAAGAGTAGTCCGCCTTGTTTCTTACAATGGAAGAAAAAATAACCTGTAAAGGCTGTTGAAAGTAGTAAAAAGAACATGAAGCGTATATGAAATTCTTATCGCGAGGACGTCTAGCATGCGAATTATAAGATGCGCAAAGCCTACGACCTTCTACGTACACGACCCAAAGGCGGGCCCTGTATCTCAAAGGCCTCTTTAAACTGGTACGCACCTCAGGCGGTAGCATAGAAGGGAGTTGCGCATATTCGAACGCACGAACGAAAGACGTCGGTACGGAGAATTAGATTCGTTTAAGTTGAACAAAAGCAAGAATAAGAAAAATGTATAAAGAATATTAAATGCAACCCGGGACTACTCTTACTGACGCCGCCTTTGCATAGATGCATACATATACATCACCCATAAGGCAATGAACTCGCCTACGATCTGAGAATTATTATGTTGGTTAGAAAAACACTGTAATTAACAATCATGATTGAGAACTGTATTCTTAAAAATCTATTGCTTCATTGGACTGCTGGTATCATCCTGAAGACTGGACTGCGAGATGAAGAGCGGGGCCGGCAGATTGTCTTCGACAAGCCATGGCAAGGATAAAAGTGAAAGTTGGCTGCAATCAAAGACATCATCGTTAGACATTATTATTTCCTAGAATTTGCAAAAGATCGAGCTTTTCCAACCTTGCTTTGAAGATGTGGCTATTTTCGGAGCAAAAAATTTCTGCTGGAATGCGCTGGAACCATCTGGCAACTCGACAAAATAGTGAGTTAGATTTTTCCACGACATTTAGTTGTTGGATGTTTACAATGAATGGTGAAACTACCAATTCTCTCGCTACATGGTCTGTAAACCCAGTACTTATTGGGGTTAAGACGAGTCTCTCTGCGAAGTACTCGAAAACAAAAAACGAGATCAGCAATCGCCCTTCTGCATTGTAAATTTTGCAGGTTTAGTATTCTTAGTCGGTCAGAATAACATGGTATGTTAACATGTCCAGAGTAATTATTAATTCTGCGGAATACTATTTTTGTAAATGTTTTCTGGACATTTTCAAGTTGGAGAATGTATTTTTTTACGCAGGGATTCCATACTGGAGTGTTGTAATCAAGATGTGGCAAAACGTAGGTTTTGAACAGACGAACGAGTAGTGTTGGATCTTTAACATAAACATTACGAAGAAGAGAAAAAAGCGCCGCATAGGCTTTTTTTACAGTGTAGTTGATATGCCCTGAAAACCTTAGATTTTATCCATCAAAACACCCAGGTCTTTGGCGATTTCAGATTTCGTAAGTGTGACTCCGTTTATACAGTATTCATTACAAGACCCTTTTCCTATGTGAAATACAGAGCATTTGTTCAGGTTTACTGTGAGGTCCCATTGTACTGAATATTCGTTTAGAAGTTGCATACATTTTTTTAGAGCAGAACGTACTTCATCACAGTTCCCTTCATCATAAACCCCATAGATTTTGACATCGTCAGCGTATATCTGGACTTTTACATGTGTTGAAATAGCGAGCACCTTAGGCAGATCGATTATGTAGATAATAAAAAGTAAAGGTGAAATTACTCCGCCTTGAGATACGCCACTAGTGCGGTGATGTCTTTCAGAGTATTCCTTACCAAGCTTTACCGTCATGTATCGATCGCAAAGGTATGAAATAATCCACTTCAACAGATTATCTGGAATCTTTAGGAGCTTTAGCTTGTGAATAAGTTTGTTGTGGTTTACCTTGTCAAATGCTTTATTTAGATCAATAAAAATCACATCAACCGATTTTCCTCTACTCAGAGCTGATGTCCAATCGTGCAAACTGTCCACCAAATTTGTTGTAGTGGAAGCTCCACTTAGGAAGCCATGCTGCTCAGAGGGGAACGGATGGAATTTTTGGATCCATGACAAGAGCCGTTCTTTAATAATCTTTTTCCATGATTTTGATAGGTGTCGGTGTGATACTTATTGGCCGGTATTCAGATACTAGTTTGGCGTTATTAACTTTCGGTATGGCTGTAACCAGAGCCTCCTTCCAAATTCCCGGCACTTCTCCTAATATGAACGAAACATAGAAAATATATGCAAGTGGTTTAGAAATGGACTGAGCGCATTTTTTGAATACTATAGGTGGTATACTATCATAAGGTTCCGTCACGGAAATTTTCATATGCTTAAGTATTCGAGTGATAGCAGAAGGATGGATGTATAGATTTTCTTGATTACATGTGACAGTAACTAAATGAAAGGTAGGCTTAGGATGTTCATTAGATTCAAGAGATTTAGTTGAAAACACATTTGAAAAGAAATTTCTAAGAGCACTTGCTTTGGAAGAATCAGAAATGCACATTGAGCCATCTCTACCTATAAGGACAGGAACTTGTTGATGACCTTTAATTTTCTTTCTAATATATAGATGAAGGCTTTTCATAGATGGACGAGATGCTAAATGTCGCTCTTCGTAATCTAAAAACCTTCTAGATGGTAGTCAATATCGGAGCATACTTTTTTGTATAATGGATGTTTCATAGGGTTAGTAGAATTGGAAAAGATGTTCTGTTTCTGTGCTAGTAGATTGAGTATGTGCTGCGGAAGTTTCAATGAGAAGGGCTGTCTGATTTTAAATGGTACAAATTTTCCCAGCAAGTCATAGAGTACAGTACAGAACCTTCTGTAGAGATCAGACGTTGATTCATACGCATCGAATAATCTAAGCCAGTCAACTCTTTCAAGACATCCGTTAAGTGAACGGAAATCAGTGTGGAGAAAATCTGGCAGTGGTAACAGTGTGGAGGAAAAACGAGGGGCACTTATTTCGAAACCAACAACGCTATGGTCAGAATTAGATAAAGAAGGAAGAATCTCGATGTTTGATATGTTATCAGAGGTGGTAAGAATGATATCGAGTGTGTTTCCTTCGTGTGTCGGTTGATTGACGAGTTGCTTTAGCCCGCAGCTATCAAAAAAGCTTAAATATCGGGAGGCGACAGAGTCAAGCGGTCGACAATCTTGCCAACTAACCTTTAGGTTGAAGTCACCAAGTAAAACAGTGTCCACAACAGACGAGCAAAGAGCACGGAGTTCATCGAGTATAGAGTCATCATCGCTGCTGTGTGAATTAGGTGGGCGGTAGACAAGTATAAATCTTGTGAAAGTTGACGTAGCTGCACATAGCATATCAACACACAAAACATCAGCTCTCAAATGAGAAACTGGTTCAATATCTTGTGCACAAAGGTTGCTAGAAAATAACATACAAACTCCACCCCCTCTCTTCGCTGGACGATCGAATCGATAAATGGTATAAAGAAAATCAGCAGTCACTTCAGAGTCTTTGATTTTTGGAGATAACCAGGTTTCTGTTACAAAAACTACGGCGGGCTTAATATTTGAGAGAAAGGAATGAAAATTATGTAGTTTATTAGAGAGACTACGGGCATTCATGAGGCAACAGAAAAGGGGGCCAATAACCGTGCAAGCTCATACGTTTCCCGATTGTCTGTTAGGCAATTCCGAAACATGTTTGAGTTCGCTGCGATAAACTACCCACTCACGCCGCCCTATGTTAGCATTCCTTTCCTTAGCCATTTGTCTCAGCTCATAATCACGTTTACGCTCTTCTGTTGTCATACTACGCCTAATGTATATGTGCTCCATTCCATTTCTGCCACGCAAAAGTCGTGCGTTTGCAAGTGCTTGTCGCCAGTGTCGGGTAGTAGGTAGCACAATCTTAAGTAATCTCGGACGGTTGGAGTCAGATTTTCCCATTCGAAAAACCTCCATTGGCTTACACTCAACTTTTAAAGCACACATGAGATTGCAAACCTTAACATCGAGATCAACTTGACGTTCGTAAGGGGAAAGATTGTCAGCTGCCTCTTCTACCCCAGACACAACTATGCTACGTGAGCGTTTTTCAGCTTCGATGGCCTCAGAATGTTCAACAGAAATCTTTTCACATGCTACGAGAAGCATCTCGTTAATAATTGGATCCTGATTACGTGCCATAATTGCTTGAAGGATGTCTGACAGCGACATCTGACGAAGGCATGAAAGTCCTTGAGAATCAGTCTTCGACTGGGAATCATAGGGCGAATCGGGCTTCGTATTCTGTTTAGGTTCGATTTTGCGATTTTTAGCAATTTCCTTTACGATGCAACCAAAAGTGAATCCTCAAATAGACCGGAACTGAAAGGAATGTATATGAAAATGATCAGAACAAAAAGCTCACGGTGAAGGCAACCGCACTCGACAACGTCAGGAAGCAGAATGTTTGATTAAGAATGATTAAGAGATATTTCACTGCGAAAGCTTTTGGGAAGCTTCTTTG
Organism: Heligmosomoides polygyrus polygyrus; assembly: GCA_947396885.1. Taxonomy (NCBI): domain Eukaryota; kingdom Metazoa; phylum Nematoda; class Chromadorea; order Rhabditida; family Heligmosomidae; genus Heligmosomoides; species Heligmosomoides polygyrus. Next base: position 86,829,156 of record OX377205.1, read on the forward strand.
TGCACACACCGTCTCGCATGCAAGTTGAGGTAGGAATCAGATTCCCACTGGGACGGTGTATCATGTTCTTAGATGCAATGTCATACAGTTTGGGATCTGAATCGTGATTGTGGGAAGTTCAGCACTGATTAGCTGATTAATTTGATCCGCATTGTTCACTTTCCACTCCTGCTTTAATGTATGCAGCATGTGCGTGTGAGGGCCTTCGTTTTTGAAACTCAACAACATAAATGTAGGCAGCAACTTCACCCAGTACATTCCTTTTAGAAAGTTCATGGCATGAAGCATTCAGCTTGAGATTGAAAACGCGGGTAACGTAATCTGTCCTGTCAGATGCGGACTGACCGCCAGCCAAGTTATTTAGATAGAATCTTACGTCAGTTCGGATTGCAAGTGAATGTAAGGAATATATCAGGCTTCCCGTACTTTATTTATTTATTTATTTGGAGGTGCAAGACATTTCTTGCACAAAATTAACAAGCCGAGAATAAGCCGAGAAATACAACTACAAAGGAAAACTCAACATGACCTGGACAATAACATAGCTTGTTATGAATAAACGAGATATCACGTTCAAAAGAAAGACAATTATCAATGCATAATACCTTCTAAAAATGGACAAACCAACTCTGTCAGGAAATCCTAGAGGATACTCAAGCAGTAACCAGTTTCTTTAAAGCCGATAAAGACAATACTAAAATGTTACGACTAAAGAGTTTGTCAAAATCAAGAATCACTCGATCAGGAAAGTTTTTGAGCCTCATCTGAGTTCTAGAAACTGGAGCCATAAGTTTAACCGTGGAACCTCTTGTTACAGAGCTTCTTAATGCAAACATATTATCTGAATTTATCTCAGTCCTTCCTGTCAAGATTGCGGTCGTGCAAGAAAATGCAGGGCAGTTAGGATAATAGTAGACTACATATAAAAAAACGCAGACGGTTAACGCAGATGGCGTTAGGTGTCAGTAGGAGGCATGCTGTCGAATGCTGCAGCTCACAATCTCGCATACTCTTGGTATTCTCAACAACCTTTTGCTCATCTGTTTATCAGCATTCTTCAATTCGAAACTGGGTGTTTAACGGCATCCAAGTCGCCGACAACGAGGGTTCTCTTCTAGATCACTGTTATGGTCCACGTCCTCACCCATAACGAAACCTTTGCCTGTTGTTTGTCTAGGGTTAGAGCTTTTAGTAGCCATTGCTTAATGTGCTATTATGTTGCTGTAATCTTAGTACGTTCAGACATTTTAAATTTTATCAAAACAGTGCGCTCTCAAATTTTCCCACTTTTTGAAATACAACACATTCAGATATTTAGTAATTCACACATAATCATTAAGATCATCGTTCCTCAACGGAACAGCACAACCTATTGGCGAAACTTGTCTATAATTGCTAGTCATACTTAACGACTAGATAATCATACATTACTGACCCATAACTCTTCTCAAAGTTGTTTGACTTACGATCTTTGCTTCAACTTTCGTCGTCTTTGGTTCGCTCTGTAAAGGTGCACGCTTTTTCTAAAAAATGTCTTACGAAGAGAGGTTTCGTATTAGCGCACAACGCATAGGCATGGCCGTGCGCTCGACTACTTTTTGGTGTCTGTAACAGTATATTAAAAAAATTAATACTTTCAAACATAACTGGTTCAAGTAACACACCTTTATCGATCTCTTCCCATTATTCTCAAGAATTTCCTTAATTTCTGGTTCATCGAACTCCTCCGCACTAATATCATGCAACATTGAAGCAATGATTGAGATGTACGACCTTAATTTGACCTTAGGCAATTTAGCCCTCCTTATAACATAGCTTACATCATTTGAATTTTTTATTGTTATGTAAATATGCTTACGGGATCATCATCAATTTGGATTTTTTCCTTTCGGCATAGAATAAAAGCGCTTCTGATACCATTTTTACATTCCGACCATATTTTTTTGCGCAGAAAGATCCCGAAAATTGTAGCGATATATTAAAATCCAAATATTGCACAAGTCCTTAAAAATAAAAATAAAAATATTTATTAATGTATGTATACGTGTTTGTGTGTTTGCATGTATTTGAGCATATGAATGTATATTTGAGCAAATGAATATATATTATTTGAGCATATGAATGTATATTTATGATCTATTTATAAATGCAATAATTTTTTCGTTTTTGGGTGGGCTGTGAGTTTATGTTCGTTTGTAAAAATATGTGTAAATATTCTTATAAACACCTTTACACTTAGGCAAAATTATCGAGGTAACCCGACCTTAAGGTTTCTTCCCTTTTTGTTATAGCATGATATGTGTACCTTGCTCCTCACTATACATGTATGTATTTAGACAAATTCTTTTGGCCTGTATTAAGGTAAAATTTCCAGAAATTCACAAGTCATTTTACACTAAAAGAAAGCAGTTAGAAATTTTATTTTAACATACTATTTCAACTTACCCGCATAACCTGAAGATTGTTGGGTAGACTTATGTCGAGGGGTCATGAAAGTGGTAGTACTTTGTCGGAAAGAAACCTTTAAACAAAACATTATTCGGATCTATCCTTGTCCGGGAGGGGGCCATATAACTAGAAAGCATTAATAAATCGACTTCAAACCTGCCCACCAGCTCCTGCAGAAGATGATGTGACCTAAACGAAACAAAAAAAAACAGACCAACAAAAACCGCCGCGGTTTTACAACCGTCTCAGCGAGCAAAGAGCAACGCAATGGAGGCTTTCCGCGTGCTACCACCGCCTGACATGTTATAATCAGGATCTAACATGGTGAGGAGGGCGCATAAAGCCGCATGCCGCGTGCTGACCGCCACCTGACATGTTATAACCAGGATCTAACATGGTGAGGAGGGTGCATAACATTGCCTGCATACAATTGCGACGAATACAAATGTACTTTTTTCGTTTTTTTTTCGTGAATTTTTCTACTTTAGGTCTAGGATAGATCCCATTATATATAATATATAATTGAAAATATATTATTACTTCAAGATGTCATATGCGGACTCCTTAAGAAAGACATCACCGCTCTTCTTCTTTGGATTCGGAAAGCCAATAATCTTTATCCACTTCAACTGCACCATGTAGTTTACGAAATGTAGATATATCTTCTCACGCTCCTCGAGGTTGACTTTAGCTAAATGAGAAATTATATCAATTCAAATAACCATTAGATCAACTAAAAAAATAGTTGAACTTTACAAACTAGAACATATAGCTGTTTCAGTTAAATGAATAACATAGATGAAAGATTTTATAAATTATACAATTCTTCATTAATTTACTTTGCAATAATTTATTTAAAATTATTTTCTTCTGTCAAAGCAAATTTTTGACCTGGACTGGGCCAGTGGCTTAATCAAGTTCATAACTTTTGTGAAGAATGGTCGAGGAGCAAGGCCTCGTAAAAGTGATCCATCAGGTATATTGGTGCATTTTATAGGTTATTTATGTTGTTCTATGTAGCGTTCTCCTAGTAATTCTGTTCATTATTCCAGTGTATCTGTGTTTTCCCAGCACCGGGATCGATTGATCGCCGTCCGCCTAGCCTGCGCCAAGCGCTGGCCATTCGGAGGCAGCGGTGCGGTCCACTTAGGTGTATGGTATACTCTCGCGTCGCTCCAGCGACGGACGTGGGGCAACTGTCACTGATGAGGGTTCGCTGCAGTGACAAACGGCGCATTGAGGCGCGGTTGTCAGCTGTCGCGCCGTCGCGTCGAAGAAAGATGAGTGGGGAAGGGGGAGTGCTTGTCGTGCCCTATTCGATGCACTTCCCTTCACTTATTTCGACACTTCCTCCGTTCGTGACCGTTCCCACACTGACTTCGACGCACGTCTGGTGATGTTTTCGTGGTCATGTGTCGTCTTTGTTGTCCCCCTCGTAGGGTTTTCTTCGTGGCTAGGCTCATCTTGGGCTTTTTCTCATACCAACTTCCTCGCCGGCACCGAAACCCACATTGCTGTGCCGGACATGTCGTCAGAACCTCCTTGTGACTTGTCCGGCGCACAAATGCGCCAACTGAACGGCTACTTTTTGGAGGAGATATATTTTTGGACCGTTTTTCACAGGCATGGCGGCAACAACCTAGTAAAACATATGTCACAACGATGTTTTTTTGCGATCAAAACTTCTAGCGCCAGGCGGGACTCGAACCCGCACCTCCCTCTAACTGGGCGGGAATGCTCTACGCCATTACACCACCGGCGCCGTTTGATCGATAGTAAAACATCGCTTTGCAAAAATTGGGCCTCAACTGGGACGATTCCGTGCTGTACACGTCACGAGAACCCTCAGGTGTCGGGTCGAGCACAGAGACGTCGGTTTCAGTGCCTGTGGGTGGAATAAGAGACGAAAGAAATGCATGAGTGGGCACAGGCATGGCGGAAATCCTCCTTGGAAAATATGATACAACAATCCTACAACGGTACATGGATCAGAATGCGGTAAAACGGGAATAAAACGCAAAATCACGAACGAAATGGTAGACAAAGCAGGGAATCCAAGAAAAATGTGCTGAACAGCTGATTTGGTAAAATTCTGCAAAAGTCTGCAGGACTGCGTGAACTATGTCAGCCTCAGCGACGGCGACGGCTCCCGACGCGCGCCGTGAGCCATCGCGTCGCTGTGCAATTCCGCGTCGCTGCAGCGGACGGGAGGATACCATACGCCTTTTTTAGAGGGCCGGACTTCCCCCGCGCAATCCTATATGGATAAAGCTGGCAAACGGCCGGTCTCGTGAAGATTCTTGTCTTGGTGGGGGCTTTGCTGGCGAGCGGACGGATCTGGAGGAGCGATGGCATAGCAGCGGCGGAAGGACCGACCCTGCCGGTGCTATAGAGCTCTAATAAATTGGTTTCCCTCTCCGGTTCAGGTCACATCCCTAGACATCCGCCCACGGGTGAAAGACCCCGGCGTTACACTTTTTAATTAATTCAAGCTGTTCGAATATTCAATGGAATCCTGACTTGAAGACTCGCCATGGCGTTGCGTTAAACGAATGGCAATGATTAACAAAAGTTGTTACATATATAAATAGTCAAGATGACATTTTTTCATAATTATAACGTAATTTTAATTTTATTTACTTACTATGGCAAGGCACGCGTTAGACGAATGTGGAAAATTATAATTTCAGTATGAAATTTTGTAATTAATTTTAGTATACTTCAATTTTACTCTAAAAATAAAATCGATTACAGTTGTAATATATGCTTAGCCATAAACCTGCTCTGTTTAATGTTAACTAGTCAGCTAATTGTGATATACACAGTATATATTATCCTCTTCTTCTTCAGCGCTTGTTCCGCCTCGTAGGCCCGCTGTTCTGCGACCATGACGCCACCTCTCCTGATCCAGCCCTAAACCAGGGTGGACACCAGCTATATTCAAGTCCATATGTAACGTATCAGCCCAGGGCTGCTTCGGGTGCCCTCTAGGCCGCTTTCCTATTACCTCGAAGTTAAGGCCTATCTTGCGGATGCTGTCTTCTTCCCCACGCAAAACGTGGCCGTTCCATCGCAAGCGAGCTTCGCGCATCTTATCAGCTATCGGCGCGACACCGAACTTCTGCCGAATAGCATCATTTCTGATGCGGTCCATGCGGGTGACTCCAACCGTCCAGCGCAGCATCTTCGTCTCCATGACGCTGAGGCGCGTTTCAACTTCCTTGGTTGCAGGCCAACACTCCCAGTTTGCCGTCAGGTAAAATAGCCAAAATAAAATAGGTAAAATAGTCACGGCATAGTCTTACTGTTGTGATTTAGAAACCATTATATGCTCGGAAGTTGTGGAAGATGTAGCCGGAAGTGGTGATCAGAAAGGGCCGCCCTGCCAACGTTCGGCCTCAGTCTCCGAAAACCACCCGGCAGAAATTAAGGCAGTTACACATCGAGGTTCTCCCTCATTCTCCTTATTCTCCAGAGCTCTCGGGGTGGAACCCTTGTTTCGGAGGGTAGGGTACGTCTTCATTTGGATTTCGTCTATGGAGCCGATGTCATTGGTCCATGTGTGGGAGTAAACTGTGAGGAGCGAGTAGCTTCTATATACGCTGCCCGCATTGTGACTAGTGCTTCTGTTTCATGCACTCTGTGCCTGTGTATTACTGATGTTGAACGTTTTTACATCATCATGTTGAATAGCTCTGTCATTGCCTTTTACTTAAAGAACCGGTCAATAATAAACGAGTCGCAAGAAAGTTACTCCCACAGCACACAGCTGGAAAAAATGCGCACAAAACGTCTGAAAATGGTATAGACGTCAGAATCCCCCAAATCTCACCCGGTCAGTTGAAATGCAGAAATGCAGCAACGCGGAAGAACCGAACCTCCGACCTTTATCGCACGAAGCAACGTCACACCGGTAAGGCCCCTGTTATACTCCCGCGGGAGCTTCCGCGGGACGTCCGTGGACGGACGGTGCACCGCGGACGGTCGTTGTCGTCCTGGGGCGGCTAGCGTCGCATCGGAGCGCGTTTCCGGCGTCGAACTCCGCGGGACGAAAGCCTTCCGTGGTGCAGTGCACCGCGGACGGCTGCCCTCCCGCGGGCGGAAAGTATAACAGCCCCCTCGTCGTCTGTCGGCGGCGATCTGCGGACGGTGGGCGTTGCGCGCCGCGACGAGTGGCCCGGCGCGGGGTCCCGACGCGATTTCCGCCCATCCGCGGAAGCTCCCGCGGGAGTATAACGGGGGCATAAGAGGAGACTGCATGTCGTCTGGAGAGATATGGGACATCACAAGTAACACGTGCAGGCAGTAGTGAAGGATAAAGAGTGGTGATAATCAATCCATCTGTAAAATGCGCCACCCGTTTTACTTCTGCGGATGTCATAGAGGCAATTTGAGTAAATTGATTAAAAAAAATGAATTGAATAATTGAACAATTTGATCTCAACTGTGACTCCTTAGCGAACTTTAGAAACGAGCCATAATCTTTGTGAGTACTGGAAACCGAGAAGATCGATACTTCACCACAACTCTTGACCGCTATCACACTCCAGACGTAGCCTATGGGCAGGATCTAACAGTGGAAACTGGAGCCGGATTCATCAACGACTGACTCGTGGGTATAGGGGGTAGAGATACCCATGATGAAGCCTGCGTCTCTGACTCTTACCTTATCTCCACCTGACTCTTATCTTATCTCTTCTCCTTATACCCCGCATACCCACGGGTTTAATTGTTGATGAATCCGGCCCCTGGTATTATGTTCATATCACGAAGCGCTCACTGCCCGACCAAAGCAGCAGCATAAGGATAACTCATGTAAACTCTTGTACATGGGCTTTTACACATGTCACATGTCCTTACTATTTGCAAAGGATCAGATGAAGGCTCCTTGCTCCTCGAGAAGACTCTACAACGCCCCTTTAGATCCTGTCGCGTGCCAGAGTAGCCCAATGGGTTCTCTCCTTGAGCATGAAAGTAAAGTTCAATTTAAGCGTTCATGAAACAAGTAGATGGAATAGTAGAAGATGTTCGGTCCATGGTGCGAGAGCCAACGATAAATTCCTCTGCGTGATGCGCCACGCATTTCACTTCTATGGCATATCGTGTAAGCAGTTTCAATGCGTTATGGCCTTCACAGTGAATAGCGGTGACCATCATATGGACAAGTCAGCGTTTCCCATTTCCAGACAAGTGCGGTGCTAATTCATCGACTCCTGCGGGATAGAAGGCTTGCTAGGCCTTGGTGGGAAATCCGAACCAGGACCCTGGAATCGGGTACATGCGACAGCTAGTGCCTTCTCCAACTGTGCTACTGCGTGCCTCCTTGTTAGTCCAATCCAGACGAATGCAGAAAGTATAGTGAGCAGCCAGCTAAAGTCACCTCATCGGCGTTAGCGTTGACAGCGAGACTGGGCAATCAAATAGCAAAACCAATCCAAAGCGCTCGGACGTCACATGAGGGCAAAAAATGGAAAGAGGGCGTCTGATTCAATACGTTCCTGCTTCATGTAATGTCCTTCTTAGTGCCGAGTCGCTTCAGCACGTGCTACCACTACTGTACTGCGACTGTTTGGCCTTGCAAGTTCATTCCTGAGGACTTAGAACCTTATCGATTCTTTAGCAGTAGTTATTATCGCACGTTACTGTTACTACACTGAAACTATCTGGCCCCGTAAGTTCAATCCTAAAGCGGCGATATTACTAAACTTCCAGACCCAACTCAAACCGTAAGTTCTGAAAGAAGGCACTTTACATAGTTTTGTGTAATCAAAATTGTCGCGTAAAATAAAGGCGTCTAGATAGATAGGTTCAGGATCAGAACGTATTTGTTCCAAAATTGCAGATCTTCACCAAAGTGACACACTGACAAAGAAAGCGTAATGTAAGTGCTTGGTGTATTCGTGGTGTGTGGAACATTTCAGAAACGTTTTGCTGTGTCGAAGATGAGAACTAGGTTGCTTCGCTGCTTCTAAATAGATAGGATTTTTACGACAGTTCAAAAGTATGAAGAGTTTTTAAACCCCCTGTAAATCTGATCGCAATCGTTTGTTGTATAAGACGTTACCAAGGCTAGATTGAAGAAGCGCTGCAATTTCAAGACACCACCACTTGCGAAGTATTTATTCAACTACACACAATCTTATTTGGCTCCATTGGCATCCACATGTTACACTCGCATACCAGGTTGTGAGTCTCTACAATCCACCTAATTAATTGCCAATGAAACGGGACAGGTTAATCTGGAAAAGTAAAAGAAATGAAAAAAATTGAAAAAATACCTTTTGTCTTGGTGCAAGTGGCCTTCACCGTGTCACCAGGAGCATAGTTGGCGGGATATGAGATTTGGTTGTACCCCATGTCTTGAAGGTCCATAGTCGCTTGAGGAGAACTACAGTAATCTGAAATGTCGGCTAGGAAAAATTAGCATCGATATCGTGAAACTCCTTAACCTGCATGGTAGGAAGGGCTATGTTCATATCTGATCTGGCGATGAGCTTCGTTTCGCAAAGCCTTCTTAGTGTTGCTTCTTCGGGAATATACCTGACAGAAATCTCTGAGGACGACTGATGGAGGCTTGATCTTCGGACCTCGAAGACCGCTAGGCCGTTCCATAAACCCGTTTTCCGCTGAACGTTGTCAGATCTACCTAACCTGGACAGGTAGCACAACGCCTCCCTTGGTTAGCCATCGGCTTCCTACACGCCGTTAGCGGCTTCATCTCTACATCACCACTCTAATTGTCTAGGTTACTCGCTTTTCATGAGGAACGGACGAGTTTCTGATGCCCCATTCTCTCTCAACGGAACGAACATCTCCGAATGCTTCAGCTACGTCTATCTTGGTCGCGAAGTTAATATGACCACGTCTCCCATTTAAACCTGCTGAGCGGTCGGTTTGGTGTGGTCTGTCAACTATCCTCACCAATTCCTTCACATTCGGCTACAAGCTTCCTGATTCTACCGTGACAAGCAGCCCTACCTGTGAACTACCTTGTGGCGGGTTCTGAGATTTTTGTGAAATGCCACCATAACAGGTAATAAGTCGAAGTCGGTGTTTGCATTCTCGGATCGATCTCGTCCTGTGCTGATCAATACGATGCCGTCTGCTCGTGCTTCGAACATTGCAGAGAGGAGGGCCACCAGGTCCTCCAGCAGATTCAACCCGAGTGACGAGAAGCCAGCAGTTGATCGTCTACAGGACGCCATAGAGAAAGAAAAGGTTCCAAATTATATCCGGCTTCTGTTCGAGCTGCTAATGGAGACCCGAGCGGAGATCAAGGAAATGAGCCAACGGAATATGGACCTGCTGACGGAAATCCAGAAATTGAGGGAGGAGAATTTATCTCTTAGACAAAAAATTCATGATTCTACGGTACCACTTGAGAGTAGCCAAAGCACTAGGCTGACTCAACTAACATTAGTAACTCTCTCTCACAGGAAATGGATACAGAGCTTAAACGCTCAATTGTTCTCTCGAATGTTCCAGAATCTTCCTCTAGCACTGCTTCCGCAAAGACTGTCCATGACACGGCCTGTGTTAGGCAAATTCTTGATTTTCTGGACGTCGAGTGCATACCGACAGCAGTGTACCGCATGGGTAGGCCAGCACAGGGCAGGCCAAGGCTAATTAAGGTTGTGCTTCCTTCGAGCAGGTTTCAGAGTGAGGCGGTTAGGAGAGCTCCTCGTCTACGGTTCTTTCCTCCCCAAAAGGGCGTATTCCTGCGCCCATCACTAACAAGGGAGGAGCGAGTTCGTAGGCGAGAAGAGCGCCTAACAAATATGAGGAAGAGCGGTGGTTCAGCCGGCGCTTTATCGGTGCGGGCGGAATCACAGTCTCAACCTCCTTGCTTAGACCTTACCAACGCAACCCTCTCATCTGAGCCAAACATCTTCCTGGGAGAGCTCAACAGTTTCTCGGGAAACTGTTGAGCTCTCCCAGGAAGATTGGACCGTCAATTTTATGTCTTCTGACTAATATCAGATCTTTAGTCAAAAACAGTAATTCATTAGTTCATGAACTTTGTCGCAATAATCATGACGTCATTGTCTTAACGGAGACCTGGCTTTCCCCGATAAACGAACTAAGCCCTCTTCTAGGTATTGCCAGCAGTCAATACGTGGGCGTAAGGTGTGATCGAAAGGACAAAAAAGGCGGAGGCGTTGCCTTGATTTTGAAGAGCCACATCTCATATAACATGATTTTTCATGAATCTGTCAAGGATTCTTATGAAATCTTGATATGTGACATTGGTGAAGGTGCAAATGTTCTCCGCTTCATTGCTGTGTATAGAGCTCCTTCTTGTAGTGTAAGGCAATCTGTAAACCTAATTAAAGCAATCAGCGACTACTGCGTGTGTAGAGCTTCATGCGTACTTTTAGGGGACCTCAACTTGACGAATATAGGAACCGACTTTATCGACAATATTTTGAAATCTTTTCAGGATATGTTTGATGCCCACAATTTCCAACAGCTGGTGAACAAGCCCACTAGAGGTAACTCCGTATTAGATCTTGTTCTATGTAACTCCATAAATCTGGTCCACGACTTAAACGTCGGCCCACCGTTAGGCAACAGTGATCATGCCACAATATCTTTTAAAATCGTGGACAAAATGGGCCACAGTGCAGGAAATGTCCGGTGGATTAGAGATTTCAAGGCAGCAGACTATGACAAAATACGAGAACATCTTGCCGATGTTGACTGGATAGGTAGCTTTAGAAATGTGAGCACGGCCGATCAAATGTATGAATTATTGCTGCATGTCCTTCATCACGTCATTGAACTATATGTACCTAAGAGGAAACTCGATCCACAAAAAATGCGTCTTCCAGAGTATCTTAGAAGAATGATAAACCGCCAGAACCCTCTGTGGAACGCAGCCACTACCTCAGGCAGTGAAGGAGATTGGGCATACTATGATTGCTTCAGTAAAAAGGTGGATAAAGCGTTTTCTCGATACAATCTTTATGTAGAAAGAAAAAATATCTATTCGAAAGACAAATCGGCCTTCTATAGATATATCAAGTCTCGTTCTGGAGAAAACAGAGCTATCCCAAACCTAGTAGATGGGGATGGTACTTTAGTATCGTCGGCTCCTGAGAAAGCAAATCTGCTAGCAAACGAATTTCAAAAAGTTTTCAGAAAGTCTTCAGGAACTAGTTCTTTCTCTACCTCTATTAAAGGTGGTAATCTACCCAGTTTTCCTCAGATGAGGCCTTCGCTATGATTTGATAAAGATGAAACTATTGAAGTCTTATCCAAGTGGCCTAAGTCTTCTTCAATTTCACCCGACTTCCTTCCTCTACTTTTTGTTAAAATGTCGTCGGTTGTATAGCTTACGCTCTGGAACAAATTTACAACATGACCTACATGACAGCCGATGTTCCTCGTAGATGGAGACATGCGTTTATTACCCCTATCCCCAAAAAACCTCCATTCAGTGACCCAGGAAATTATCGCCCCGTAAGTATAACATCATTTTTTGGAAGAACATTTGAAAAAATCCTGACAAAGCATATTTTGGAGCACATGTTAGAACATAGTATCATCTCTAAGGAACAGTTCGGATTCCTGAAGCAGCGTTCGGTTGAGACTGCAGTTCTTACTTCCTTAAATGACTGGACCAAAGCTCTGGAAAGCAAAAACCGAGTGGACGTCGTCTACTTTGATTTTTCCAAGGCCTTCGATAAGGTTCCTGTAGAAAAATTAGTATTCAAAATGAAAACAGTTGGTATACATCCGATGATTGTAGCGTGGATAAGGAGTTTCCTTTCAGGTAGAACATACCAGGTTAGAGTGGAGGGTAGCTACTCTTCGGTTTTTTCGGCGACTAGTGGAGTTCCTCAAGGAGGAGTATTGTCGCCGCTGCTTTTCCTCCTATATACCTATGAGCTGCCTGATTCTGTCTCTAGGTTCAGTGTGACGTGCAAAATGTACGCTGACGACGTGAAAATCTACAAAAAAGTGGACAAAGCCGACAGCTCTCGTGAGGTTCAAGCTGATATTGATTTCGTTGGCGAGTGGGCAGAAGACTGGGATCTTCCACTTGCTGCTGAAAAGGCGCAATGCCTTGTAATACAATCAAGGCACCAAACCTACTCTCCACTCTACAGACTCAATGGCGTGAACTTGAAGCAAGTTTCTGATGTTAGAGACTTAGGCTTCCTTATAACGAGCGAGCTCAGATTCGACCTACATTACAAATTACTTGTAAAAAAGGCCAGCTTCCGGACTTACAATTTATTCAAGGTACTAAAAACAGATGATCCGGGTGCTCTCCTGCGTGCCTATAAGTGCTACGTAAGACCAATTATGGAGTTTGGTAGTTCTATTTTTAACCCTTGTCAAAAAAAGGACACCGACTTTCTCGAAAGTGTTCAGAATAACTTCACACGTAAGCTGTTCATGAGGTGCTACAAAATGGGTTACGAAGACATCCCTAACGGTTCCACGCGGGCTCAGCTGCTCGGCATACCCAGTTTGAGCAGAAGAAGAAAAAAAGCAGACCTAATTATGTTGTTCAAAATCCTCACTAGGAAACTGTCTGTAGATCCTGTGGAGTTTTTTGGAGTACCACTTACGATTAACAGAGCAGGTAGACTCAGATTGTATACAGCGGTTGCAAGGTCGAAGGTTAGGTCTAACTTCCTCACTTACAGATACCTTAGGGAGCTAAACCTTCTCATCGGTGATAATGAAGATTTTCTTGCTATGTCTGTCTCTCATTTTAAGCATTTGCTCATTCGAAGTAAACTTTCTTAGGTTATTCCGTTCTCACTTGCATGTTTTTGATTCCTTGCAGTTGGGTTTATTTGTTCCGTTCGTTTGTTTATACCTTATTTTATGCGTGCATTTCCGATGTGATTCACGCCACGAAATAAATAAATAAATAAATAAATAAATAAATAAATAAATAAATAAATGACCAACGACCTAGCGCCAGAGTTGAGCAGGAGGAAACGACCGGCTTGGGGAGCTTTCAAGAGCGTCGAAGAAGTCGCGAAGAAGACGAAGAACGTCCGACTCCGTGCCCACCAATTCGACTCCACTGTTCTTCCTGCCCTAACATACGCCTCAGAGACCTGGGCTATACGAGAGCAGGACGAACACGCGATCAGCGTCGTGCAGCGTGGAATCGAGAGGACGATGCTCGGAGAGACACGACTTACGCAAGTGAGAGAAAGCCTCCGGAGTTCCGAGCTTCACCGACGTTCGAAGATCAGAGACGCTATCGCGTGGGCCAAGTTGTCGAAAATTAAGTGGGCCGACCACGTAATGCGCTCCGCAGACACCCGCTGGACGAGAGCCGTCACCGACTGGATTCCGCGGGATGTCAAGAGAACACCAGGACGCCCACCAACGCCCACTTGGTCGGACTTCTTCATGAACGCCCTGAACGACCGCTATGACGCTCTTCGTGTCCCTCGAGCGAGGAGGTTCCATTGGAGCACCCTGGCACGCGACAGGGACGAATGGAGACGCTGCTGGCGCCCGCTCGAGCAAGTCGATGATCAACGGGACGACAGGTGATACAGGTGATACTCGCTTTTAGTAGGCACATACGCATGTGCTCTGTGACTTTATGTGGTGGACCGTTTTGCCGCTCAGAAACAAAAAAGTCGTTTTTGTAGATTAAGAGCTCTCTCACTGTTGAGCTACTTTCTCGTTAGCCTTATGCGTCAACGAATGCTCTACTGCACAGCCATCCTCTCCGACTATTGGTGCTTCCACGTGGATTGTGCTGCTTACCAGGAAAGGGTTTCAACTCCCCACAGATTTTTTAAGGGGACAGATCCTAGAATGCCGATCAGAAAAATACAGGTTAATAAAGGATGAAGGATAAAGGATAAAGGACGGTGTTACTCAATCCCTTTTAGACAGCACTACGCATTCTACTTCTACGGGATGCCATGGAGGCGATTTGAATGCGTATCTGGCCGTACAATGAATTGCGATGGCTAGCCGATCAAAAAGTCAGCGCTATGTACTCCCCAGACAACTCTGAACCAATTCACCAACCCGGAGGGATGGAAGGCTTGCTTGCTCTGGGTTTGAAATCCAAACCAAGAACTTGGTATCGAGTGCAAGCGAGGGCCGGCAACTTCTCCAACTGCGCTACATTCGCCCATGAAAATATAGGTCAAAATTGCAAAATATACCTCCTGACGAGTTTTGATCTGCCAGCGCTTACCACTGTGACATACGCATTCTTCTATTGGGTAAAAAATTCAATTCCAACATAAAGTGAGCCAAGAGCAGGTGTCAAGTTGAAGAATCAGCACATCATATAACGTCCACTCATCCAAATTTTGAGAAAAACCAGTGATTCTGCCCTCACCACCCCTACTCAGCCATGCATGTCATAACCTACCGTAATCACCCAAAATTTCAGGTATGAATGCCGGATTCGTGATAGACGCCACAATTGTCCCCCAAATACTGTGGTAAAATCGGTGGTCTTGAATCCTCTCCTTTCACCATCGCGTGCCCTGTTGTAATCAGGATCCAGACTCAATCCAGCTATTAAGGTCTTTCAAAGTTCCGTGTAAGGTTGAAAATCTTCTAGAGTTAGTACTCCAGTGTTGCTCAGGTTTCCTACCACCCTCTTCAAGTCCTACGGCACGTAGAAGCTGCTCACATAGTGATTTTAGGAAAATTGCACTCCGGCGCTAAAACGGTAAATTGTAATCAAATTTCAATATTGCCGGAAGAACCTGCGCTGTTGACGTTTTACTAATTTTGGCTTCTTCGTAAAATTTTCTTCAAATAAATCAAACTGTCCAAATCCAATCAATCGTGTCATCGTATTACAAACGGTGAGCTAAGGACTAAAGCCGAAAACTATGGTCACGCTGTTGATTGAGTTGTTGAACCGATTCATCTCGTTTCCGTCGCTGCTACATATTGAAGTAATGAACTCTACATACCATTTCCATTTGTAGAATACCGTACAATGTCAACGTATTCTACGCATTCAAGTGGATGTCACGGCAAGTTAAATTACTTAACTAGAACTTTAGAAGAATTGGAACGGATGCGCTTTATCTTTTCCGCACCTACCCGTTTCGTCATGAGCAGCGACGAACGTGACAGCAAGCAGGAGAAGGAGCATGGTAATCTGAAGACCGAAAACAACAAATTGGTGTTCCTCCCACGAATTCGAAAGTTCGACAACGAAGTCTCTTGATGGTGTTGTCAGTTGATAATAGACGACTCCTTCACAACTTAGAACTGGTGTAACAATGATATGAACATGGCTCGTCTGAAGATCTGAAGAGAGATGGCGAAGCGGCGAACCATTAGAGCTTACTTTTACTTCTATTTCTCCATAATATTCAAGTACATTTGTGTAAAATATTGCAGATCTCTCCTCCCACATAAAAGCGTCACACAGAACCAAGCGAAAGACTTGAACTGGGACGACAAAGGCTACCTTGTTGACGGTAAACGGATCAGCAACCTTCGCTTGGCCGGCGATATTGTTCTCATCTCTACCAGCACGGCAGAAGTCGAGGAAATGCTGAACGAGCTCAATGTGGCAGGCATGAAGATTGGATTGGACATGAATATGTCCAAAACGCAGTTTATGGTCAACCAGTGGTGTGACACGGGACTCGTAAGGTTAAATGGATTCGCTCTGCAACAGATCGACTCCTACGTCTATCTGGGAAGAGAGCTGAACATGGATAACGACCTCGCCTTCAGTTCGATTCGCGAAGTCACCGATCAGGTCAAGGATCCCGGCCTCAGGGCCTCGGTATTCAACGCGTCTGTACTGCCTGCGATGTGTTACGCGACGGAAACCTGGCCCGACAACAAGACAATCGCCAGAGCGATGCAAACTACGCATCGTGCACTGGAGAGATGTCTTCTAAGGACAAGCCTTCGTCAGCAATGGCAAGAAGGCCTACGAAGCTCGGAGCTACGGGAGAAGTCGCAATTAGCAGACCCGCTGCAGTACATGAAGAAGTCCAAATATCGCTGGGTCGGATACCTGCTTCGACGAAAGGACGACAGATGGAGTCTCCGTGTCACAGAATGGCTCCCGAGAGACCATAAGAGACCACTGGGACGACCGCCAACGCAATGGGCAGACTCATTCTCAAGATCTTTCAGAGAGCGGAGTCTGCCTCACTGGATGCAAGCAGCCAGAGCTCGAGCGCTCTGGAAGAGTTGTGGTCCCCGCTGAGAAGACCTCCAGCCGACAAAAGGACCATCAAAGTATCGAAGTAAGTAAGTATAGACGATGTCAAGAACTGAATGCGGAATTTTTTAATGTATGCCCATTTCTGAGACTTATTCGGAATCAATTTGGATTAAAAGCCCAGCGAGACAAGTTGGGGCTCGTAGTGCTAAACAGCACCATCTTTCAGAAATACAGACCGTTGCAGTTGCTTAAAAAGAACAGAGAAAGTGAAGATTGGTATGCATAATTGGAACGGAAGTAATTTCCAGTTCCTATAGGGGAGGAATGGTTGTAAGGTAGTCGTGACAGCGAGCTTTTATTCGTTCCGCTCTCAATACAAATAGAGTGAAAAGTCAATATCTATGTATATCAGTGTCTTCATAGCTCCTATTACTGTCTCGCCGCTGTTCAGCTTTTTGCGACGAATAGTACTTCTCTTTGGGGTTTACGCAAGTCAAATATTTTGATTTCTCGTTACAGAAAAGGAGATTGTTTAGCAAAGAGTGCATGTACTTTAGCGGTGTACCCGAATAACAAATTTGGCTAAGCAAACACAGCTGTTTACCCTCGAATCACCGCTGCTGTAGGGCACCATTTTTTACATACATTTGAAGTCTAGTACATGCAGCTGACCATTTCATTTCACGGGCAAACATCTCGTTATATTACGTCATTAGATAAACTGGTGATGGTTGGAATTATCAGACGCGGGTTTAATTTCCTCTCCCCACTAAAATAGCGATGGTTTTTAAAGTACTAATATGTCGCGTGTGGCGCAGTCGGAGGAGGTGCGGGCTGTCGCGTGCACGCGGTGCCAGATTCCTGGTTCGGATTTCTCGCCCAGGCCAACGAAGCTTTCCATCCCTCAGGAGCCGTGAGCTGGAACCAGACTTCTTCGGGAAGGATAAAGCGCTGAGTTGCTTATCGGCGGGACATCGAAAGTCATTACTTGGCCAACTCAAATCGCCTCCCATAGAAGTAGTACATGGCGCATTCTAAAAGGGATTGAATAACGTCGTCCTCCACCCTTTATCCTTTATACTGTTTCCACTAGTGGAGATGGGATGGATGGGAATGACGAGTACGGAGAGGCTGCTAAAATCTCAGGGCCTAACCAGGCTGCGCAAACTGAGAAGGACTAGGATGACGATCTGTACTTACAACGCCCGCACGCTTGCGTCGGAAGCATCCGTCGAGGACCTGATGATGCAAGCCAGGAAGATCAAGTACGACGTCATCGGACTGATCGAGACGAGAAGACACTATACTCATGCTCTCGCAAAAATTTCGAATATTCGAATGGTTTCGAATGCCGAAAATTTTCGAGCATTCGAAATCGAATATATTCGAAAAACGCGATTTTCCTGAATATTCGAATTCGAATGCATTCGAAAAAGGCGATTTTTTGAACATTCGAATTCGAATACATTCGAAAAACGCGATTTTTCGAATATTCGAATTTGAATATTCGATTCGAATATTCGAATTCGAATGAAAAATCAGTCTGCACGTAGACATGATAGAAGACAACCCAGAAGAAAAAGTGGTAGCAATACATAACAGATCCCTTCCTAGTTAAGCAAGAGGATTTCGACAGGCTTCTAGCCAAGCTTCTAGGTCACTTTAAAACGATCATTTTTGGAATTGGTGGCTGACTGACTGTTCAAGAACATTCATGAAACAATACTCTCGCCTAACGGAAGCTAATGACGGACTGACGACGAAGTATTATATGTATGCAAATCTGTAGGAAATCCGTCCTGCTCATCTAATCACCTGTATCACCTGTCGTCCCGTTGATCATCGACTTGCTCGAGCGGGCGCCAGCAGCGTCTCTATTCGTCCCTGTCGCGTGCCAGAGTGGTCCAATGGATCCTCCTCGCTCGAGGGACACGAAGAGCGTCATATCGGTCGTTCAGGGCTTTCACGAAGAAGTCCGACCAACGCGTTGGTGGGCGTCCTGGTGTTCTTTTGACATCCCGCGGAATCCAATCTGTGACGGCTCTCGTCCAGCGGATGTCTGCGAATCGCATTACGTGGCCGGCCCACCTAATTTTCGACGACTTGGCCCATGCGACAGCGTCTCTGATCTTCGAACGTCGGCGAAGCTCGGAACTCCGGAGGCCTTCTCTCACTTGCGTGAGTCGTGTCACTCCGAGCATCGTCCTCTCGATTCCACGCTGCGCGACGCTGATCGCGTGTTCATCCTGCTTTCGTATAGCCCAGGGCTCATCTAATAACTTGAAATATTACTCTGTCAATTTTGCGGCCACAGTTCATTACAGGTAGCTAGGAATAGGTCAGACATGAGAGCAGGTCTCATTTCTTTCTGGTGATTCGCCCAAAAATCGATCGATATATAACAGCCGGTCGATCTACACCGATTTCCTTTTGTGAAGCCTTCATATCCACGCGACTCCCACTTCCAATGGCCAACTCAGAGAAAAAATCGATAAATCGGTCGATAGCGGCAGGTCAACCTTTTAATGGTACTCTTCAGAGTGACTTGTCTATCGGCTGGCCACCGCACGTAACTCTTTGGGTCAAATACGCATTCAGAATCGTCTCCACCTAGAAGTAGAATGCGTGCCGAATCTCAAAAACGACTGACTGACACCGTCGTTTCCCTTACAATGTAGCTTTGCTGAACCGCAGTTATTGTAGAAACGAAAACCAGAAGCAGAGCATTCAACGACCACGAAGGAGCAGAAGAGCATAACGAGTAGCGTGATGATAATGACATGGCCGAATCCGTGACGCACTGTTCTGCACCAGGAGACACCGTACGTGGAACAAGACCGAAGCGCACCCTGTTGACCCTCACTTCCATCCTGCAGAGGCTTGTGGCCTATACGATATAGAGACGTGCTAAGAGCTGTCGATCGTTGCTGTGTCAGAAAATACTGGGAGAACGCACTGCATGAAATTAGCGTAAAATAGGAACACATATTAAGGAAAATATCCAGACATCTCCAGCGAGCGCCGGAATTCAGAAGACAGTGCTACAGATCGATCAGGTCAATCAATATCGATCGATATTATATCGGTTTCTTCTCAGAGTTAACCAGTCGGGGTGGGAGTCACGTGATTATGACGGTCAACGGAAAGGCACCACAACAGGGGGAATTTTCGATCAGGCCATCACTACTGATCGATATTATCGATGTTTTGAACTTATCCAGCTCGCGTTTTGATTCAGAAATCGTGCTACAGATCTTGTCCAACGCGCGTTTGGATTCAGAAGCTAGGTATAAATCAGAAGATGTGTCACAGGTCGATCAGGCAATCATTTGATAGTTTTCTGTCGATGACGATTAGGCGTCCCCGATCGGTCATTCACCACTGCAGCGATTCTGCATGGAAAAATTTATGCCGTTCAACGTTATGAGACGTTGTGGAATTTCTCCCTTTTGACAGAAATTCTTTTCGGGAAGTGACCAGAGTCGATGAGCAGCTCAGTATCCCAGCACCGAGCCACTATCGCACCAGAGCTTTGATTCACCGACAGAATCGTTTTCGAGATCCTAATTACCCAAAAAGGGATTTAATAAGTCTTTTCAAAATACGCCGCTTCACAAATTCTCGTTGGGCATTCGAGTGACACTTTTCGAATACTCGAATAATTTTGGCTTTCTGGGAAAGTTTGAATATTCGAATGGTTTCGAATGCCGAAAATTTTCGAGCATTCGAAATCGAATATATTCGAAAAACGCGATTTTTTGAATATTCGAATTCGAATACATTCGAAAAACGGGATTTTTTGAATATTCGAATTCGAATACATTCGAAAAACGCGATTTTTCGAATATTCGAATTCGAATATTCAGATTCGAATGAAAATCATTCGAATACCTAATCGAATGGGTCATTCGAGCATAAGTATAGAAGACACCACCCCCTACACGCCGCCTACGACTCCGGAGAAGAACTGTTCCTCGGAACATGCGACAGCAGGGGAGTAGGCGGCGTTGGTGTCCTCGTCAACACGCACTTGGCCATGAACATCGATTCGTACGAGTCTCTGACAAGCCGAATCGGACGTCTGCGACTGAAGCGATGTGGCTCCGTGCCAGCCTTGACTGTGTTCGTCGCGTATGCCCCAACATCCGACTACGACGACGAAGACGTCGAGGCCTTCTACGTGGAGCTGGAGAAGTTCTATAAGGAAGATCACACCTTCTACAAGGTGATCGTCGGCGACTTCAACGCCAAGATCGGGCCACGAAGGTCGCCGGAAGAACTTCACATCGGAACCCACGGTTTGGAGTGGAACGAGCAAGGTGAAAGGCTGTCTGAGTTTATCATGTCGACCAAGACCATCCATGGAAACACGCAGTTCCAGAAGCCTCCCTCCCTACGATGGACCTGGGAATCCCCCGGTGGCCAGTTCCACAACGAGATTGACCACATCATCTTCAATCGCAAGTATTGCCTGACCGATGTCTCCGTTGTCCCCAAGTTCTACACGGGATCGGACCACCGCCTCCTTCGCGCGAGGTTCCGCTTTTCGCGTCAAGGAGAGAAGGCCGCGAAGTTCAAGAAGAGGAATCCCAGAACGACCATCAACTGGGATCTCTACACCTCTCTTGTCGGCCTTTGGGAAGATGCCGTCATGGACAACGTCGACGAGGAATACGATCGCTTCGTGCACCATCTCCACGATAGTGCTAAGGGAGCCGAGAGCTTGAAGACCACCAAGAGACGCCTGCCTCCGGAAACTCTCGAGCTGATACGCCAGCGTGGAGCAGCACGAGCGTCAGGCAACTACCAACTGACGTCCGAGCTTGCAAAGCTATGCAGAGCGGCGATAAAGGAAGATCTGGAGGAGAGAAGGGCGGAAGTGTTGGCTGAAGCAGCAGAGGCAGGGCTGAGCATCCGCAATGCCCGCCGGAACTTCGCCAACTTCAAGACCAAGATGACCGCTCTCCGACGTCCTGACGGAACCATCACCTCTTCCAGAAGGACCATGGAGAAAGTCATCCACGACTTCTACTCCGATCTCTTCGATAGCCACGTCCACCTGCCCCCATGCCATCTTCCGCAGGATGGATACGTCGTCCCCTCTGTTCTCTCTTCCGAAATCCGACACGCCATCTCGTCGGTGAAGAAACGTACAGCACCCGGTTCTGACAGGATCAGAGCTGAACACCTGAAGAACCTCCCGCCAGCGCTCATCAACACCTTGGCGCGGCTCTTCACACGCTACCTGTCCGAATGCAAGGTTCCATCTCAGTGGAAGACCAGCAAGACCGTTTTGCTGCACAAGAAGGGAGACGTGCACGACATTGGCAACTATCGCCCGATCTGCCTGTTGTCCGTAATCTACAAGCTGTTCACTCGAGTCATCCTGAATAGGATTAGTAGAACGCTGGACGAAGGACAGCCATGTGAACAAGCAGGATTTCGGAGAGGATTCAGCACGATCGACCACATACACACCATTACGAAGCTCATCGAAGTGTCGCGAGAGTACAAGCTGCCGCTGTGCCTTACGTTCATTGACCTGAAGAAGGCATTCGACTCCGTCGAGACTGAAGCGGTCATGGAAGCCCTGCTCACCCAGGGCGTTCCTACTCAGTACATCAGGGTCCTTCGAGAGCTGTACAGTGGATTCACGACCAAGATCTCACCATTCTACAACGACGTCGTCATTGACGTGAAGAGAGGGGTTCGACAAGGGGATACCATATCCCCGAAGCTCTTCAGCGCCACCCTCGAACACGTCATGCGCGAACTAGAATGGGAAGACATGGGAGTGAAGGTCGACGGCCGGCAACTGCACCATCTTCGCTTCGCTGACGACGTCGTGCTCATAACACCGAGCATCAGTCAGGCGGAACGAATGCTGGCCGACTTCGATCGTGTATGTGGAAGCGTTGGACTGCAGCTGAATCTTACGAAGACGATGTTCATGGAGAACGGATGGGTTTCTGATGCCCCATTCTCGGTCAACGGAACGAACATCTCCGAATGCTCCAGCTATGTGTATCTGGGTCGCGAAGTCAACATGGCCAACGACCTAGCACCGGAGCTGAGCAGGAGGAAACGAGCGGCTTGGGGAGCTTTCAAAAGCGTCGAAGAAGTCGTGAAGAAAACGAAGAACGTCCGACTCCGTGCCCACCTATTCGACTCCACTGTTCTTCCTGCCCTAACATACGCCTCAGAGACCTGGGCTATACGAAAGCAGGATGAACACGCGATCAGCGTCGCGCAGCGTGGAATCGAGAGGACGATGCTCGGAGTGACACGACTCACGCAAGTGAGAGAAGGCCTCCGGAGTTCCGAGCTTCGCCGACGTTCGAAGATCAGAGACGCTGTAGCATGGGCCAAGTCGTCGAAAATTAGGTGGGCCGGCCACGTAATGCGATTCGCAGACACCCGCTGGACGAGAGCCGTCACAGATTGGATTCCGCGGGATGTCAAAAGAACACCAGCACGCCCACCAACGCGTTGGTCGGACTTCTTCGTGAAAGCCCTGAACGACCGATATGACGCTCTTCTTGTCTCTCGAGCGAGGAGGATCCATTGGACCACTCTGGCACGCGACAGGGACGAATGGAGACGCTGCTGGCGCCCGCTCGAGCAAGTCGATGATCAACGGGACGACAGGTGATACAGGTGATACTGTTTCCACAAACTGTTAGCATCTTCAGCTAATGGCTACCATTACTTTGTCGGATATCCCTCTTTAAAGTCTTTGAACTCCCTTAATAAAAAGATTTTGGTCGCGTCAGAGTCAAATTTGAGGTTCAAAATCGACGCGCGGGGTATTCTGTCTTTGTTTTAGGAAAGGAATGCCTCGTAATTTTTCAACTTTTTAGGTAATTTAGTATCATTCCACAAGCTGACTACCAAGGGCCCAATTCGTCAACAACTAAAGTAACTTTAACGGAGAATTATAAGCTTATCAAGTGATATGGTGAGCGATAAGCAGCATTAAAAGCTCAGATAATGCGGCTTATCGCTCACCGTATTGCTTGATAAGCCTACAATTCTCTGTTAAAGTTATATAAGTCGTTGATGAATTCGTCCCCAGGAGTAACTTCGACAGTCTACAGAGTCGCGAACAGCTTCATTGGACAAAGAAAACTCATTATTAGGATGGAATCGAAATTAGTCTTGTTTGGTTTGCAATTGGAAAGGTTAGTTAAGACTTGCTTTTGCATGGATATTGTCGTTCTTCGGATTGGTGTTCCCCTGTTCAGTTATTTTCAGCTACTCTTGGTGAGTGTAACGTGACAGACATGGTTTTCCTGGTTCTTCTTGTTTAACCTAACTTGTCTGCTGCATTTATCCATCATATATCGTTCTTTCGTTTTCGCTTTCTTATCGTTTTTTTTACCACGGTTGTTGCTGTTTATTTCCTATTGCAGTTGGAAAGGCTGGTTAAGCCTACTCTTAATGAACATGAACCCACACTGGTCAGCATGCCGTTTAATTAATGTATTGTGTTTCCCTCCAGAATTGCACTGCCATGCTAGGCCATGGAGGTTGTCGTCCGTTTATGCCGACATGAACCACACTGGTTAGCATGCCGTTGCAGTACTTCCTTTTCCTCAAATTAATACCCTCAGAAGCTTATGATTTTAACAGCCATTCAGCTTTTCTTAGCTATTCCTACTTCAGAAGTGTACTGTCTTGCAAGGTTATGGAGATTGTCATGTGTTTATACTGACATGAGAAAGAAGGGCAAAAAACGAATAAAGTCCTCAATCACCACCCTACTGTGGTGACACTATTGAAGGTTAGTAGTTTTGGCGGTAGCCAACGATCTGAACACCGCTCGATATTAGGTTTATCGATAGCAGGGCGCAATCGTCACCCTGAAGTGCCTTATAAATAGGAACATCGTGAGCGGATATGTACAGTGGCTGCTTCCTATATAGCCATGAGGACAGCGGCTGCTCTCTGCATAGGCACCATAGAGAGCTGGATCTCTTCCCCAACTAGGTAGTGGCTGTCAGTCCCTGATGCTTTGTCCCTCCTCTACACTTCCCTCACCCTATAACTAGTATCGAAGTGGAGAGCCGCAGTTGTAGGGATACGGTAATGAGTTAGGCAGTTGTTAGCTCGGGGCTCCCCATGGGGTCCTCGTTCTCCCCTTGGGTTGTCCAGTAGGCTTAGAATCTGATAAATTACCATGAATGAATTTAAATGCTATGTGTTATGCAGATAAAATTTAATTATGTCTGGTTGATTCTACGGTTAATATTCAAAGGTCTTGGATATTACACTACGACAGAAAATCTACTCTGCGGCGCATAGTCTGCTCTATCGGATATTCGCTTTCAAGGCGTCGAACAACCACTTGCTGTTGGGGTGAGAACCTGTTCCTATGTTTATACATTTATACATATGTGTATACAGGTATACACATAGTATATACCTACTTATATCCGTATACACATATCTATGTACGTAGGAGCTGGATATACGTGGATATAAGCATCGGGATTATCCTGCAACACTGTAAGAACAGGAGCTCACCCTTAAGATCAATGGTATACTCCCACAGGAGCGTCAACGGACGGCAGGGAATCGCCCCGGGACCCCTCACTTGGCCAATCGGTGCAGCCCGCCACACCCACTGCAATAGGTTAATGTTCTCAGCCCAACAGCAGGTGGATGTTCTGCCTCTCGAAAGCAAATATCCGAGCTGTTCATCCGCTGTTCCTCGTCCAAGGTCGCTCAACAACTCGCAAACACCATGACGGGGACGGTGGCACGCTGCCGTAACTCAGGGTGACACCTGAAGTTCGAACCCAAGAGTCACTTCGTCAGAAATGATAAGATGCAGGTTTGTTTACCTGAGTCCTGCAAAGCGCAAAGTTACCGAAGATTTTATTTATTTATTTATTTATTCGTTATCATAGTAGTGAAGCTCAATGAAGTCGAATCTTTATTGAGCAGACCTGGCTTGGTAATCGCGAAGGGAAGCGGGTAAAGCCAAGACTTCGAATACGTGGCTTGGCCGGAAATGAGGTGCAGGGGTCTCTGGGCTGCTTATATAGAATCGCGGGAAGTGACCGGTCTCTCGTCTCTCAATGTCGCCATCATCCTCAGCAGTCACATCACTAGCCCTTAGAGACTGGTAAGGCTCATTGCACATTTCATTTCTTCCTTATTGTTGATGGGTGGTCGCCAGTGCTTTATTTCAAGCGCTTCCTTGATCTTCCTCTCCACTGGATCTGTTAAATTCCTATGGAGGATCGAGACCCGCAGCTGTGGCAGTGGATCACGTGTATGTCTGAGGGTACGATGTCTAGAGAATGGATTATATGGGTAGCTCTGGGGGCTACGCAGTGCTCATTAATGTTCATCCATTCTCATACAAAGTGTTCTCGCTGTTTCGCTAATGTAGAATTCTTCACATGTCATACAAACCACTTTGTACACCACACACCTCATTTAGCAAATTTGGTTATCCTCTTCACAGATAGAGCAATCTGACCTTTCACACTGATTCTCGTATGGACGCGACGCTGTAAGTAGACGTCGCAGAGAAGTAGGTGGTCGAAACACGAGGCTTATAGGGAGCCTCGATCGTTTTACGACACGGGTTATGTCCAAAGCGAAAGAATCCGTGATGAAAGGAACAGTCAGAGGAGAACCACCAGGTCGTCACTGAGGTTTCCAAAAACGACATAGCCTTGTGCCATATCCGTTCTGCCGCAGGATATGGCACAAAGCTATGTCGTTGTTGGAAACCTCAGCGACGAGCTGGTGGTTCTCCTCTGATTGTTCCTTTCATCACGGATTCTTTCGCTTTGGACATCAACCGTGTCGTAAAACGATCGAGGCTCCCTATAAACCTCGTGCTTCGACCACCTCCTTCTCTGCGACGTCTACTTACAGCGTCGCATCCATACGGAATAGACATGGAAGGCTTAAAAGTCTTCAAAATCTTCAAAACCTTATTAGATTCCACTGTCATATCGGTGCACACATTACTACCAGTAGATCGCAACGCAACCTGAATCAAATTTGAGTTAGAACGGGATGTAAATACAGTGCAAAAATACGTAGCAAGCGCTTCAGCTTGTGTTCTTCATCAGAATACTGAATTTCGTTCTCGTTCTCGAGCACAGTAAGGTCCACTTGAGATCATAGCTTGCTCCCCATCAGTGAGAAAGAGGAAAGAAGGAACCTTAGAGCGTTACACGTTGATTAAACAGACGATTCTTCCAAGCTGCTAGGTTTTGAATGTGTGTTAGATATCTAACACCTCTTTTCTCAACATCCTGAACATATTGAACTAGGTAATTGTAGATAATCCTACAGAACCTTCTGTAGAGATCATCAACATTAGTGTAGTCATAAAACACGTTCCACCAGTACTCAGTCAAAAGTCGTTCAGATGATGCCTTGTAGTCAGCTTTGGTGACGTTCGGCGAAGGAATACTTCTGAGGCATTCAAAGGAGGCGTCAATATCAAAGGAAACAGAGTTGTGGTCCGAAGATGCGAAGGGCGGGCACACAATGGCATTTTTGACAATACTAGATGCTGTCAGAATAATATCCAGGAAAGATTTTCAACGGGTGGGGTTCAGAACTTGTTGAGTTAACGCATAAGCTTTGAAAAAGTCTACAATTCTACGAGAAGCAAGAGTATTGGACGTGAAATTAACCCGGTCAACGTCGATATGAAAATCCCCAGGCAGGATAAAAAAAATTTTTGGATACCCAAGTCGACTAGTATATCTACCAAACTCATGTCGTCGTTTACATTTGAGTTAGGTGGTCGATAAACTAAGACAACTCGAAATTTTCTATGTAGCGAAGTGTCAAAACACTCGAGGCAGAGTACATCTGAGCAGGAGAGCATTGGAGCACATTTTTAGCATCTCAGCGCGTTTTCAATGTCATCATTTGGTAACCAGACTGTGAATAGAAACGCTAGGTGATCACATCTGCCTCGAATTTGCTTACATTGTGTGCTTTTTTTAACATGTTTCGAGAATTGATGATGCTTTTTGTTTTGTATGAACGGTAGCCTGCTCGACCATTGTTAATCTGGCGAATTTTCTCTTACTAACCACATTTGCCTTTATGAAGGATGGACAAGTGTGATCTGAAGCAGTTTTTCAAAACGGTCTTGGGAAAGAGATGCATGAGATATCGGATGAGAAGGTCAGAGACCTCTCCTTTTATATTTCTTTTCCTCTTCATTGAGGGCTAACATAACGCCTAACATAAATTGATTGTAAACAAAATATAATAATAATAGAAGTACGAGGCAGCGTTGTGCATTTAACGACTATTAATTTACCAATTCAACGGTTTTACCAGCATTTTCGTTAAATTTCTTTATTGGAGTTTAGCAAAGTCCTTTTTCGTTAAATCGCATTTAAATTAAATTTACGCGGAATTTTCGAAATTCAAAGGAAAACTTAACTCTTAATTATTATGAATTGTATCTTGAAAGAGGTCTTCGTAGAGGTTTGCAGTATCATTTTAGAAAGCGAGGAAACACTACTTATTTTCTACAGTTTTATTTTGTGTTACATGCCCTGCAAGAAAGCGAAAAGGTCTAGAAAATGCGAAAAGAACGGGAGAAAAGGATCGAAAAGCGAAGAAAGGTGACAAAGTGAAGGGAAGGTAAGGTTTAGGTTCCTCTCCCCCCCCCCCCCCCCCACAAACACTCAGTGTTCTTGCAAATGGCACTATTGGTGTACACAAGACGATCGTCTTTTACACTTCTCGATTTCGTAATTCGAAATCCGGTGAGGATGATATCAGTGCCGGGAACAAAGAACCAACCCATAATCAAAGCACTCCATCGGAGCGCATTTTTTGCCAGCCTTGGATGACGTCGGCGATCGGTCACCTCGTCGATGCGTTTGTGGCGAGATCGGCGACGGAAGTATATCACCCCTGCGGAGCTCTTGGCGTCGCTGAAGTATAACATAGGCCTAAGAGTACAATTGGATACGCAGCACACTTTCCCGCCCCTACTGCCAGAACGATCAATTCTAAAAGCTCTGTGTGGATAGTGCGCTACAATCTCCGAGCTTAATGCTTTGAAAGTCAACCAGGTCTCGGTTATGAACACTAAGTCGGGATTATGGTTACTCAAAAAGTGGTGTAAATGATGAAGTTTATTGGTCAGGCTATGTGCATTGAATAAACAACTTCTCACACACCGGAAGGTGCGATGGTGAGTTTCGTGTTTCCCGAACCTCAGTTTTTGGCAGATCCTCAACACGAGCCAATTCGCCACGGTACACAACTCATACCCTGGCATTGAGGCATCATCATTAGTTGCTTATTACGCTCCCTGTACTGGTGGCGATGTCCGTTCCTCCACGCGGTGCCCTGGAAACTGCCCGCTTTGCGAGCTAAGCCGAACACGGACATTCGATTGCAGGCGACAGGCCCTTATGACAGGCCAGCCTGCGAACACCCATGTCACATCGCATGGTGTATGACACTTCAAGTATTTCGAGACAGTACTATGGCGTTCGCGGGAGCCGACGCGCACTCGCAGAGCCCGGCGAATCTGAGAAGCATGCGAAGGTAGCTGATGCGAGGACGGCATCGGGGACAACTGAGCTAGTCCGAAAGTTGTGTAACGTAAGCAGGACCCGCGTGGCAACGATGAATGTGGGTACGTTGACGGGTCGCTCGTGCGAGTTGGTTAAAGCACTGGAGCGTAGAAGAGTTGATCTCTGTACGGTGCAGGAGACGAGGTAGTTCTGCTGCAAGCCAAATGATATAGGACGTGGCTTCAAGGCCTTTCTATGTGGAAGTCCCAGGACCACCAGTGGTGTCGGAATAATCGTCTCCGAACGATTTTGTGACTCGATTGTAAGTGTCGAACGCTTTGACGATCGATTGATGATGATCGTTGTCGCTGCTTAGGAGCGACTCTTTCACTTCTTTTCTGCATAAGCTCCGTAGACCGGCTGTTCCGATCAAGCCAAGGACGAGTTTTGGAGCCTGCTTGATGAGAAGACAGCAGAGGTACCGTCAAAAGATGTCATCATAGTCACAGGTGACCTCAATGGGTACATAGGTGCTACGAAAGACAGGTACAGCTGCCATGGTGGTTTCAGATACGGATCACGTAACGCCCCGTGAACACTGTCTTCTGAAAACGCGACTCGCATCTTCTCTCATACTATAGTGGGAGTACCAAGACTCAGATAGGCTTTGTCCTTGTGAGAGATCTTGACCGAAGTCTTGTCACAGAAACGAACGCTGATCTGCACCTAAAAGATCACCCCTCCGAGGCTGAAGCAGGTCGAGCGATGCGGCGCACCAAGAATCAAGTGGTGGCGAATGAGAGAGAGAAGGAAACACCTGTGATTTCTCGCGTGCGATTACCGACAGCCACGACTGTCGACGAAACTTGGAAGAAGGCAAACGACGCGATTCGTCAAGCTGCACAGCCGAAACTCGGCATTACGAAGACCGGACGACGGAAGGCCGACAAGTAGGCCTGGCTGTGGAAAGATGACGTGAAAGCAAAAGTGCGAGAGAAGAAGTCGCTCTATCATGTGTTTCTCGGCGAAAAGACAGCCGATAACTTGCGGAAGTGCCAAGAAGCCAAGAAAGCTGCAAAGAAGGCCGTGGCTGTTGCAAAATCCACTCATTATGGGGATGTCAACGAGAAGCTCGAGTCGCGCGATGGTGAGCGGTATCTGTAAAGGCTTGCAAAGTCTCGCCATCGGCAGACCGAAGATATTGAGAAGTTTTTCGGCATGAGGACGGCCAATGATGAGGACGGCCATCTTCTTACGGACCGCAAGAAGACATTGAAGCGAAGGCGCGACTACTTTGAGAAAATCTCTACAGTGGAATTTCCTTATTCAGCCATCACTTTAACGGCTCCGACCCACGACCCCGTTCAGAAGATCAACGGGGAGGAGATTGAAGCGGCTTTGAAGAAGATGAGGCCAGGCAAAGCGACTGGTGCCCGATGACGTGGCAGCTGATTTAATGAAGTTCAAGTACTTTTACCCTGCTGAGTGGTTGGCGAAGTTCTTTAATTAGGTAGTGGCAAAGAAGAAAGCGTCTGTTTGTTGGTGCCAAGGTACGACGATTCCGATTTAGAAGAAGAAGGCCAGTCCTGCAGACTACTCCAATTACCGTCCGATTCGCTTGCTTTCACACAGCATGAAGATCTTTGAGCGAATTGTCGATGGACGAATTCGGAACATCGTCCAGCTTTCCAGCAATCAGTGCGGCTTCGTGGCTGGCTGTGGCATCGTTGAAGGCATTCACGCCGCCCGCCTCCTGATAGAGAAGCATCGCGAGAAATAGAGACCAGTGCATATCGCCTTTCTCGACTTGGAGAAGGCAAGGCCTTTGACCGCGTGAAGTGATATGACACGCCCTGCGTCAACATGAAGTTCTTGAAGAGTTCATAGAGTGAGTATGAATTTTCTACTCTTGTCCAAGAGTATAGTTCAAACTGCAGCTGGAACCTCGATGGAGTTTCCCATCTCTGTCGGGGTACACCAGGGTTCTGCGCTTTTCCCACTGCTCTTTGTTGTCGTCATGAATACCATCACACGAGATCTTCAGAAGCCCGTCCCTTGGACGTTGCTTTATGCCGATGACGTGATGCTCGCTAGCGAAGATAAAGGAGAACTCGAGCGAGAGGTGCAAGCTTGGTGTGGTCGCGTGGAGCGGTTTGGACTCAGATTGAACGTGAAGAAGACCGAGTATTTAACGACGGACGTTACCGAGTCCAGCTCCATCAATGTCAACGGCATCAAGCTTCCACGCACTGCGGTCTTCAAGTACCTGGGATCAGCAGTCGCGTCTGACGGCAAACTGATGGTCGAAGTGAATTCACGCGTGAGTGCAGCTTGGTCCAAGTGGCGCTGGAGAAGAAGACAGCGCCCACAAGATGGGCCTTAACTGCGAGGTAATAGGAAAGCGGCCTAGAAGGCGCCCGAAGCAGCAGGCTGATACGTTACATATGGACTTGAAAGCAGCTGGTGTCCACCCTGATCTAGCGCTGGATCGGGAAAGGTGTCGTCATGACACCAGAATAGCAGACCCCGCCACGAAGCGGGATACACGCTAAAGAAGAAGATTACGTTCCCTGTACTCTTCCGTAAGGCGGACTCTTGTTTACGTTCTTCCGCACTCAAACCCTTCCGAATGAAGACGTTTGATAATTCAGTAGGACGCAAACGGTGAGAGTTGGAGAGTGTCGTTATCCAGTGTGTCCAAGAAGGTAGAACCAACTTACCAGCCTTGGGCATGTGCTGTTGGGCCTACCCATTTGGTACACTTCCAACGGACGACACTCCAAAGCCAACATATCCATGGTCATGTCTACTTTGTCTTCAACATCGCACTGTTTCACCGACGGCCGTAGGTCAGCTCTCCCTTCAGGGAGCCCGGAAATTACTAAACTGCCCGATCTTCTATCTGATTCAGCAGCGGCGGCAAACTCCTGCAGAAGTTTTGCAACAAAACCGTCCAGGAGTTTTGCTATCACCGTGTCCTTGTTGCGCGCTAACACAGCCGACATAATTTCATTTATGGACCCTGCAATGTCCTCATCAGTGGAAAAACGAAATTCAACGAGAGAATCTCTTTTTCTCCTAGCTTGACGAGTTTTAGTCTGCGACATTGTGAGTGAGATCAGAGAACATCAGAAACAAAGTCAATGTTGGCACGCAGGAGGGACCAGGTGCGGGCGATGAGAAGAGGAAAAACGGTTTAGTCTGAATAACTCAACTCCCTCTAATAAGAACAAAGGAACCAGGCAATAAATACACTGCAGGAAACGAAGAACGGCTGAAAAATGGAAAGAAAATACTTAAGCTTAGCTGCACGGACGACGATATGAATAGGATATGGATATGAATAGGCAGCCTCTGGCTGCGCCCGCAGATCAAAGAATGAATAGGTTAGAAGACGCGCCACAAAAGTGAGAAAGGCAGCCGAACATTTTCAAGCAAAAGTATGCGGATTTGCCCTGGAAACAAGCGTCGTCCACCTATCAGTAGAGTAAGCACTGACAACACTGGAATACAAAAAAAACGAATAAAAAGTACGAATTAGAGGTGCTTAGTGCGGAAATAAGGGTAAGAGGGTAAAAATGATTCTGTTTTATAAAATACCTGGCGCTCTTTTAGCGTTATGGTCCCTATCATCTTCACTTGATTTTAGCGAATCTATAAAGATTCATATGAACTGCTGTGCTGTAATTTACAAATTGGAATTATTACTATTCGATTTATAATTGTCTATAGAAGTCCGATCTGTAATGCTACTATGTCAAATCAACTAACCAAAGCTATGAGTGACTTATTAGCTTGCAATACCGGTGCATTATAGCAGGTGACTTCAATTTTCCAGAGATTATATGCAGCAATGAACCCACTGTTGAACAGTCTAATAGTAGTGCCGAGAACTTTCTGAACGTGTGTCAGGCTCACACACTTGTTCAGATTGTTCGTGTTCGTACACCAGGCAATAATATTCTTGATCTCATTTTGTCCAACGACAGGGGCGTTTGATTTCCGGATTAAGACTCTGCCCACCGTTAGGATCTACTGACCATTCAGTCCTCCGATTTCAAATTAACGCCCGCTAGCCCTTCTTTATCAGAAAGAGACTTTTCTAAAGCTAATTATGACTGCGTTACTAATTATTTACATAGCATTGATTGGCTAGGTTCTCTTAATAATGCTGACTCAGTTGATGGAAAATAGGAACTTTTTATTACTATTTTGCACCACTGTATTGATTTGTTTGTTTCAATAAGGAAGAAGTCACTAAGTTTGCTTCTCCCCGATCACCTTGCAAAACTTTCAAGAAAGAGGGATGAAGCATTTCTTAAGGCAAAACACACAAATTTATCTGAGGATAGGGATACCTTTAGAGAACTGATTAATCGGTTTGAAGTGAAATTGAGGAGATCCAATGCTTCTATTGGAAAGCGAATCATAAGATCAGGAGACAAATATTCATTTTACAGGCTTCTAAAGCTTCGATTGAGAGAAAAATAGAATTTGCTAGCGTGTGTTCTTCTGGGGGTCACATTTTGTATGGTGATGTGGACATGGCTGAGTTGTTGGCATCCACATTTTGAGAATATTTCAAGGGGTGCAATATAGAAACTGGAGTAGAGTCAACAATACCTAGTTTTTCTGTCATGGAGGACTGCGCCTGGTTCCATAAATGGATGTTCTCAGCTCTAGACAACTTTAGACCTGTTAGCATCACATCGATATTCGCCCGAATTTTTGAAAAAGTTTTGAAGCGAACCATCATAGGTCATCCTTGCAAGTGTGAGGTGATATCACGCAATCAGCATGGTTTTAAGAAGGAAAAATCAACGGCAATGATTCAATCTCTGAACGACTGGGCAAAATATCTTCATGAGGAGAAAAAGGTGAACATTGTCTATTTTGATTTTAGTAAGGTTTTTGGCAGAGAATCGCATGTCCATCTTCTGCATAAAATGAGGACAATTGGTGTCCACCCACGCATCTTTTCTTGGATTAGCTCTTTCCTGACTGATAGAAAGTTCACTGTTCGGGTTAGCACTACGTTCACAAGTTGCAGAAGTATAAGTAGTGGAGTTCCTCAGGGAGGAGTTCTCTCTCCTATACTGTTCATCATTTACAAATACGATTTGCTAAGCCTTTTGGCAGATAGCGGAGTAAAATTTTGTGCGTTTTCTGACAATATTAAAATTTATCGGTCATTATCGAGTGATGCGGATGCCGCACAACTTCAAAGGGCTATCGATGTTGTCCAGAAGTGATCTACAGTATGGCAGCTATCAGTTTCGGAGGAAAAGTGTTAAGTGCTTCATCTAGGGACTAGAGGTCAATTACACCAATACACTATCAATAACTCACTACTCAGTTGTGCATACGAGGTTAAAGACTTAGGTTCCTAATCAGAGTAAATTTTGACAAACACTGCATACTGGTTTCCAACAAAGCCATAAGAGCAATGTACAACGCATTAAGATATCTTCAAATGATAGTTACTTCTCCAAATATATAAAACATTTATCAGACCAATTTTTGAATAAAGTGCACCAGTTTGTAATCCTTACACGCGTAAGGCCCCTGTTATACTCTCGCGGGAGCGTCCGCGGAACGTCCGCGGACCAATGGTGCACGGCGGAGGCGGGCGTGGCGGGGCGCTGCGATTGGCCAGGTGAGGGATCTCGGCGCGATTCCCGCCCTTCCGCGGATGCTCCCGCGGGAGTATAACAGAGGCCTAAGGGTATCACAACGTTAGAAAGCGTGCAGAACAGCTTTATAAGGAAGCTCATGACACGTACGCTGGAATATCATTACGATCAAATACCCTCAAGCAATGTGCGAAATAAGAATTTTGGATTGACGTCACTTGCTCTTAGAAGAAAGCGAAATGATCTATTCTTATTTCACAAAATTGCATATCAGCAAATTGGAATCGAAATTACAGATCTAGTATCGATAAGAGCATTTAACTCCCGAGCTGGTGTCGTTAAGTATAACACTGGTACTGCCAAATTCAACTGCCGCCGCTTCTTCTTCACTCATATGGCGCTCTCATTATATGAAAAGCTTCGCAAAAAAAAAACATTTCTTGTCATTAAACTATAACGCTTTCGAAAATTTCAGTGAGCATATACGTTACATAGAGTAAGATACTTCAGATGTTGCGAACTCTTCATTAGACATTGTTGACGGTGTTGTATTTCTTGTGTGTATTAATTGGGTTGTATTTCTATCGTAATTTTAGCACACGAACATAGTCGTGTAAATAAATAAATAAAAATGTCCCCTAGACACTATGGAAGAGGCTTTCGATACAGTATGTGAACAATTCCAAGCGGATTACAGAATATTTTGGACATGAGGTAATTCGCAATTTACGTAGCACGTAAGTTTGAAATAGTTCGTAAGCCTAGAAGATTCAGCAACGCCAGGCAGGCAGCTGCCGTAGGAGGCGCACTGAAATAAAATAGGATAAAATAACTCAGTAAAAAACTAATATATTAGATTAACAGGCACTCAACACTAAACACCTCTGAAAATAAACCTGGCTAATCAGAGTATGGTAGACCCAGACTATCTTAACAAAAAATGCTGTGCTTGAATTACAATTACGGAAAATTTACAGATCTCTCAATGATGATACTCATTAACCGTTGTTTTTCAAAACTTAGCGGTGAGTATGTAAAATTCTAACGCAACGAAAAAAACAAAAACCAAGAATCCAAAAAGAATAGCGCATTCGCCATTAACAACTAAAACGTGCTCCTCAAAGCTGCACCCGGAACCCACAAAGCCTCAAAAAGTATCAAAAATATTCAGAAATAGGTTCAAGCATCCATTGTTCACAATGCACTGCTATTCGCAGGCGCTCCGCATTGGCAGTTAATCGACCACAAGGTAAATATCTTCTGAGTACTCCAGAGCTAACAACAGCGAACGGCATGCGGAAGCGTTTGTCAACGAAATCCGATGGTCAATTCCGGTCAACGAATAGACACATCCTTCACTCTGGTGAAGTTTGCCCGCAGTACTAGCAATCTGCGACACGAAGCGTGGCCAAGAGGTCTATTTTTCTCAATCTACTCATGAATGATGAGGTATTCTGAGCATTAGGGACACTAAGTGGAAGCTTATAAAGCCACCGAGAAGTTCTGAAGAACAAGGAGTTGATGGTACTATTACGGACAACTCGAACATTCATCAGCGAGATCGCTGTAGTCCTTCCATTTGTGGGCCTCATTATTCAGTACTTGCTATGTTTAAGTTTTGATTCGTTTTTTTTGAAGCAAAAGGTTAAGTCACTGAATATACGCCGGTACAGTAGGCTTCTCAATCCGAAGTGTTGCAAACATTCGTGATAGTTAGAAATTTCGCTGTTTTCATTTGCAATGCACTTACGAATTAAAATTTTTGTGAAAGCTCGCTAAACTTTCCTTAGTTTAGCTTGTAGTTTTTTTTATGTGGACTCCAAACTTGAAATGCATAACAATACCGCTCGCGCCGCACGGTCAGAAGTGGGCGAAAAAACGCAAAAATAGCGTCACAAAGCGTCGCATGCTCATAACTTCTTCAGTTTTAGGTTTTTTGACAAAAGGTTGGAACCATTCGATTCGCCTCTTCGAGATCTACACAAGCGTGTATACTTTACCGGAACTCCCATATTTACGCCGTGGGTGGTCCAAAATTGACTGGAGCGGGCTTTTGCGATTGGAGCAGCTTACTTCCCAGGACATCCGTACCTTCTGAGTATCTCAAGCATGGCGTGCGTTGCCAGTGCTCTGTCATGCCAGGAATGCCCTGAGAGTGCGCCGTGCACAATGCACACAGAATCGAACCTATCAATCGAGTGGGCGAGCGCATGTTTACTGCGCTTCTTTCTTCTCTTACTGGGAAATGTGAAATCCTCCAGACTATTTCGAACCGTTTGGAGAATGTTATCAGAAATTTCGCCACCTCTCTCAGGATTAGCTCCAATCTGTCAAGCGAGCCTTTGGAGTGCACCGTGAACAATGCATACAGAATCGAATCTTTCAATCGAGTGGGCGCGACAGCTTGTAGACTAAGCTTTTGCTGAGCTTTATCAGAAATTTCTTGCCGCCCTACTCAGGAGTTGCTCTAAGGCTGTCCAGCAAGCCTTGGATGCGCCGTGAACAATGCATACAGAATCAAACCTTTCAATCGAGTGGGCGCGACAGCTTGTAGACTGAGCGTTTGGGGAGTTTTATCAGAAATTTCCCGCCGTCCTACTCAGGAGTTGCTCTAAGGCTGTCCAGCAAGCCTTGGATGCGCCGTGAACAATGCATACAGAATCAAACCTTTCAATCGAGTGGGCGCGACAGCTTGTAGACTGAGCGTTTGGGGAGTTTTATCAGAAATTTCCCGCCGTCCTACTCAGGAGTTGCTCTAAGACTGTCCAGCTCGCCTTTGGAGTGCGCCGTGAACAATGCATATAGAATCGAATCTTTCAATCGAGGGGAGACCGCTCGCAAATTGCACGCGCGGGCGTGTTCGGAGCGCAATATCTCTGTCAAATTGGAGCCTTAGGTTGCAGCTTGTAGGTTTTGCAGACAATCGAGTGGTCTGTTAGTGTGTCAAAGTAGAATGGTTCAGCTTGTGAAGGGGCAATGTTGTAGGGGT
>OX377205.1:86867095-87088754 GCA_947396885.1 Heligmosomoides polygyrus polygyrus
ACAGCTATCAGCGCGACACCGAACTTCTGCCGAATAGCATCATTTCGAATGCGGTCCATGCGGGTGACTCCAGCCGTCCACCGCAGCATCTTCGTCTCCATGACGCTGAGGCGCGTTTCAACTTCCATAGTGGCAGGACAACACTCAGCGCCTACATCGCTACTGGCCGGATGATTGCACTGAAGATCTTCGACTTAAAGCGCTCTGGTATCTTCACATCGCAGCGCACTCCAGTCAACGAGCGCCACTTGGACCAAGCTGCACTCACGCATGAATTCACTTCGACCATCAGTTTGCCGTCAGACGCGGCTGCTGATATCAGGTACTTAAAGACCGAAGCGCGTGGAAGCTCGATGCCGTTAACCTTGATGGAGCTGGACTCAGTAACGTCCGCACGTTCAATTTGAGTCCAAACCGCTCCAAGCGATCACACTAAGCTTGCACCTCTCGCTCGAGTTCACCTTTATCTTCGCCAGCGAGCATCACGTCATCGGCATAAAGCAACGTCCAGGGGACGGGATTCTGAAGATCTCGAGTGATGGCATCCACGACGACAACAGAGAGGAGTGGGGAAAGCGCAGAACCCTGGTGTACCCCGACAGAGATGGGAAACTCCATTGAGGTTCCAGCTGCAGCTTGAACTCGACTCTTTGGACAAGAGTAGAGAATTCGCATCCACTCTATGAGCTCTTCAGGAACTCCATGTTGACGCAGGGCGTATCACATCACTTCACGCGGTACGCGATCAAAGGCCTTCTCCAAGGCGAGAAAGGCGATATGCACTGGCTTCTTTTGCTCGCGGTGCTTTTCTAACAGAAGGCGGGCGGCGTGTATGGCATATATAGTGCCACGGCCAGCTACGAAGCCGCAATGATTGCTGGAAAGCTGGACGATGTCCCGAATTCGTGCATCGACAGATCGCTCAAAGACCTTCATGAAAGCAAGCGAATCGGACGGTAATTGAGCAGTCTGCAGGACTGCCCCTCTTCTTCCAAATCGGAATCGTCGTACTTTGGCGCCAGCACTCAGGCACTTTCTCCTCCGCCACAACCTGATTAAAGAACTTCGCCAACCACTCAGCAGGGTACCAATACTTATCCTTCCATAAATCAGCTGCCACGTCGTCGGGCCAGTCGCTTTGCCTGGCCTCGTCCTCTTCAAAGCCGCTTCAATCTCCTCCATGGTGATCATCTGAACGGGGCTGTGGGTTGGAGCCGTAGAAGGGATGGCTGGATGAGGAAATGCTACCGTAGAGATTTCCTCAAAGTATTCGAGCCATGCTTTCTTGCGGTCGGTAAGAAGATGTCCGTTCTCATCATTGGTGCCGAAAAACTGCTCAATATCCTCGGTCTGCCGATGGCGAAGCTTTGCAAATCGGTACAGATACCGCTGACCATCGCGCGACTCGAGCTTCTCGTTGACATCTTCATAATCAGTGGCTTTTGCAACAGCCACGGCCTTCTTCGCCACCAGACGCTGATCACAGGTATGTAGACCAAATTTGCATTTAGTAAATATCTGTGATCAGCGTCTCAAGCTCTTTCACCTTATATAGGTCTCAGTCAGAAGTTCCACGGGAAGCTGACGGCATTCCCTGGTTAGAGATAGCAGCTCTTTTGCTATCGCAGACACGTCTACGTCGCCCCGGCCGGGAGGTCGCCCGTCGCCAGCAGCCTGGAGAAGGCTTGTCTGCCCTCTCCTACCTTCCTTTCTACCCCCCCCCCCCCCACCCTTTGCTTATCTTCCATCACAGTATGCCTTCCTGATAAAGATGCATACTGATCTTACTCTAGAAAATAGTAACAGGTACTCCTTAGGATACATCAGGTAAGGACTGATCATCTTTAACTTGACAAGTATGTATAGGCATAGGAGGGAGATTCATGGATGCAATGAACAGGAGATAGAATTGTTCAAAAAGGATATAAAACTTGGGAAATTTTGTGCTTCCTTGCCAAGTTTCCTTGCGAAATTTCCTTGCGGCAGGGCATTTTTTACAGGATCTGGCAGGAGGAAGCATGTAAGTGCTGCTCTGGAAAGCACACTGTCGGCGATTTACCGCTTCTTCGCATGTAAATTTTTTTCATCTGAAAAAATGACATCGTGGTGGCGTGTCGAGCTCAGACGCTGGATGAGTGCCCTGCATTTTCTTTCACGATTCTTCACCATGTATGGGAGAAGAATGTGGGTCTTTTGGCAGCGGTAAGACCTCAGTCTTAGCTTCTCATTGACGATGCGGCTCATGGAAGTTTCGATAACTTCTATCGCCTGCCATCATCCGCAAACATCTCTTACGATTCCTCCGCACCAGCTCCCGAACACGTTTGACATTTTGAGTTGAAGCTACAGTAGCTGGTTTTCCTCTCCTAGGTCCATCGTTCAATGAGCCGAGCTCCTCGTAACGTTTGATGGTGTTGGAGACAGTTTTCCTACTCATCGAGAGCTTCTTCGAGATGTTGCTCACCGATGCTCGGTTAATATGCATCGTGATGATGGGAACACACAGAGGATGAGAAGGTGCTATTTTGTAGCTAATCAGTATTGCAATTGGATATTTAGCATCTGAGATCACGGTGAACATGTCTATGGCGAGAAAATAAGATAGTACATTATTGATGCTTGGGTCAAGAGAAATGATAGGTCAAACATGTGGGAACACAATTTTGGGACACCGTGTACTAAGGATGGGTATGGCGTGCCCTGTTGCCCTACACACTGGTGGATACGTCGGAGGGCGCTCACCAGAATGACGTCCACACGAGAAACATCCATCACTTGAAAAGGAGCGTGTTTTCAGATCAATTTCGGATGCACTTCGTACCAGCCGTTCTGAAATCGGTTACTCAAGCACACATCCGGTACAAATATAAGCTGGACTCACCTGCATATTGCAGAGGACAGATTTATTATTCTTCCTGTAAAAAGCAGTAATATTTTGAAGTTACCTATCAAAAACAGCAAAATTCTATATGTATAATATTAATGTATAATATAATATAGTATAACAGCAAATAGCTGAAGTGCTCTCATCTGAGCATATCAAAGGTAGGGTGTAGTAAACAGAGCACCTCAAACAGTAGCTAAGCTATGAGTTTGATCGAAGCGTCATATCTCTGTAAGAGTCCAGCCGCGTACTTTGCCATTGTGAGGCCTTTCCCTACTTCTCACAAATTTTCTAAAGCAACGTGTGGTGGAACACCTCTGAACGCGTGTACTACTTACGCTATTTCGCCACAGCGGATTCCTTCTACATCCGCCATGCATGCTACTTCTTCGGAATGATGTAGAGGCGATCTGAACGTGTGCTGGTCAATGCAGTAAATTCCAGTGGCGAGCAACTGAAAAAATCGGTGTTTTATCTTTTCCAGAGAAGTCTGTTACCAATTCACCGATCCCGAATAACGCTTCTCACAATTACGTGAGAAATTATGGTGATCAACGTGATAATTCTCGATATTGGGATCATTCGTTCGTGATTCTGACGGCCAAACGGAATATTGTAGTAGGCAAATTGGAGGAACGTCGTGTACTGCTTCAGAGCACGAATTCTACATACTAGCTGCTGCAGCTCGTCGATGAATCAATTGCGTTTGCGAACGTACAAAACAAAGAAACGTACCGTTTGGCGCACAAATACTGCAAAACATGCTCAGCCGTAAAACGTTGGGATTGACTACACTGAAGTTTTTACTGTTAGAGCAGTTGCTCTACCGGAGCGTTTGTTTTGCTCCTAAATTGCAGTTTGTCTTCAGAAGAGATGTGGGCCTACCGGACACACGTCAAAGGATTCTGATTTTTACCACGAAAACCCGTAGTGTGTCAGCGGACACGTTTAGAAATTCGAAGAAGATCAACAGCTGATGTGCATCGCCCTCAGGTTCCTCAGGTGTGGATCAGGAGTGCACATTTAACGGTTAACGATTTAACGAATTTAATGAATTAACGGCATTTTTCGTTAAAATCTGGTTTAACGACCTAACGGAAATTTTCAGAAATTTAGCAAAATTTTTAACGGACCGTTTTCTCAATAAGTATATCACTTTTCCTCTTAGTCTTTGCTAGTTTTATAGTCCTCACCCTCCCGATTAGCTCCGCTTCTAAAAACCATTGAAATCAATACAAACAATCCGCTTATCACAGCCGTGAGTGGCAAAAAAAATATTGAGCTTCAATATCATTGTTTGAGTTGGACCTATGCGATTGCTCCCGGATACCAAGTAGAGCGCGCGGATTCTTTTTATATCTGTTTCCTTGCTATCTTTCATACTTTCTATGGTGCATTTGATGTAGTGCAGGAGCTGCCCGCTGTGGCGTTCACCCGATACCAAGTTCTTGGTTCGGATTTCCCACCCGGCCAACCACCTTCGGGGAGGGAGAATTAGTAGCAGTCTTGACTGAGAA
The DNA here is from genome assembly GCA_947396885.1 of Heligmosomoides polygyrus polygyrus. NCBI lineage: Eukaryota > Metazoa > Nematoda > Chromadorea > Rhabditida > Heligmosomidae > Heligmosomoides > Heligmosomoides polygyrus. The sequence goes on from OX377205.1 coordinate 86,871,497, forward strand.
AGTTAAAACGCTGACTTCTTCATCGGCTGTCCACCTCAAAACTTTGTATAGGCCAAATAGGCATTCAAATGGTCTCCACGACATCCCGTAGAAGTAGAATGCGTGGCGCATCCCAATAGGGTTTGAGCATGGTCGTAAGGTCATCCTCTTCGCCACCTGAAACAGTCGATACGGAGAGAATGTTTTCGGCTGTTGAACGTATTTTAAATAATTTGCCTAACAAAAAATTCGAAACCGCTTTTTCTGATCGTTAACATTCTAGTGAAAGGCTTTTATGTGTTTTTATAAGTTTTGGCGGGAATAGGCTCGGAGGGGGCCGCCTTGCAAGAAAGCCCAATACAACGTTTTGTGTTGTACGAAATGGAGTTCTGTGCAGCACGGTTGTGTTCTACACTACTGATGAACTGATATAAGCTATTTTTGATCCAACTAGACATACATGTGTCTTCGTGTCGAGGCGAGTATCCACTGAGGCCAGCCTAGCCCTGCCTATTTGCGCCGTTCCTTCGGTACTTTGCGTAGAATAGTGGCACAAAACGGTTTCGCAGAGAACCAGGAAATGAAGGAGATTCGAGGCCCGCCTTATCTAAATTGAACTCCAGTCAGTTACTGAAGGTGTCTTTTTTTCAATTGAACTAATAGTTCGTGGTGAATCGTATGTTTTAACGAAATTTAACGATTTACCGGAAATTTAACGAAATTTTTCCGTTAAAAAATTTCGCTAAAAAATTTACCCCCCCCCCCCAAAACATTGTGTGCACCCCTGGTGTGGTTCGTAGCGCACTATTATTTCGACTTTTTTAAATAGTGGCTCAGCCATGAGAAATGTTTCTTCAAAGGAAGCAGTGGCTGGATGCCCACTCGTTCGACGTGTTCTCGCCTCACTTTCGGTGGAGCTGTCATTGCAGTTTTTTTAACTCACTATAAAAACACTTATTATAATAATAGGTTGAACACTGAACTTGTTACAGCTGGTTGCTGCATTGCGTGCGATCAGCAAACTAATAACGGTTCAACCGTAGGTCAGATCCACTTATCTGCTTTGAAGAAAGTCCTGGAGTCTCATTATACATGATGTTCATCTACCAAACTTCAGCATTTTATCCATTTTGGAATGGTAGTGCTTCAACGAGGACCAGGAAAAGACTGTGGATCGTTTTAAATGAAAACCGACTACTCTTTAATACTAGAAGCTGGGAGAATCAGAATTGTAAGTAACGTTGTACCAAGGATAAATAACAATTGTTGTAGGGTTCAAGAAGTCGATAAGTACCTCTTACTAGAATCGCCAAATTGACTGCAGTATTTATAGGGGACCCTGTAGGGAATAGCTCAGGCTTTGGGAGTAGCAACAACATCGTCTTCAGACCACACGTCTAACTTATCTTGGTTCCCTTTTGCTTTTTTCCTCAACTCAAAATATAATAAAAATATCTCTCTTTCAAGTTCCATTAACCATCCTTCAAAGCTATTGACGTGGATTTTCAGTCAGTCAGCTATTCCCCGTTAGAGATTGATTCCCCGACGCCGATGATGGGATGGTCGAGTAGGCAGGCAGGCGGATCCATAAAGGCGAGAGTTTAATCCTATCTTTTGCCCCGTTCCTGTTCAGAACAAAAATACATGTAAGTGAATACGCTTACAAATTATTACATAATTATCTCTTCATTCTCGTTTAAAACATTGACGACCGCGTTACATGAAGCCGGACCACACCCTTTCGGCAGCGTGGTACCGTGTGACTTGATGTCATGTCACGGCGTTGTAATTCGATTTTACAGTTGGATTGAAATGTGTCGAAGGAACGCTTTTGTGTCATGTTGAGAATGTTGTGAAAAGCGTGGTCCACAAAATTAATTTGCGGTTACTGATTTATTGAGCTTCATGACAAGCAGTGGCTTCAATCATTAAACAAACAAACAATGATTACTGGACACATTTTTCAGTGCTTAGATTAGAAACGATCGATGCAAAAATAATGTTGACACTTGATGCAACGAGTGCGAACTCTTCCGGTGCGCGGAGAATATGATGACAATCTCAGTCTTCCTTTGCGATTTTTTTAAACTCTATGCCTCGCAGAGATGCTGATCTTCAAGATTGAGCTCTGTAGACAAGCTATAAGATTAAGCAGCCAGAAGAACAATCCCAAGCTGCTTTCTTTTTGTTTCCTAGGTTAAAATGACAACTCATGCAGCAGCATGACATCATTAGGTCCTGCATGAGCTCCGCAAGAGGTTTCACAAGTAATTTCTGGCCAACATTTCGATGTTATTGCCTTGTTCAGAGCGTGAAAGGAGAAATCAGGCGAAATTATGCTACCGCATCAGATTTTACCCTAGAAATTTCGATCACGCATAGACAGCAGGAAAACCGAGACCCTCATCTAAAGGGAGCCAGGGTGGCATCATTGTGTATAAGTGCCTGGGATATCGACCAGAAGGCGTTGAACTCTCTGAAGTCCCTGAGAAGAGGGGACTGTATATACATTCATTAATGTAGACCCTAGTTGGGTATTCACAACACCAAGCAATCGGAAGCAGTGCCGTTCTGCTCAATCCTATATCTACTTATCAAGACACATAAGCTTCTACCATCGAGCAGGATAGGATTATATGAGTGAGACGGCGCAACGCCTACATGTTGAGGTCGAGGACAAGCATGATGGCAACCTCAAGTCCAGAATGTCCACGGCAACGAGTCATCATGAAGTCCAGTGGCATGCGTGGGGAAACTTTGATGTCAGGGTCAAGCTACTAGCAGTCGAAGTCAAAACCGGTGCTCGTAAAGCCCTGGAGTTGTTTTAGATCCACGCCGAAGATCCTTAAGTAAGACGGTCTGTAGGGTTGTCACATTGCGCATAGTGACCGATCTGACTTCTTGTAGGGTGTGAGGTTCAGTCTTCCTTCTCTTCTTACTTCCTGCTACGTGATCGAAAGGATGACTTGAAAGCCTGGCGCGGTAGCCAGTATTCAAGTAGATCTCTGCTTTCATCTGCGAATAAAGCGCTCTTGCCGAAACGCTTAGCAGAAAACATCTGTAAACCTAGTGTGGAGCTCAAACAATGCACCGTTACAACATCTTCGAGGCCGAGGTCAATAGAACGTCGTACATGGTAATATGACATTACTCACAAGCCCGGAAAGAAAGCCGCCCTGGTCAGAGTTGGTCGGCTGGCCGAGGGGTTCATACAGTAAAGATGCTACAATACCGCTCAAATTCCTTGCAAAAAAGACGCCTTGCGACGGATTAATCCGTCACAAAGCGTCGCATTGCCATAACTCTTCAATGTTATTTGTTTAAAATCTAAATTAACACCATTAGAAGCCCCATCACATTTTCTATCCAGCGATCTAAACATCATCTAAAACGATTGCGCAGTGACCTAGTTACGAAGCTTTTGCTTCCTCGGCTCCGTTAATTGATTTATGACCCCTCCGAGATCCCCACTGGCATGTCCTTAAGGCTTCTCGTTGACGAGGTTCATCGAAACTCAGAAATCCTCTATTGTTTTAGCAGACCTGTATTTGTTACGCATCAAGTGTCATTGTGGTACTAAGTGCCAAGTTTGAATAGCATAAGCCCGATTTCAGATAAGCGCAAACGCGCGGAAACCTAAGATTCAGTTAAGAATTACCCAACTAGTAGCCTGCTACAGAAGATAGTATTCTACTATTCCATTGTGGGAACGATGGCTTTAAAAAAAACGTCTAAAATGACTATGAAAATGGACAGGAATGACTAGATTTTCTTTTTTCCAACAAGGAATTGGTCCAATCTCAATATGCAGCGTAAGATTTCTCCTATCTTTGAACTTCGGTTGCTCCTGTACAGGATAAGTACGAAAGCCGTGTTTTTTGTGGTCTATAGTAGACCATAATAGCAGTCAAATCTAAAAAGAACGAAGAGATTTTGACAGTTCAAAGTAGATTTCTATGCGGCCAAAGTTTGACGAAAACAACGAAAAATTTGGTTTCAGTCGCTTACTTCTTTATGGATGAGTTTGTACGAAAAATCAACTGGACAGCATTTCACAGCTCGTTCCGAGCTTTTCACACATGTAATATTGTCCGCATTCAAACTGAAAACCATTTTCACCTCTTCGGCCGCCGAAACAAGTTTGGAGCTGCGCTTCGGCCCGAGTGCGGACACGGCGGCGGGCCGCTCGCTGCCCTAGCGGCCTCCCGCGGCACTCGTATCCGGGTGATCACTGATAGACTCCACATGTCGTATCTCGCCTATGTACAGCATTCACACCTCCTGCGCCGCGGTCTATCCCGCGAAAACATGCGGAACATTCCAGAAAGTTCTCGAGAAAGGCGCAACTCGGAGTGCTGCAGGACGGAGAGCGATCACGGTTAGAAACTGCCCTATCTTTTCGGATTCTATTCGCTTTCGCCAGACGTCTGTGTCTTCATTCGTTGTTGAAAACTTCCTTGAATAAACTATCGCAACCGAAGGGAACACCCTTGGATTCGCACATTCGTGATTGTGTGTTTGATGCAGTGGCACCTACTGTGTGGTCTTCCATTGCCTCTGACACAAAATTGTTTAATAACGAATTTATTCGTAGTAATATAATCAAAAGCCGGTTACCGGAGCAGAGAAACTCAACAAGACTGCCACAGCGAAGGCGGTCCTTCTAGAATACAAAGGAGACGTCTTGTACTTTCTGTTTTCAAGGAAGAAGTCACTGTAGGCGAACTGTGAATGCACTATTTTTTTGTCCGTCTGAGGTCTCGCGGGTGAGAACTCATGAAGAAGTAGCGGCAGCTGGTGCTTGCCGCGACAGGAGGACTTCACTGAAGAACCCACAATTCCCCACCCTCTTTCGAAAGGTTTCGATCTGGAGATGAAAGTCTCGAAGTCTGAAGACCGAGGTAGGCCACCATCACTCCTCACTCAAAGCCATGGTGGAGGCGGATCACTTCCAACTGTGAGAAAGCTGCCACAGCGTTTCGGCGTTGACGGCAGCACTATCAGTTGCCACTTAAATGCGATCGGAAAAGTAAAGAAATGGGATGAATGGATAACGCATGCATGACCACTGGGCAGATACTGAAGCGCCACGACACGTGTGTTTCTTTTTTGGACAGGATCAGGACACGCGACACAAGAATGGATCCTTTCTGAAAATCGTGGTCGCTCTGCACAATGGCTGGACAAAAATGAGAGTCCCAAGGAGATGCCGAAACCGAGTAACTCTCAAGGAAGACCATGGTGGACAATGGCTGGTCCACTACCAGTTCCTGAACACTGGCGAGACTATCACAGCGAAGTAGAAGTACTGTACCGATACTGAAGTGATGCACCAGAAGTTGATTGAAAACAGCCGGCTTGATCAGTCGAAGAGGTCAATCCTACCGCACGGCAACGCGCGTCCACACGTCTCAAAAATTGTTGTCCAGAAACTGGATGGATTGGGACACGAAGCTCTGCCACATCTAGCGTATTCACCAGATCTGTCCCCTACCAGCTATCATTTTTTTCAAGTATCTAAGACGTCCTATGAAGGATAAAAATTTCGGAAACAAAGATGATTTCGAAAATGACTTCAACGCTTTCACCGCTTCCAAAACTCTGAATTTCTAGGCTACCGGCATAAATAAATCAATTTCTTGTTAGGAAAGACATACTGATTCTAACGATTATTACCTTGATTGACAAGGTTCTTCCTGAGCTGAGTTATGCTAATTTGAATAATCGAGTTGCAGACGCTCATTTATTTCCGGACAACCGAATATTTGAGAAGACAAGCACATTTTTGAGTTCATCAGCTCAAGTTCTATCAGACGTTAAAAAAATTCCAAAATTTCAAAACTCAACCGAAAAAATTCGAACATTTTCATGGCTCCATATGAACAATGTACGCCAAACGATAGAGCTCGAAATACTGAGCTCAAATTTGTCCTTAGTTTTTGAAATAAACGAATATTAGGTGAGTTGTATCCGAAAGCAGCAAAAGCTGGGAAAATGCGGCTTTTTCGGGGTCTGATCAAAAGATACGGGCGTAGCTGTACGATGGGGTCGTTGGGGACACTCTGCGACGTTTTTGGAAAATGACCTCGTTTCGCATTCAGATTTAAGGATGATGGAATGTGAGAAGCATAGGTATTCACATGTGTACAGTCATCGGTCCATTAGAATAAGAAAAAAGAAAAATGCATGCGCAAGAGATCTCACCGATTCAACGTCCACCTTAGAAATATACATGACATGAAGAGGCAAGTATTTCAAGAAGGACTTTGGTTGGCCCTCCAACAACTCCCAGGAATACTGAAAACTGCCTTGGACACACCTCTTACTACTACGAAAAACAACTTACACGGACCTGCACATTACACTGCACAGATTCTCCACTGGCCCGACATCTCTGCAAAATATTGCATTAAACTGTTGCTAAAATCCGCACCTAGACACGGAATAACTTCAGAAAATTAATGCTCTTCCTGTTATAAAGATATTTCCAGCAATAAAAATAGGGTGTGAAAAATGCATGAGGGTTAAAACAAACATTATTTTTGAACCAAGCCAATTACGTTAAATCGGGAATCACGTCTAACCCAAAGACGTTCTGTGTTACATGTTGAATCCAGTTCGCATATTAGAGTTCAGTCACCCTTTCGAAGTTCGCGTACTCCTGCACAATAAATGAACGGGGCTACTGCGACTTTTGGTTTGAATGGAAGGACGGAATACTGAAAGCCATTATACTGATCTTGTCTTGTGTTGTTGAAGTTTTGTTCTCCAGAACAATGACCATTCAACCTGAAAAAGTGCGTGATCTCATTTACAACCAATTAAAGCTCGGCGACAATCCAGTGGCAGCATCCAAAAAACAGCTAAGCAGTCCCGGCAAATTCACGGAGATCTCGAACAAATCGCCGCGCTGCCGACTGAAGAGAGCTCCAGCAACGGTTCGAACTACCGTCTGTTTTGATCGCTAACAAAACATCTTCAAGACGAGGAGTTTGACGATATGGACAACTCAAAAAGTAAATGTAAGGAGTAACCTCACTCGCACCTAAGCAAAAGGATGAACAGAAATATTGGATATTATTATATACATTATATTATTATATCGTATATTATTATTTATTATTATTGTTGACAGGGAGACATTATTTCTCCCAAGCTATTCACAGCGGCACTCCAGGATGCCATGAAAGACTTGAACTGGGACGATAAAGGCTACCTTGTCGACGGTAAACGGATCAGCAACCTTCGCTTCGCCGACGACATTGTTCTCATCTCTACCAGCACGGCAGAAGTCGAGGAAATGCTGAACGAGCTCAATGTGGCAGGTATGACGATTGGATTGGACATGAATATGGCCAGAACGCGAAACATGGTCAACCAGCGGTGTGACGCGGGACTCGTAAGGTTAAATGGAGTCGCTCTACAACAGGTCGACTCCTACGTCTATCTGGGAAGAGAGCTGAACATGGATAACGACATCGCTCCTGAAATCGCCCCGCAGGAGACGCGCAGCATGGGCAGCCTTCAGTTCGATTCGCGAAGTCACCGATCAGGTCAATGATGCCGGCCTCAGGGCCTCGATATTCAACGCCTCTGTACTGCCTGCGATGTGTTACGCGATGGAAACCTGGCCCGACAACAAGACAATCGCCAGAGCGATGCAAACTACGCATCGTGCACTGGAGAGATGTCTTCTGAGGACAAGCCTTCGTCAGCAATGGCAAAAAGGCCTACGAAGCTCGGAGCTACGGGAGAAGTCGCAATTAGCAGACCCGCTGCAGTACATGAAGAAGTCCAAATATCGCTGGGCCGGACATCTGCTTCGACGAAAGGACGATAGATGGAGTCTCCGTGTCACAGAATGGCTCCCGAGAGACCATAAGAGACCACTGGGACGACCGCCAACGCGATGTGCAGACTCCTTCTCAAGATCTTTCAGAGAGCGGAGTCTGCCTCACTGGATGCAAGCAGCCAGAGATCGAGCGGTCTGGAAGAGTTGTGGTCCCCGCTGAGAAGACCTCCAACAGAAAAAAGGACCATCAAAGTATCAAAGTAAGTAAGTAAGTAAGTATTATTATTATTGTTATATTATATGGATATGTTATAGATTTTTATTGTTGTTGAGCGTTCATTTTACTGTTGCATTTGAGGCTATTGGTTTGTTCAAAGTTTTCCTTGACACTGTAGTGCACCTTCGAGTGAATTTAAATAATTAAATAAATAAATATTAGACCGCAGGATGGTCAGCTTGGTTGCCTTCCATCCAGCAAAGAAAAATAAGGACACGTTATGATCAACGTAGGTGCTATTGATGCATCTGACTGTCATACAGAAGCTATAAAGAATAAGTTTACGAAAGCAGTGATCCACTCACCAGGCTCAGTTTAATCTGCAGTTGCTTCTTCTCCAAATATTTATAGACAATATGTGACCACTTAGGGCACACTGCTGGCAATATGAACAGCGACACCAGATCCAAATATGGACACAGCATGCAGATTATGTCAGCGTTCATGTTCTCGGTTAGTGATCTGAACAGCAGTGTATTCGCAGTCTTCTTTTGCGTCCTCGATTAAATAAAGATGAATGGACGAAATCATACAGGAGAAGACGGCGATCCTATTTTGTGAATAACACATATTCTCATGTTTTGGGGTAAGTCGCTATGTTAAACAATGGGGTACTTTGCGCGAAAAATGAGGCTTTCGGTTGGGTTCTGTCTGCATAAAGAACGGAATTTTAGGATGTAGCCGAGTTTGACACAGTTGTGGTGAGTGAAGTTGTTTGTATGCGGACGAGTCCTCTATCGTATAAGAACCGAAAATCCTTTGCGGATTCTTAAAAGTTGGAAACTATGGCTGATGCTAGATATCACCATCTAATTAAGTAGCCCGTTCCAATCTCAAAACACAGTCTAGTTAGCAAAATGGCTAGTAGCGTAGTCTCATGCAAAATTATTACACCTATTGGGACAGTTGACTAAAAAATGTCAAAGAATGTTATACCACATTTCCCTTGAGCAACAGGTTATTCTAACCGTCTTATGAGTCTGTAGTTTAACCTTCCTGACATGGTGATTCCGATTTGGAAGAATTCGCTTTGATTTCAAAAGTCTTGAAGCTAGCTCAGAAGAGTGCCCAATTTGATTTGAAAAGTGATTAATTCGACGTGAAAACGATGAATACAGCAGGACAACCGAAAATAGAACATACCACAAAATGACTTCTACATGAATATTATTGAAAGAAAGATCGATTTGCAGTTTGAAAGCTAAGCTTGGTGGCACATAGCTACAAACTAATAGAAGAACGTACCGAAGTGTCCGGTATAATTGACCGCTACCCCACAAAAAGGAAGTTCCCGTGCAAGTTTTAGCAATGTCAGATTGTGTAGTACGCGACTGTCAACACGTAGCTTCTACGAACTTGCAGGTGTACTCTACTCTCTCTTCGAAATTATTCCATTGTGATATGTTTCCTGTCGCTGGGAAGGACAGAGAATGATGCTCGGAATGACAGAAATCACATAACTTAATAGAACAGCGTGCACAAAAGTGCGAGAGGGCATCCAGAGTTCTGAGCTCCGTCGACGCTCGAAGATCAGAGACGTTGTCATGTATGCCAGTCATCTAAAATTAGGTGGACCGGCAACCTAATGCGTTCTGCAGATGTGGGGTTGGGTCTACTTCTCCATAATTTTATATTCTCCTCAGCATCTAGTGCGCCGGTGCGCGCCGCGGTACGCCACCAATAAGACCGACTGCTACGCCGGGTCCTTTGGATAGGCGGGTATTGTTTTAACGATGGAAAGGTAGCCACTCTCGGTAGGATTATACATACAGGATTACGCATATAATCGACCGATTCGAACGACTTCAACCTCCTTGAACGACTCTCCAGGAGCTCTTCAGCCCCTCATTTCCTTATGCTCTGTTGTTATTAATTCTCCTCTAATACTTGTGTTCGTTTTGAAACAGCAGCCTTCAGTCTCCACTTCTAAGAGACTCTGGAATACCAGTAGCTAATCAGGCGTCAAGGGAGCCATTGAAAAGTCACAGACACCCGCTGCACGAGATCCGTCACCGACTGGATTCCGCGAGATGTCAAGAGAATACCAGGACGGCCACAAACGCGTTGGTCTGGCGTCTCTGTAAGAACAACGGACGAAGGGTTTGACGCTCTTCGTGCTCTTAAAGCGAGGAGGATAATGGAGCACTTTGGCACAGGGACAGATGGGGACATTGTTGACATCCGCTCGAGCAAGACAGAGGTGATGCAGGAGATCCTTGAGGAAGTTCATAAACAAGAAATATCATTGGGAAAAAATGGATGCTGAAAGCACCATTTGTGGCTTCCAACCATCTAAGCTTTGAACGACTAGAATCTTGGCACTTGCCTCTTTAAGGGACATGTTCTGAGCTTCTGATTTGGCCAATACGTAGACTGAGCTGTGAATGTCTCCCGTTCCAACAACTTGACCAATCCAAGATCGGGTGGAAATAACGGTGTGTTTATCAGCTGCTCGAGAACAGATCCATGACCCAACCCTCGGACCTTATATATACAAGACAGTAGCCACCTAAGAATGCCTGCCAAGTGGTGAAACGAATCTTTCCCCTACGCATTCCGTAAATTCTCCTGTTCATTCCAAATTTATGAATTTGCCTGTCATCTTCTTTGATCATGTCTACTCTCCTCCCTCGTTTCCATGCAATGTTTTCATACAATTTTCATATTTCTTTTCTTTCCTTTCTTTTATTCTTACTTTGAATCCACTTCAGCTTAAAATACAAAATACGCTCAAGCGAGATACGGAAGTGACAGCAGCAGGAAGCGGATATTTTTGTTATCGCTCCGCTTCATTAAACATCTTCATTACATCTTCATCTTCTTTATACCCAGGTTGATGAGCGGCAATAGGTAACCACCGAAAACTATCGTTGAGCTGCAAATGTTATAATTAGGTACAATACGGGCTAGTGCTCATGTCACTCGGAGAGGGGAAGGAAAGCTGCACGCGCCCTCAGGAAAATTGGACGACTTACTCTTCCCCTTACTCATGGTCGGTACTGTTCACAGAACCCATGCTAATGAATTCGTATTCGAGCCAGCTATCAGCTGATGCTACCCATACTCGTCGAAAAGCGCTGGCTGTCGCACTCTCCTGTAATCGAGGGATGACAAGAGGCTTAGGGAAATCTAAAGACACTATGGAAGGAATCACCTCCGTGCCGCGGATATTGTATAGATTTTCACTCAACAGCGGTAGCAGCTGGTGAAAGACCTTGCTCCTTCGTGTATGGAAAACAACAGGCCTATTTTGATGTGGACAACACGCGAATTTCAGTGGTACAGAATTTCACGGGTCAGCACCTCGGCACGAAACAACTACACAGTTTATTGGACAGTGAACTGAAACGTCTGGTGGGAGTGTGTTCGGCTGTCAACTAAGAAATTCCTGATCACCTTCATACAAATGCAAACTGCGTATCACATGTTGCAGAGACTTAGTGAGTTGGGCCTTGAGGCACTGCCGGTTTTACCAATGCGGTTATGACTGATCAGAACTACCTTTCTGAAGATTTGGCGAAAACCTTTTGACCGATCTCACGTTTGGTTGTAGAAATGGTATGCTTCTCAGAGAATAGATCTTAGAACGAAATTTCTCAACTTTGTGAGCGCTAGCACGGGTATGCAGGCGTTGAATAGAGTCGCACATTCATTAAGATCGAGACGCGTACCCGAAAGAGAATCTAAACTGTTGACAGTACATAGGACCTGAAGCGTGGAAAGACGACCCTTAGCTAAATGGGTTAAGGAACGCGTGTTCGGGATGCAACAGTGACTTCGACTGACCGCTGAGCCGCCTTACCTTGCGAAACTGCCATTGCGAAAGACTCGGAAGTTCACCGGACCTATGTACAGAGAAAGTGGAAAACACGTTTCGAAAGCACCACTCTCACTCGTGCACTTAACCATCGAGATACTGCTGTAGAGCCGTCCCTTCCACTTCTTCACATACGTTCACCAGATTGACCACACGGTGTATTTGTACGTGTGCAGCAATGTCACCGGCTCTCGTGTGCAGCAAAATTCCAGCATGATCGGACGAGGAACCATCGTATAATATTAGGTTGCAACGAAATAAATGGCACTGAACCACTATAAATTTAAACAGTTAATATCTCGGCTTGTAGGCAAGTTTATTAATCGAAATAAAAACCTTCTGATTCTACACATCTTTGCCAACGTGGCACAAGCTCTTTTATCCCAGTAGCATAAAAATCAGAAGTTCTGGAATTGACGAAATCTTCGAAGGCACTTTCGGCATCCTGTTGGTATTTGAATATTTTCCCTACCAAGAAGTCGCCAAGATGCTTGAAGAAATGGTAGTCTGTTGGGGAGAGGTCGGGAGAAAACGGAGGATGTGGTAGAATTTCAATGCTCAGTTCATTCAATTTCTGCAACGTCATTCGTGCTACATGGGGGCAAGCAGAAGGAGAACTCGCCTTCGGTTTACCAAGGCCGGCCGGATATCCTTTAACTTTTTCATCATTTCTTCAATTTCAATGCAGTACTTCTCTGCCGTGATGGATTCACCGGGAGGGAGGAAACTGTGGTGAATAATTCCCAGCGAACACCACCATACTCTCACCATTACTTTCTTTTGGTGCAATTCCGGCTTCGCAAAAACCTTGGGGCTCTCATCGCTGTCCACCCACTGTGCCGATCGTCGCCTGTTGTCGTACATTATCCATTTCTCGTCACAGGTTACGATGCGATCAAGGAATGGGTCCGTCTCGTTCCGTAGAAGCAGTGCGGACGAGATCTCATATCGTCGGTTTCTTTGCTCCTCAGACAGCTCGTGAGGCACCCATCTTTCCAGCTTTCCCACTTTTACATAGAAAATTTAGTACTCTCTGGTAGAGCAAAGTTTGCGCTTCTAAATGATATGCCACTTGTTACGGTTTCTTCTTGATCAAACGCGTAAAGACGCGCCAAAAAACGGCGCGAGCCAGTGCCATTTAATTCGTTACAACCTACAAATAGAACGAATGAAACACTGTCTCGTTCATCGGCTCGCTACCGCTAATTATTCAATAAATTAAACACGCATTCTCCACGACATGCCGTAGAAATACAATGTGTGGCGCATCCCATAGAGGGAATGTGCGGCTTCATCAATGGTTTCCTGAACGGTTTCTTTGCAACCAGTATTTCCATTATTCGAAACGGAGACCTTGGAACTTGTGCACGAAACCATGTCGTTATTACCAGTGAAAAGTGTGAGCAGCGAAAAACCGCTACTAGTGTTCAGGATCTATCTTCATTATTTGGTGAGGCTCCATGCTGCAAGCCTGGATCTATTCCGGTGCAGCATTCCGCGGGGACATGCTTCCGAATGCTACAACTACCGAGGGATCAAACTGATCTCACACACGATGAAGATCTACGAACGACTGGTCGACTCAAGGCTGAGGGAGATGGTACCCATCTCCCAGGTGCAGTGGGGCTTCATGCCTGAGAGGTCCACCACAGACGCCATCTCCATCGCTCGTCAGGTGATGGAGAAATATCGGGAGAAACGAAAGCCCTGCTACCTGGCATTCCTGGACCTGGAGAAGGCTAGCCCGACCTTACTCTGGAAAGCCCTCCGAGGGAGGGGTGTCCCGGGACGTCTGATCACGGTCACAAAGGTCATGTACGAAGGCTCGAAAGCGGGGATACGAATTCCACACGGGATGACAATGAAAGTGGACATCACAGTGGGGTTACACCAAGGGTCGGCTCTGAGTCCGTTCCTCTTCCTGCTGACGCTTGACTCTATAGTGCACCACCTTGAGGAAGGCCCTCTCAGAACGATCCTCTACGCGGACGACATCGCTCTAGTAGCTGACAACCATGAGGAGCTGCAGTGGCAGAGAGCCCTTGCAGACAACGGCATACGGCTAAACGTGAAGAAGACGCAATTCATCAGCTCTCAGCAGTGCGCTGAGTCGATTGTAGACTGCCAATGGGAAGATCGAAAAGGTGGAGGAATTCCGCTACCTCGGAAGTAACCTATCCGAGGAAGGAAGTGTGGACCAGGCGGTCAGCGAACGGATAAACGCAGCCTGGCTCAAGTGGAAGGAGTCCACAGGGATCCTCTGCGACCTTAGATGCTCCAGGACGCTCAAAGGCAAGCTCTATGGAATAGTTGTGAGACCTGCCCTCCTCTACGGCAGTGGGTGCTGTGTCCTGGATAAGGCGCAGGAGCGGCAACTGCACGCTGCTGAAATGATGATGCTGAGGTGGGCATGTGGATGAACCTGTCGGGACAAAGTGAGAAACGAGGAGTGTTAGGGCAGCGATGAAGACAGCCCCGATCCAGCTGAAGATGAGGGAGCGGCGCCTGAGATGGTATGGACACGTCCTCAGAAGACCAGATGATCACCCCAAAGGTTGGCCCTATATTTCGGGGCACCCGGAAAGCGTCCGAGAGGAGCCCCAAGGAAAAGGTGGAAGGACGTCATCAAGAGAGATCTCGCCGAAGTCTGCGTCACGGCAGATGATGCCCTCGATAGAATGAGGTGGTGACAGATCACAAGAACAGCGGACCCTGCGACTGCGCGGGACTAAACGCTCAGGAGGAGAAGAAGACGACAGCAGAAGCCGGATATTCGAAAAATGGCGTTTCTCGAATGCATTCAAACTCGAATGTATAAAAAATCGCGTTTCTTGAATGCATTCGAACTCGAATATTCAGAAAAATCACGTTATTCGAATACATTCGATTTCAAATGCTCGAAAATTTTCGCCATTGCAAACCATTCGAATATTCGAAATTTTCGCGAGAGCATAAGTATATAGAACACTGATCGTAAGCAGTCCGAAAATATATGCAGGTATGTAGCTTCACGACCAGTGAAAAGTGTAGAAGGACACACGAACACGTCTTCTATTACGTGCTGCTTGACCTCAAAAAATAGAAACCGACTCTCTAGAACCTATGACCTAGTTCAATCCAATTAACCGAAACGGAAAATCTTGCACATTCTGCTCTGCAGATCTCTCCAGAACAGACTACGATATTGCAAAGGTAATTGAAATTTTGTAAATAGGATATACATAAGGATAAAGATAAAGGAGATAAAGGATAAACGGCGATGTTACTCAATCCCTTTTGGGATGCGCCACGCATTCTACTTCTACGGGATGTCGTGAAGGCGAGTTGAATGCGTATTTGAATATACAATGACTTTCAGTGGTCAAGTTGGGAAGTGGAGCGGCACAACCAAAAAAAAGGCGTTCGGAAGAGCGTTTCGTCTAAAGGTGAAAAGTCTTCTCCACGTACTTGGTAGTTCTCATCAAGCAATAATATCCTTAGTAAATAACCACTTTATTTAAGCCGATACTGCTTCGAAGTTTTGAGGTTCAACCCAAGCTAGTTCTAGAAGAAGGTTCTGTACTTAGTCACACATGTAATCACGTAATCTATTTAGTCAAAATTATCGTCTAAAATACAGGCCCAAAGAGAGATAGATGCAATATTAGCGCGCATTTGTTCCCACATTGCAGATCTCCGCGAAAGTGGCACGTTCCCACACGATGAACAGGAGAAGCGCTTTGTGTGCTCATGCTGCGTGGAACATTTCAGAAAAGAGCTGCTGTCTTTGTCTTGAAGGTAGACCGGATTGCTTCGCTACTACTAAACGGATAAGAATTTTATGAAAGTACAAACAGTACGAATAGTTTTTGGACATCCTGCATTTCTGCTTGCTACTGCATACTGGATAAAATATCGCCAAAGTTATATAGAAAATGTGCAATAAACTCGAGACATCATCATCACGCATTTATTCAACTGCAGACAATCTTATTTGGTTCCATTGGCATCCACATGTTACACTCGCATACCAGCTCGTGAGTCTCTACAATTCATTCAATTAACTGTCACTGGAAGAGCACAGGTTAATCTGAGAAAGGAAAAAAGATGAAAGGATGTACCTCTTGTCTTGGTGCAAACGGCCTTCACCTTGTCACCAGGAGTATACTTGGCGGGATATGAGATCTCATTGTACCCCATGTTTTGAAGGTCCATAGTCGCTTGAGAAGAACTGCAGTAATCTGAAATGTAGGATAAGCAACACTCGCAGCGGTACCATGAAACAGCTTAACCTACACGGTAGAGCTATATTCATATCTGATTTGGCAATGAGCTTCGTCTCGCAAAGCCTTCGTACTGTTGTTTCTTTGGGAATATAGTTGACAGGAATCCCTGAGGACGACTGATGAAGGCTGGACCCTCGAACCTCGAAGACCGCTTCTAGTCCTCGTCAGCAGCCGCTCCATAGGCCCGTTTTCCGCTGAACCTTGTCAGATCTAACCATCCTGGGCAGGTAGCACAACGCTTCCCTTGGGTGGCCATCGGCTTTGTATTCGACGTCAGCGGCTTATTTTCCAGATCACCCCTATAATCGTCTACTTTACTCGCCTTTTTTAGGCGCAGACGCATGCACTATGTAACTGCATCTGGGGAATATAGGTGTAGCGATACGCCTTACCGTATATCTCGCACTTTCTTCCATCAATGACTCAGCAGCTTTTTTTTCGCGACTTTTCTTTCCGCTGCTTAGGAACGTAAGAGGTCGCTTTTGCAAACCAAGAGCTCTCTTACTTTTTTGCTACTCATTCGGTAAGGTTAGCGAGACGGAGTCGTGCCTCTGCAAACGCGTTGCTGCACAGCCATCCTCTCTGATTGTGCCGTGCTTCCACATGGATTGTGCCGCTTACCAGGAATGACTTCAACCTCATTTAGAGTTTTTTGAAAGGAGAACTAGATGTAGGTCGATAGAGACTTGAATGACGACTACTAAAATATGGATTAGAATTGTAAAAATCATCTTCTGGACAAGTATTGACCGGCCAACGCTTACCATTGTTAGTGTCGCATTCCTCCACAGGGTGAAAAATGCAATCCCAACATAAAAAAGCCAAACATGCCAAATTAGAGATCAGCAACCAGATTCTACATTTTGAAGGAAACCAGTGATTCTGCAACAATCCCTTACAAAAACCGTGCCTACCGTAAGCTACCGTGTTCCGCCAAATTTTCAAACACGGAGGTCGGATTCGTGATAAGCACTGAAAATAACCTATGCACACAAATTATGGGCAAAATAGGTGGTCTTGAATTTATTTCTTTCACCGTCGCATGCTCAGTTGTAATCAGAATCCCAGACTCTATCCAGCTACGTAGGCCTATAGAGTTAGTACTCCAGTGTCGCTCTGGCTTTCTACCACTTTCTTCAAGTCCTACGCCACGCCGAAGCTCAAATTCTGGCTTTAGGACAATTGCACTCCTGCTATAAAACCTACGACTACAGTTAAATGTCAGTATTGTTGGAAGATCCTGCGCTGTTGGCGTTTCCCAAATTTTGCTTTGTTCACGAAAATTCCGTCTAATAGCCATCAAAATCGCGTTCAACTTTTAAAAATCTGTGATCAGAGGAGAACGGCCGATAATATGGGCAGATATGGAGCAGTTCTTGATTGAGAGGTTGAGCCGAACCATCTAGTTTTCATCGCAGTCACATCTTGAAGCAATGAGCGCTACCAATTTCATTTGTGGAATACCGTACGGCTTCATCATGTTCTACTGGACGTCATGGCAAGTTAAACTGTGTTATGTAGGTAGACCTCCAGAACTTTAATTTTAGAAGAATTGGGACGGATGCGCTTCATATTTTTATTTCCCCACTTACCCGTTTCGGCGTGAGAAGCGACGAGCGTGAGAGCAAATAGGAGAAGAAGCATGGCAATCTGAAGATCGAAAACAATAAATTGGAGTTCCTCCTGCTCATTCAAACGTGCTTTCGATCGGTAATAGACAGCTCATTCACAACTTTGAAGTTATGTAAAATTTTGCGGATCATTCCTCCCAGCGAAAGAGTGTGACATAGAAGCAAGTGCTTATATCTTGTATAGACGACGAGACTTCAAGTCCGGAAAGATGCCCAGAGGACGCCCGAAGCAATGTTGGCTAGATACGTTGCACTTGGACTTTCAGATGGCTGGTGTGTACCCTGATCAAGCATTTTGTCGCGAGAATTGGCGTCAGCACACCAGAAGAGCGGACCCCGTCACCAAGCAGGACAGACGCTAATGAAAATGATGATGATGACGACGATACGGCAAGCACTGGATGCGGAACTCTACCATATGCATCCGCTTCTGACACTTATTCGGGATCAGTTTGGATTAAAAATCCAGCGAGACACTTGATGTTCATGGTTCTATTAATAAGTATCGGCACCTTTCAGAAACACAGACTGTTGCAGTTGCTTAAAAAGACCAGAGAAAGTGAGAAATTGATGCACAATGCATAGCTGGAATAGAGGCATTTTCCAGTCTATAGGAAAGGCATGGTTGTAAAGTAGTCGTGACAACGAGCTTTTATTCGTTCCGCTCTCAATGCAAATAGAGTGAAGAGTCGATATGTACTATATCGGTGTTTACTCAACTCCCATTACTGTCTCGCTCCTGTTCAGCTTTCTGTGACAAATAGTGTATCGCTTTGTGTTTTACGCAAGTCAAATATATTGATTTCTCGTTACAAGAAAGGAAATTGTTTAGCAATGAGTGCTTGTATTTTAGCGGTGTATCCAACGAACAAATTTAGCTAAGCAAGGATGGCTGTTTACCCTCGAATCACCAGTGCTGCAGGCCGCCATTTTTACATTCAATTTTAGTCTAGTATACACAGCTGACCATTTCATTTCGCCAGCAAATATCCCATTACACTACGTCGTTAGATAAACTGGTGGTGGTTGAATATTTATAACAGACGGGAGTGTAGTTTACCATGTACTATCTTTACAAAAGGCTATCTAAATGCTTGAAAAAGTGATTCTGTTGGCGCTAGGCCTGGCTAAGGGGCGGGTAAGGGAGAGTTTCGACCTGGAGTTCGTTCAATTTCTTGAGGACCATCCGCGAAACATGCGGTCGTGTGTTGTCATGCAGAAGTAGCATCCCGTGTCGATTCACCAGTGAAGGCTGCTTTTTCTTCAATTTTGCATACATGTCTACCAGTTGCTCACAGTACAGCTCTGCTGTTATATTTTGGCCAGGAGGAAGAAAGGAAAAGTGGACTATTCCAGCTGCAGTCCACCAGACCGTAATCATTGTCTTCTTGCAGTGTAAATCCGACTTCGGAAAGGTTTTCGGGGCTCGTTAACATTTGCCCACTGAGCAGAATGCTTCTTATTATCATATAGGATCCATTTCATGTCGCAGGTGACAAGTCGATGGAGGAACTGCTCAGTAGAATTTCTTCTGATCGACTCGAGACCTCCATTCGACGCAGCTGCGGCGCGTCGGCGAGGTTGTGGGGCACCCTCCTGTCGAGTTTTTTCACCATACCCAGTTGCTTGAGGTGATCAGCAGCAACTGTATGGGGAGACCCCTAGGTTCCTTGCCATCTCCCGGAGTGGTTTGCCGAGGGCCCTTTTCGACTACTTCCTTCAAGGCATCGTGATCAACGAGCGACGGCCTTCCAGCTCGTGCCTCGTCTTCAATCGATTCTCTTCCATTCTGAAACTTACTGAACCTGCAAAAAGTGGTTCGCGCCGAGGCCGTACCTTCTTCACATGCAGTGCTTACATTGACAACTGTTTCCATCACCGCCCGACCAAGTTTGAATTCGTGAAGTAGAACAGTTCGGAAAGCGTCTTGTCCTTGCTATAATTAAGGCTCCCTCAGAAATCAGAAATGCTGATGAAATACATGAAAAGCACTTCAGCAAGAAGAAGAACTATTTAGTTCCTTACCTGAGAAGCACAACTTGTCGATTATTTATTTATTTATTTATTTATTTATTTGCACTCTAGAGTGCGCTAAAACGTCAACGAAGTCGACAAACAAACACAATAACCGCTAAAACCACTTTAGTAATTACCACCTGACCACACTGATTATATGGCGACTCCCGCAGCGATGTACTTTTGCTAATAATATGTAATGTATAGAAGGTTAGAGGCCGAAAGAGGTGTTACTCATAGGAATATATAAAAGCTCTTTACCCATCAGAGTTCAAACATAGCTTATAAAAGCTAAGCGCACTCATCGAAACTTCAAATAATTGTGTAAATGTTAAAAGAAAACGTGTTTTACGTGTTAGCGGTAGGACAGGAGAGGTCAGCCTGGGCAACGCAAATAACAAAAGTTATTCTGGGGCGGGCCGGTGACACAGGCGCCTCTTTGATCTGGTACAAATCCCAGGCGTAAAACCCAGGTCACGATTAGTTGAGCAGCAGTTCAAATTTAGTGCAAGATGATACGAGAGGCGCGAAAACTGCCAGAATTTTCCTTACAACCTAGTAGTGCTATCTACACGGCGTGTAGCGCAGTCGGAGGAGGTGCCGGCTGTCGCGTACGACCGATACCAGATTCCTGGTTCGGATTTCTCGCCCAGGCCAACGAAACCTTCCATCGCTCCGGTGTCGTGAGATACCAGACTTGTCTGAGAAAGATAAAGCGCTGACCTGTTCCACCGCAAGCCATTCTGTCACCAAATACGCATTCAAATCGCCTCCTCGACGTCCCGTAGAAGTAGAATGCGTGGCACATCGCAAAAGGGATTAAGTAACCCCGTCCTCCACCCTTTATCCTTTATACTGTTTCCACAGACTGTTAGCATCTTCATTTAATGGTTACGATTACTTCGTCGCATATCCCCCTTTAAAGAGTCTTTGGACTCCCGTATTAAGACTATCTTGGGCGGGTCAGAGTCAAATTTGAGGTTCAAAAATCGAAGCGCAGGGTGATTCTTTGTTTTAAGAAAGAAGTGCCTCGTAATTTTCAACTTTTTATGTAATTTTGTGTAATTAAACAAGGTGACTACCAGGTGTGACTTCAACAGTGTATAGAGTCGCGCACAGCTTCGGTCGCTGAAGAAAACTTGTTATAAAGACTGAATCGAAATAAGTCATGCTTGGTTTGCAATTGGAAAGGTGAGTTAAGGCTTGATTTTTTTGTGATGTTGTTTTTTCCGGTTTGGTGTTCCTGTCCAATTATTACTCTTGGTGACTGTAACGTAATGGACATGGTTTTTCTGGTTCTTATTGTTTAAGCCAACTTCTTTTGCTACATTTATCGATCATGCATGATGTTTCTTCTCAGAATTGCACTGTCATGCTGGCCATGGTGGTTGTTATGCGTTTATGACGACATGAATTCTCACTGGTCAGCATGCCGTTGCAGTACGTCCTTTTCCTCACTTAATACGCTCAGAAGCCTACGATTTCAACTACCACTCAGCTTTTCTTAGCTTTTCAGAAGCGTATGTCTTGCAAGGTTATGGAGGTCGTTATATATTTATGCCGACATGAGAAAGAAGAGCAGAAAACGAATAAGCTCCTCAATCACCATCCTACTGTGGTGACACTATAGAATGTTAGTAGTTTTGGCGGTAGCCAATGATCCGAACATCGCTCGATATCAGGTTTGGCGATGCATTCATGACCCTGAAGTGCGGTATAAATAGGAACATCGTGAGCGGATATGTACAGTGGTTGCTTCCTATATAGCCATGAGGAAAGCGGCTGCTCCCTGTATGGGTATCACAGAGAGCTGGGACTCTTCCCCAACTAGGCAGCGGTTGTCAGTCCCTGATGCTTTGTCCTTCCTCTACACTTTCCTCAACCTATAACTAGTACCAAAGTGGGTAGCTTTAGTTGTACGGATACAGTAATGGGTTAGGCAGCTGTTAGCTCGGAGTCTCCCATGGGGTCCTGGGCCTTCCCTTAGGCCGTCCAGTAGGCTTAAAATCTGATAAATTACCATGTATGAGTTTAATTTAAAGTATTATACCATGCAGATAAAATTTGATGGAATATTTGTGTTTGGTTGATTCTCCGTTTGATATCCAAAGGCCTTGGATATTACACTATGACAGAAAGTCTGCTCCACGGCTCATAGTCTGCTCTGTTCATCCGTTATACCTCGTTTGAGGTGGGCTCAACAACACGCAGCCACCGTAATCAGGGGCGATGACTGGCGACGGTGGCACCGTACCGTAACTCAGGGAGGTACCCGATGTACGAACCCAAGGGTCTCTTCGTCAGAAATGATAAGATGTGGGTGTATTTATTCGAGTGCTGCAAAGCGCAAAGTTACCGAAGAGTAACTAAGACTGAAACAAGAATGCAGCAGCTATTCGCCATTAGGAATTCATTCTCCCGTAGGCGCCTGGTGGGATGATGATCGAGTAGGCAGGCAGGCGGACTCATAAGGTCGAGAGTTTGAGTCCGATTTTTGCCTCTTCCAGTGTTGCATAAAACTACATGTAAGCGAATCCGCTTACAAATTGTTATTATTATCTCTTCGTTCTCGTTTAATGAATATGGTCTCAGTCAATTCCTTCGCAATTTTTTCAAACTTTGTGCCTCGCGCAGACGTTGAGCATAGCTCAGCAGACAACGTCTGCACCTGCGTTTAAGTACCCAGAAGAACAATCCATAGGCCGCGTTTAACCCGCTCATTCTGTTCTCTAGGTTCAAATGGCAACTCATGCGGACAGCGTGACATTATTGCACTGCATGAGCTCTGTGGAGTGGGGTGGGGTTCCACGGATAATTACTGGCCAACGTCCCGATCGGCCTTCTTCAGAGCATGAAAGGAGAAATCTGGTGAAATAATGGCTACCGCATCAGATTTTGCCCCATCAACCTTAGAAATTTCGATCGCATAATCAGGAGGAAAACTGAGACCCTTACCTAAAGGGAGCCAGAGACCAAGCAATCTGTAGCAGTGCCGTTCTTCCAGTCCTAGATCCACTTATTAAGATACATAAGCTTCTACCACCGAGTAGTATAGGATATAGTAGAGGATTGTTTCGGTAAGATGACGGAACTCCTTCATGCTAAGGTCGAAGCATAATGGCATCGCCAAGTCCCGAATTTCCACTTCAATGGGTCATCATGAAGTCCAATGGCATGCGGGGAGGAACCAAGCTACAGTACCGCCGCTAAACATTCAACCAAACGACGTTTGCGACGCAAAAACGCGTTTTTGCGTCGCATCATGTTAACTTTGTTCAAAATAAAGGCTTTCTCACCAAAATTTACAAGGGCTCCTAGCATCACCCTACCTACCAGTGGGCATGCAACCGCCATTAAAAAGTGGATGGAAGCCTGAAAACCAGTGCCGCAATTAAGGAGGGTCCTAATTACTGTGACCTGACCTAACATCGTCGCCGAGTCTCGTTTAACTATGTCCCCAGGCACAAATAGTGCTGCCCAGTTGAATTTTAAAAATCTTAAATTCAACTAAATTTTATTTTCCTGCTGTTTATGACCTTCTTCTTGCTGCGACGATTCATTTGGTACCAAATTTGGCAGGAAAATGTGCATGAGTCTGCAGCTGCTTCAACCGATTTTGTTTATTTCAACGGAAGCATTTTCAGTCTAAAGCTTGTATTGTAGCTTGCAATCTTCTCATCTTTAAGGATGGAAAATGACATAAAAAATTTACGTTTCGAGTTCACTTTGGGCATTTGTATGTTGGTTGCAATTCGTCAAAACCGCAAGTGAACTTTGGTAAAGAGCACTCCCTGTCGCCGATTTTGGCTGCGAATATCTACGTCCTAAGCAAATGAGTTAGTCCAAAAATATGTTGGCTAATAGTACGCAATGTAGAGACTGCAAGTATCAAATATCGAGAAACCAGGTGATCAGATGGCCGAATTTCAGCTGGTTAAAGTGAAGACTTCTTTCGAAAGTGCGACTGAGCTTCTACAGCGTTTCATGCTCAGTCTTTGCAGAATGGATGCTGAGAAGCCCAGCATTCATATCAAGTATTTTTTCGCTCAGAATTTTGAAACAGCCCAGATGCCAATATTTTGACGCACCAGATCGAACGTCGATGTAGAGGTCTTCTTCGACCATAATTGCACTGACCTGACATGCCCTACAGAGACATTGCACTCGGCTGCATGACCAACGAGTCCCTCACTTCTCTTTCTCGTAATTACGGGCCTGTTCGATTTTATGCAGCTTACCAATATCGATCCATGCTGCCAAATCTCGACGGGTTTTTGGGTTTTCCCGATTGCGTACATCATATTAGGTTGTCCGGAGAGTTCTCATCGTTTTGAGTGCTTCACTTTGAACTAACATAACTTTCTCAAATTTCATCGGACTTAGTCGAAAAAAGCACCGCTCGAGTCAGCATACTTTTGCCAACGGGTAACCGGTCGACTTATTCCATCAACGAAAGAATTAGGTGGTCGGGATTCGATAAAATTCACGAAAGCTGTTTTGGCTTGGTGTTGATTGGTGAAGGTTTTACCAGCGAGAAAGTTCTGAAAGTGTTTGAAAAGATGGAAATCGGTTGGAGAAAGGCCTAGAGAATGACGGGTGAGGCAGAACTTCAACCCTTAGTTCGTTTAATGTTCGTGTGGTGATTTGCGAAACGTGTGGCGGCGCTATCGTGCAAAAGAATTGGGCCTCTTCTTCTGATCAATGCTAGCTGAAATTGACTCCATTCTCGGTGCATATCGTCGATTTCCTTACAACAGAACTTTGCTGTGATCGTTTGGCCTGGCGCCGAAAAGTTTTAATGGATCACACCAGCCGCTGACCACTAGACAGTGACCATTACCTCTTTTGGTGGAGGTTCGCCTTCGGAAAATGCCTAGGGGGTTCCTCGGCGTGCAACCACTGCCGGAACGTTTACTGTTATCATGCAAAATCCACTTTTATCACAAGTGATGATTCGACCAAAAAGGGGTCCGTTTTGTTGCGTAAAAGGCGAGAAGAACAAATCTCGAAACATGACAATTTTTGCCGCTCACTCAACTCTTGGGCCACCCACGTTTTGAGCATTTTTACCTTCCCAAGGCGTTTCAAAGTATCCGCAACTGCAGTTCTACTGACGTCTAGCTCTTCCGCGATTTCGCGAACTGTTTAGGATGGTTCGGCTTCCACCAATTCCTTCAACTCGTCTTCCAGGATTGCTCTAGATCGACCGCCACGGGATCATCTTCGAGGCTGAAATCTTCGGTCCGGATTTTACTGAAGCACTGGCGCAAAGTGGTTTCTCCAACACTATCATGCCCCACACCCGATTGATTCGTCGAGCTGTCTCGGCTGCGGATTGTCCCAATTTGAAGATGAGATGTCGCTCGGAATTGCTCTTACGACATACACCAATAAGCCCTTCAAGAACAGAAATAAAACAAAAAAATAAACAATAAAAACAAAACAAAATAAAACAATGCTGAAACATAATTTTTTAGTCAGCTAGAACGAAAAATTCTGTGCAGAAAGTAACGTTAATGTGCAATACAAGTTGAATTTTTACTTGATAATAGACGAGTGAAAGATAGCAACGCAAAACTCTAAGAGCTTTCCGGACAACCTAATAACATGAAGTTGTTGGCTGAAAATTTCAGTACGATTTATTTCATGTTTTCATTCACTTACTCAACAACTGAACACTTCGTTTGAAGTTTTATAAAATTCTCATTTTTTGTAGAAAATAATGGTTTATATCGTATTCTAAATAGCAGAACAGCGGCAGTTTTTACCGCCAAAAGGGACTGCGCCATGCAATTGTCCAATACTTCGCGGTTTTTATTCGGTTGATAGCAAAATCGCTGTTTGCATAGAGTTTTACGATTGTAAACAACATAACAAAGAAAATTGTAAAAAAACACATATTCTCACTTTGATACTTCATGTAAGCAGCGTTCACTATCAATCAAATAAAATTCGCGGCAAGCTTTTCAAGTGCAGGGCGCAATCTGGTCTTTGATGCACTAGATGATTGCTGCCTTGTTGCGCTTAATGACAAAAGTTATTTTATTATTTTTTCGAAAGAAACAAAACTTGTGTAAATTTATTACACTCGTTTGGTCAGCTGAACTTAAAAAAATTCAATAAAGTTTTATCAAATTTTTCTTCGACAAAAAAATTATTCTACCCTTCTTGAAGTGTTCGTATTTTAACCTGTAAGAAGCTCGTTTTAATTTGGAAGATGTTTCATTCCAATTTAATTCGAAAAGTGTCCAACTCGACGTGGAAATGATAAATGCATATTTTACGTTGCGGCTAGACACACAATTTTGAGAATCATAGAATCTGTGTGATCTACGCAATCCCGAAAACCCAAAAACCCATCGAGATTTGGCAGCATGGATCGATATTGGTAAGCTACATAAAGTCGAACAGGCCCGTGATTACGAGAAAGAGAAGTGAGGGACTCGTTGGTCATGCAGCCGAGTGCAATGTCTCTGTAGGGCATGTCAGATCAGTGCAATTATGGTCGAAGAAGACCTCTACATCGACGTTCGATCTGGTGCGTCAAAATATTGGCATCTGGGCTGGTTGCAGTCTCTACATTGCGTACTATTAGCCAACATATTTTTGGACTAACTCATTTGCTTAGGACGTAGATATTCGCAGCCAAAATCGGCGACAGGGAGAGCTCTTTACCAAAGTTCACTTGCGGTTTTGACGAATTGCAACCAACATACAAATGCCCAAAGTGAACCCGAAACGTAAATTTTCTATGTCATTTTTCATCCTTAAAGATGAGAAGATTGCAAGCTACAATACAAGCTTTAGACTGAGAATGCTTCCGTTGAAATAAACAAAATCGGTTGAAGCAGCTGCAGACTCATGCACATTTTACTGCCAAATTTGGTACCAAATGAATCGTCGCAGCAAGATGAAGGTCACAAACAGCAGGAAGAAGAAGGTCAAATGAAATTTAGTTGGGTTTAAGAATTTTAAAATTCAACTGGGCAGCACTATTTGCGCCTGGGGACATAGTTAAACGAGACTCGGCGACGATGTTAGGTCAGGTCACAGTAATTAGGACCCTCCTTAATTGCGGCACTGGTTTTCAGGCTTCCATCCACTTTTTAATGGCGGTTGCATGCCCACTGGTAGGTAGGGTGATGCTAGGAGCTCTTGTAAATTTTGGTGAGAAAGCCTTTATTTTGAACAAAGTTATCATGATGCGACGCAAAAAACGCGTTTTTGCGTCGCAAACGTCGTTTGGTTGAATGTTTAGCGGCGGTACTGTACTGGCGGTCAAAGTCAAAACCGCCAATAGCAAAGCTCTGGAGTTGTTTCAGATCTTCGCCAAAGACCCTGAAGTAAGCCGGAGGTAAAGCCTCTATGCAATACAGGAGCTCAACCCCTTTATAAGGTTGGCATTCTGGTTGAGGCGCTTGACCGGTCTGATTTCCTGTAGGGTGAGAGATTCGGTCTTCATACTGACTACGTGATCGAGAGGATGTCTTCAATTTCAAAGTTAGAGGCGATGCTTGGCGCGTAGCTCCCATTCGAGTTAATCGTCGCTTCCAGCTCCGAAGGCGGTATTGCAGGAGTCTTGGCCAGTAAATATCTGTAAAGTTTCGCGTGGAGCTCGAACAATACACCGTTACAGTATCTTCAATGCCAAGGTTAATAGAGAGTCGTATATGGTAATATTAAACTACAAGCCGGGAAAAGAAGCCGTTCTGGTTAGAGTGGCCCGTTGAGCGAGGCGTTTCTACAGTAAGAACGCTACCCATCTAATGTTTCAAATTTAAGCCACGACAGCCACAAGGTGAGTCATCGTTTGCACACATATCATTTTCACGCCGAACAAGACACTTCAAATCAAATTGGACACTCTTATAAGCTAATTTTAAGACGTTTGAAATCAAAGCAAATCCCTGCAAGCCGAAATGTCTTTCAGACATGTTAAACTACAACTCAATAAGATGATTAGAGTAAGTTTTTAAATTTGATACCTTTGCTTGCTTCCTTTGAATTTTTTTAGCTTACCTGCCAAAATTATTGTTATAATTCTATCATTTTTCTCCAACTTCTCTCTTCTTCAAACCTCGGCATTGTAAGTTCTTAGTCAGTTAAGTTTTTTGTGCCAACAAGAGGTTTTTAGGTGGATCTTCATTTAGCAGGGACTGACGTTTCGACTTCTCGTTTGTCTTCAGAGGCCAGTTGTATCCACCGCAACGGCTGATGTTCGCCCACGTTAGTTATCCAGTAACGACGCAAGGGCTGCTGTTCGTCCCTACTGGCTAACTGACGTGGGCGAACATCAGCCGTCGCGGTGATCCAATTGGCCTCTGAAGACGACGAGGAGTCGAAACGTCAGTCCCTCCTAAATAAAGATCCACCTAAAAACCTCGTGTTGGCACAAAAATCTTAGCTGTCTATCATTTTTATTTTTAGAGGAGCAGTTTTAGAGGAGAGTTAGAGGAGCCAAAGAGGTTGTTAGGTGGAATATTTATTTATTTTAATATCCACTTCAACGCCAGCGAAGACATCCGAGGGACCGGAATGTTACGCGCTCCAATAAGATCCCCCTTTGCCTTCCTTTCATCTCTGATGACTTTAGTGCTGCCATACGAAGGTGTATTCACCGAGCACAGCTGCAGGAGGATGTCGTCCTAGTCGACATACCTAGCGACAGCCTCAGGAAGCAGCTTGTGAGGAATAGGCTTTATGACAGGCAGTGTTTATCAGAGAACTGCGTAGTTTGTCCCAACACTAGAGCTGGTGATTGTATAAAAAGTGGGACAATTTACGAGATTAAGTGCAAGGAATGTAGCAGTGTTTATATTGGGGAAACTGGAAGACCACTAGGAGTTCGCATCAACGAACACCTAGCTGGTAAGCGACGCTGTAACGTTCTTACACCACTTGGTAAGCATAGAGTCGAGGTTAATGACGGTAACGATTATGATATCGAGTGCAAGATTTTGGCGTACGAGACAGAAATTTCATCAAGAAAAGCGCTCGAAGCGTTCTGGATTTCTAACAGGAGTCCAGAAATGAACAACCGGAACGAGTGTTTATCTATCACGAATGATCTTCTGCCGTTTGCACAGCTCTGCGAGCTATGAAATGACCAGGGGGGACCGCTGTCCTCACCATTATGACAATGGAATGATGGCATAGTGAGTCCCAGTCGCTACTGGTCATCGACTAACTTTGGGTGGTAGCGCAATCGCTACTCGCCAGCGGTGGAATTCTGGGTGAGTTTGCTCGACATCTCAGGGTTTCGTTTTGTGCTCTTGACTCTAGGTCAAAAATGCTAGCGCGGATGGAGCGCTTGGTCGGGTAGAGTATAAGCCTAATGCCTCGAGCCATGTTTAGGCCTCCGAAGACGACGACAGGGTCGAAATGTCAGGCCAAAATAAATATTCCACCTAACAACCTCTTTGGCAAAGAAGACACAATACGTATTAAACGACAATGCCGAGGTTTCAAGATGAGAGAACTTGGAGTTAGAGGAGCAATAATAAATTAAAATTTGTCGTAAAGCGCACTGAAAGATCAGACCGCGTCATGTACTCAAAAAAGTCCGCCACATCTTTTGTTCGATTGATAGTGTAAATGCCGCTTACATCAAAGTGAACATTTACAGGCGTGAAACTCCATACAAACAGAAATTCTGCTGTCAATCGAATAAAAATCGTAGCGCCTTGGACGAGAGAATGGCGCAATCTCTTCTTTTAGCATGTAGGTTGGCCGCCTTTAAAACTACCACTAAACCATTATTTTTCGTCAAAAATTTTTTACAAAATTTCAAAAAATGGACTCGTTCACTTATTGGATAGGTGAATTAAGACTACAAAATGGTTGCACTGAAATTTTCCTTGAACAAGAAATTATTCTAACCGTTTTGAAGAGTCTCTAGGTGAACGCAGAAGAAGCTCATTTCGATGTGGAAGAGTTCGCTTCGATTTCAAAGGTCTAGGGCTAGCATAGAAGGGCGTCCAATTTGATTTGAAAAATGTTTAATTCGACGTGAAAATGGTATATTTAAAAAGAGTCACCTTCCTTAACAGAAGAATATTTTCGGCCGATCGCCTCGTTGTCTGGGTATGAAGTCATATGGGTTTAAGAGAACCGTACTTTCTCGCGGACACCATATGAACACGATTAACAAATGGACTTCGACAGCATGGGAAAGGTTCCACAGCTTCTTTATTCACGGTTATAGCAACGATATCAGCTTTGGCGACAGTGTTAGTTTGTGAGCACAAAAATAAGCAGAGGCAAAAAGAAGGCAAAAACAACACCAAATGCATTAATAATTCGTAACAACGATTTTCACCCCTTCGCTACTGCCAAACGGCTCCGAATAAAACGAGTGGTTAAAGACGTCGACGCGCCGTGGTGCACAGTAAGAGGGAGAGGCATCTCCTTCGAAAACTTTCTGGAATGATCTTTTGTGGCGAGGATACAAATAAACAAGCAGAGCCGATTCTGCGGCAAAAGTCTTCTGGTGTTACAGATTGCCAACCTCGATCTCGTACTTCGTACCTCCAGAGCACCGCACTTGCCCCGACTTAGCAGCCATGTACTCCTGCAGAATGAATGTGAGAAAGAGCTTAGGATACATGGCAGACGTAAAATGGATTAGAACATTCGCACCTTCACGATACCCGCCATCCAATTCTCAATGCTCCAACAATTTGCTTCCACTATTGTATACTCCCAGTCTAACGTTTCCAACAGATCACTGGCCAGCATCAGCCTGGTTCCAATATACTCTACCCTCCCGAAGGATGTCAGCTGACTCTTTCCAAGAATCGGCTTCCTGTAAGTCATTAAAAATCATGCGACCTGTGTTAAGAATGGCTCACTTTTGAATGGTGCAGTATTTAGGGATAAAGCTCGTATTCAGAGGTAGAACTCCTACGGTACAGTACGCCAGTCATTGAAGGAAATAGCGAATCTGTTATAGCCTCGAAACATTCTGACGCGATTAATGACAGCGCGCTGTATACGCACTGACCGCTGTCTACTTCGGCTCCAACAATTTTGATAACTATTTGTGGGTTATGAAGATACATCTCATACTCAGCAGACGCGTCACATGCATGCGCCCTGCTTCTTTTCCTTCTGACCGTTTAGTCCCGCGCAGTCGGACAGTCCGCTGTTTTCGTGATCCGTCTCCACCTCATCCCGCATCCTGTACCGTCGGGTCCATCCACATGCTCACTTGAGCATTCTCATTTCCGCAGCGTGCGGTTTTACCCAGAGCCTAGCACTCATTGCCGAAGAGGAGTACAGGGCTAACTACTGTTCTGTAGAGCTTGTCTTTGAGTGCCACGGAGCATCTACGGTCGCAGAAGACTCCTGCGGACTCCCTCCACCTGAGCCAGGCACCGTTTATTCATCCCCCAACCACCTGGTCCGCACTTTCTTCCTCGGAGAGGTCACTTCCGGCGTAGCTGAATTCTTTCACCTTCTCGATCGCGTCCCCTTGGTAGTCTGGGATGGGTCCAGTGCACTGCTCAGAGTATATTGTCTTGAATTTTGATAGAACTTTGTCTTCTTCTCGTTCAGCAGCACGCCGTGCTACGAGGGCTCCCTGCCACAGCACCCTCTCATCCAGTTCTTCAGAGTGTCAGCTACTAGGGCGATCTCGTACGCGTAGAGGAGTTCACAGAGAGGGCCCTCTTCAAGGTGGTTCACCATGCAATTAAGTTTCAGGATGAAGACGAACGAACTCAGAGCCGACCCTTGGTGTACATCTACTGTGACCCAGTGAGGAGTCCCTATAGCCGCTTTCGTATATGTCTTCTATAACTGTGATCAGACTTTCCGAGACGCCCTTTCCTCGAAGGCTCTCCACAGAAAAGCTCAAGGTAGCCTGTCGTAGGCGTTCTCCACGTCCAGGAATGCTACCTAGCAGGGCTTTCGTTTCCTCCGATATTTCTCCATCACCTGACGACCGATGAGGATGGTGTCTGTGGTGGGCCTCTCAGGCAAGAAGCCTGCTGCTCCTAGGAGATGCGACCACATCACTCAGCCTCGAGTCAACCAGTCCTTCGAAGATCTCTACCGTGTGTGTGGCCAGTTTGATCCTTCGATAATTAGAGCACTCGGAAGCGTCTACTTTTCGCATGAAGATGGGACTACTACGGTGCTGTTGCTCCTGTGATCCGGCATCTCACCCTCTATTGTAGCTGCCAGCCGGTTGACTCTACAGCCACCGACCACCTTCTAAGCTTCTGCTGGCACAATGAGCAACACAATGATCAACGGACAACAGGGGACACAGGTGAGATTATACCAATATAGAACTCACTTATCAGGCCCTTTTGACTGCTCATCGAGCGTCACTTTAGCATGGGGTTTGAGAGGAACTGTCTCAAGAATCCTTCGAGCGACATCGCGTCTACGAAAGTTTATTCTCAAATATCCCGTCGTAGCCTTCGCTAGGAGCGCGTACATCTCTTCCGAAGGCGCAGACCAGTCCCGCTGAAATGCGTCATTTAAGAACTTAGTCCTCACATAGTCCTCCCTTGGCACGAAAAAGGATTAACGGACACTTAGTTGATTTTAAGGAAATCGTCTTCAATTTCATATCCGACAAAATTCTTTGTTGTTTCCGAGAAAGCGCTCTCCCAGAAAATCCATGTCCTTCTGGATATTAAAGCAGTGAGCCGTTTATGATCGATTTCATCCCCGCCGTTCAATAATGGCTCCTACGCAAGTTTTCAACGAAAACGCAACCCAACAACGTAATTCGTGACTTGAAAGCTTCATTTACACTACATTTTCATGTCGAACCTAAACAAACTAGACTCCTTCCAAAGTAAGTTGAAAACTTTTCAAAGGCTAAGCACTATTCAAAGCGAACTAAATACTTATGAAATCATACTGAACCTAACCACAAGAGATGTCTTCCAAATCAAGCTGCGCACCCCCATAGAACATAAAAATAATTTTTTGTCTGAAAAATTCTACGACTCTCTTTAAGATTTTAGAAACTGCCTGTCCTATGGAAGTGTATATTATTTTGAATTTTGATGAAACGATCACTATTCTAGCTACAAAACTGCCCTGGGCCCATTTCGGAAAAAGCGACCATACCTATTTCGCTGTTGTAAGAAGAACCCTCGCCCCGCTCAGGTGGCTATTTTCATTTGAGTGGTAGCGAAAATCACGTTGTGTGCACTTACCATTAGAAGTAGATAAGGAAAAGAAAATTTCAGAAAATGTGAATACCTTTGCTGCGAAGATTTATACAAGCAGCTTCTATATGTATAACCAAGCAGCCAAACACTAGCTTGCTTGACATGTGAAGGGCACGCTTTCTTCCTCTTATGATACAGTCAAAATGTGTTGTTTTCTGCACTTCAAAATAAGCGTGTCATTTTTTGAAGATGAAAATTAAAGGTTGTGCGAAACTTTGAATACACTTTTTTGGGCAGATGAATTGTAAATTTTCAAGGAATATGCTAACTCAAATATTTAATTTACCCTCGCAAAGAGTGCCCAGTTCAACATATAAGGCGTTCGTTTCGATTTTGGTGGTGCTCAAGTTGATGTCAAAGATGTCAAGTTTGGTTTGAAATTGGATGTGTTTAGTTTTCACCGAAAGATGTCCTGCTTGCTTTGAATAGTGTCCAGTTTCACATGAAAATAGTACGGTATGTACTGGTTGAGCCAAAAACATGTGCAGAAGCTTCTCTCCTGGCGCAAACCTCACAAACCGAAATCCTACTATATATGATCGGCTATCACCTGTCCGTCACGGAGAGGGGGACTCAAGCCAAAGATGCCTACGACAATGCGGCGTATGCCAGCCGGGCTTTCTTTGAGCTTAACCATGGGCGATTGGTGGCGAACTATATGCATGGCGGCGGATCACCCAAGCTTACGAGATATTCAGCGGGCAACGCCTCAGGGTATGAATGGGATCAAGTGCAGAGCGTAGGAATTCAGAGGGCGTGCCCTAGACGTCGTCCAACTTGCGTAGGGATTCAAAAGACGTGCTGAAGACGTCGCCTTACGTGCCTAGGTATTCAGAAGACCTGCGCTAGACGTAGTGAGTCAAGATTAAGAAGACCTGCGCTAGACGTCGTCCAACGTACGTATGGATTCAGAAGACGTGCTGAAGACGTCGTCCAACTTGCGTAGGGATTCCGAGTAAAGGCGACCAAAAGGAGAGGACCAACAAAGGGGACCATTAGAGGGAGGAGCGTGAATAAGGAGGGACCAGCATTACTCTTTCTTTCCCTCAACACCGTTCAGTGTGTGTCGGATATCTGAAGACGGCTTACAGAAGTCGTGGCACGTGTATTAGAGTGCAGGAGTGCAACGTAGTGACACGTGAATCGGTACTCAGTGTCACATGTGCGTGCTGGACCCTCACTCCGTTTCTTTACCAGCACATAGGAAAGGAAGTATTTCGTGAAAGGGGGAGGGGGAGGGGCAGAGAGAGTGACCATGGGATCGAAGGAGTATTATTGTTGTGGGACAGTAAGCGGTGTCGACCAATACCGATTAATGTTAATTATGATTTTGTTGGTTAAGCACCGGATTGGCGCTCTCACTACCTGTTTCTCGACACGTAGAGAACGAGCGCTTCTGAGAATAAATCGCGTGCATGTGATGGAGGGTGGACGGGCTTCATATGCGCAGTGAAAATTCTGCCCTACCATATCCCGCTGCATTAATCTATATAGTAAAATCAGTTTTTCTTACTGTAAGGAGGACTAAAGAAGGAAGGAGGAAGATTGGGGGTTGTTCTATTCTCGGGGTTTGGGAGTGAAGCCCCCAACCAGACGTTTGGCGGCCGCTAGGACACTGGTTAAACAATAGCTTTCTATTGTCACGTTGCTGACACCATACCATTACAAAGTAGTGTCCACTTTTCTCACTTTTCAAACTACATTTTGATCACGACAACAGCACCCCGTGTTTAGCAAGGTGTATTCGAAAGACATATCTAATGATTAGGCAGACGCACTTGCTGAGCATTCGGCCAAGAAACTACGGCTACACCAGTGTTTAACCTTAAGCAATGAAGTTTTACAGCAGATCATGCAGTGAATTCCATACCGTAAAAACGCCACTGTTCAAGGACGTGAATCTGGAGCTAAGATACGTCTCTACGATGGGCCCTCCTAATATATTAGGCTTGCCGAAAAGTCCTGAAACAAAAAATCTCTCTTTAGCCAATCATGGCTTTCTAAATACAGACTAGGAATCAACCATACATTCCCCACAGAGCGATATAACCATATCTCCTACCTGCTAGGCAAATCGTGATTCCTTTCGTCCAGAAATCAGCGGATTGTGACTTGAAGAAGTTGTTGACTGCCATTTTGAGGTCATCATACCTTTCAAATTTTTCTCTCTCAAATGATGCTTCAGCGGTCCACACAGATAGTAGCCCGATGGCGAAGGATCCAGCGAATATGGTGGATGGGCTACAAGGTGCCAGCCAAGTTCGGCTATCTTCTAACAGGTTGTCGATGCAGCGTGTGGGCATGTGTTGTCATGCAACAGGTGGACACTTTTTTCTCGCACTGCATCTGCCAAATTCTGAAGCTGATTAACGTATATGGAAGCGGTGACCCGTCCTGCCAGCAGCCAGCGGCTCACGGTATATTGGCCCCTTTGTATTCCACCATACGCAAGGTGAATGCTCGCGTTGGTGTGGGTCTGGCTTGGCTGGACTGGTGGTTCTGCGTCGCGTAGGAGCCCGACAGATTGACATGCGCTGTTATCGTAGACTATCTAGCTTTCATCTCCAGCCACTCGATCCTCCAGAAACTCCTCTCCATGTGGCTACGCGAAAAGTGACTGGCATATGTTCATTCGCAATTGCTTATGTGCTTCGGTCGGCATATGAGGGATACATCTCGTCAAAACTTTTCGATGACCGAGGTCGTGGAGATGTAGCTCGATGGTGGAGTGGGTGCAGCCGAGAATCGTTGCCAGTTCCCGTGTAGTTGCTTCTGGATTGGATTTGATAGCGAGCTGCAATCCATCATCATCGATTGCAGAAGGTCGTCCACTGCGCTCTCCGCCTTCAAGGTTCATATCTCCTGAATCAAAGGCGAGTGAACCTACGATGCACTGCGGTGCGGCTTAGTCCCTTCTGCAAATGCATCGGTGATATTAGAGATCGTTGCGCTTGATTTGAAGCCTCGACACCATCCGTAGAAGATGACCACTCGAGATGACCCCGTTGCTGGCTAATCATGTTCGACATGTCACCAAAATGACGCGCGGGGGCCCTTATATACACATATTGCGAAAGCTTCTGAAACCTATAAGATCCTCACCGACCCGGAATTTTTAAACATTTTTCCTGAAAATTCTGAAGTTTCAAAATTTAGTTTCAAGACTTTTCGACTGCCTAATAGAAGGTGGGTTGGAGTTAGACGTCTGCAACGTTTTTGGAAAGTGACTGCGTTTCCCATCCAGACTTAAGGATGATGGAATTTCGGAAGCATAACGATTGCACATAAATATAAACAGCGCATTAGCGCGAGAAAAAAAATGATGCAAAAATGCATGCGCAAGAGATCTTACCAAATTAACGTCCACCTCGGAAATATACACGACATGAAGGGGCATGCATTTCCAGACGGACTTCCAAGATTCCTCCAATTTCATTTCCAATTCCCTGGGATACTAAAACTAAGCTGCCTTGGAGACACAGACGCAGGTCCTACTACTCAAAAAAATTCACACGGACCTGCATTTGAATTATCACAGATTCTCGATGATTCGTCCAACGATTCTGCAAAATATCATGTTAAGGTATTGGTAAACCAGAGTTGGTCGCCGGCTTCGCCGGCTCCTGATGCTGCGGGCTGCGCCAGGCTTGCCGGATTCGCGTATGGCGGGCCATGCTAGCAACACAGCCCAAGTCTAACCAGGGATGCTTCCTGACGCTGGACGTGCGGACCACACCAGGCTTGCCCGCTTCGTCGGCAACCAACGCTAGGTAAGGAAGCATCCCTAGCGTCGAAGTCGAACACGTTGAAATGTTCGTCTACTACAGATTGATTGATGCCTTGCTGAGTACCACTCACATCTCTTTATGGCACTCAGGAAAATGTCCGTCAGCACTCCTGCTTCGTTGTGCTCCACAGCCTATTGCAGCTCGTCAAGCCTAACCGAATGTCTGACATTTGTGTCCTGTCGCCGTACTTTAAGCCATGAAGTGTGATGGTATTCGGAAAAGGTGAATTAGAACAAAGATACTATCCTCCTGTATGTACAGTACTGAGAAAACTAGTCGAACCACCGCTGAAAATTGAGACCCAGGACGTGGTTGAATAAGTAGCCGAAGCCAGCGCAGGTCCCCCAAACTTTCTTCGCTGGCCTGTCCCAGTCCACTGCTGAAAATTGGAGGATCTAGGCGGGCAGAAAAGCATGGTAACCCAACTCGAGAAATAAGTCTGATCGAAATTTCCCCATGCTGGTTGATTGCCTATTAGAAATGCGCTCTGGCGTGGAGCCTTCGGCCATCGTAATTACGCAACACCCATGGCTGAGAGGACACCATAGATAATATCGATCGATATTGATTGCCTGACTGAAGCTCGTTCGGCTGTGGGGCGTTCCTTCGGCCAATACAATCAGGCTACTACCACCCGTCGGCGATCATAATTACGCAACACCCACCCCTATTGGTTAAGTCTGAGAGAAAACCGATAGCACGCTCAAAAGATCGATTGATATTGACTTCTGATCAAATCACTTCCCCTGCTGTGAGGCGCTAAATCCGGCCAACACAATCCCACAACTCACACCTCGATCGGTTAGGCTTGAGAGAAAACCGATAGCACCGCTCAAAAGATCGATAATGTCGATCGATAGTAATTTCCTGACTGAAACCCGCTCGGCTGTGGAGCGCTTTCCTCGCCGAACTCAATCGTGCAACCACCACCTCAATAAAATAGTTTTAAAAAATCGTCGTGAGAACAAAACTGACAGCACCGCTTAAAAGGCCAATAATAGCGACTAATATTGATTGCTTGAGCGACCTTCCGAAGTCCGACGGCCGACACTATGAAAAGATCGGTAATATACATATATCGATATAGGCTGCCTGACCGGGACATCTCCCTTGCTGTGAAGCCTTCCCCTCGGCCATGTTAGTCGCGCAAACGCACGTTCGATGACGTCTGAAGCATGACTGCTGAATACAGGCATGCCTCGCACTTGCGGACTTCGCGCGTTGTTACAGTATCATTAAGCTAAGAACGAACACATCAAGCGAACTGCTCTACTTATGCAGCTTTCTTCACTTCCTAGCAGTACAATGGGCAATATTTGAGAACCCCATTATGTTCCAACCTTGCACTACCTTCCTTAAGATCAGGTGAGTAGTTTGCGGGACGAAGCCATCTAGGCCCTCCACCACTACGCTCAACATCGGCATCATCTGCAGACGGTCCTGTGATGCCATTGCTTGTGCTAATCAGTGCCTTCGTCCCCTAGGTCCTTCGACAACCCGCCTGACGCCCTTTAGCGCGGTCCCCCACTTCATTCTAGCGCCAATTTGACTGCAGACACCTTCACTCCTCATCCTCAAACGGCCAACCTCGCGTCTGATCGATTTTGGTCACACGACGAAAAGCCTTTTTGCCAGAACCGGGGATTCCCACCGCTTTCAATTCTATGTTGAGTAGAATTTTTTTTCCACGCGGAACCGCTATAGCAGTGTCCTCCGCTAGTTATACCCCCTTACTGGAACTCATCATCATTACTGTTACTGGCCCAGCACTACTGGTACCCCCTGGCTGGATCTCCCCATTACTGGTACCGGTTCCTCAATGATCCCCCTTAGCAGACGTGTTGGGCACGTCTTCTAAATCCCAGGCACATTGAGCGACATGTTCGGCATGTCTTCTGAATCCCTAGGCCCGTTGAGTGACGTGCCCGCCACGTTTTCTGAATCCCCAAGGAATTGGAAGACGTCTGGGTATTTTCCGCTACTTTTCGCCCCGTAATTTCCCCTACTCCCCTCCCCCTAATTCCGCTGATCGATAGTTCTTAGCGGATTATTATCTAGTATGCACTGGATTACCCTAGGGCTAAAGTTTCGGACCGCCTGAACGACGTCTACAAAAAATCGATAATTTGATCAATATCGATTGATTGCGATTGGCCCTTCAAAAGCGAACTTCAGATTTGTGTTCAGCGAGCTCGATTACCCATAGTGCTGAAGTCCCCAGTCACGCAAAAGGTATTTTTCGCTATTTTCGCGCCCCGTAACTTCCCCACGATTTTATGACTAATTCATGATTCATCCTTCAGCGTATTATTATACCACGAAAAGTGGGTTCTTTACGTAAATCAAACATCGAAGTGCCATTGGCTCGGACGTCATGAATCTGGGATTCCAATCGCAAAACCAGAACTCAATTTTCTGATGATGTCAAACTCGAAAGACGATCGAAAGTTTCCCAAACTCTATACTCAGAACATAATGCTCGGTGTTTGGTGCAAAGGAGTCATGCACTGGGAGTTGCCTCCTGCAAACTCGACTGTCAACGTCAAAGTCGACTGCAAGCAATTAGATCGCGTCGTTGCGGCACTTCATGGAAAACAGGACCAGGCTTTATTTCTCCACGAATGGCGAAGGAGACCCACAAAACTCCAAAGCTGGGGATGCATGTGCTGGCCTATCTACTATATGGGCCCCAATAGACTACCATGAAACAGCGCCGGTGGTGCAAGGTATGCCACCGTTGCCCTAAAAAAGCCCCCACATGCTTTTGCGGCGAGAACGATGAGTCACGCCGCTCCTGCAGTCTTGACGGCGGCATGCGGAAGAGGCACGTGTCTGTGAGGTTCTGTATCTCTAGCGGGGATCTACTGCTGCTATTCGCCTTCCCGCTGTCTGTCCGCGCTCTGCCGCGGAAGGCTAGAGCACAGACAGTCTCTGCCGATTAGCGGCGGCGGCAATAATGATGTGAATCATTATCAGCAGAACAGTGAGGGGGGCATAAAAGGAGAAGGTGAGAGTTCGAGTGCTGCCTGGCGCTAGAGTTCTGATCACAAATGAGCATCCTGTTAGATCATATAGCCTCTCTACCAGCCGCTCAAGCCTCAAACAAATGTGCTAACCAGGATACTATCTCAACGGTAGGTCGGAACGGCGCAAGTGTTGTATATGGGCAGAACCGCCACTCTCTGGGTAGTAACAAACTGCAGGTATATCGACCCCAATACAACTCTGCGCAGAGTTAGGGGCGACGGAAGTCGCGGGTTGGCGCCCTGTTGATTCACGTGCTCCACTGCTGACGGGCGCGCGCGGGATGAGGGCTCGTATCGCGGCCAAGCGCAGTGCTCAGATGGCGTAGTAGGGAAGAGCTCGGGCTCGTAAACGCGGGGTCGAGGGTTAACGGATGTCAGATTGATCAGCACCCCAGATAACCCCCTAGACGAAGTTTCAGCGGAATTTTTTTTGACCGAAGTCTTGTCGGCGGAGTCAGAACTTTTAACTAGTGCCACAAAATATCTATCGTTACATAACTACGGTCACACAAAATAGGCTTCAAACAAGTGACACACAGAAGTGAACATTCTAGCTAATCTGTAGTTTGAAGCATATGTTATATGTAAACATGCTCTATAACACTATAATACCCCTAGGTTGATTACTTATATGATAAACATGGATTTTGCAAAAGTGCAAAACGAACGCAGTCTGGAGGATCCAAACCCCCGACCCCGCGTATACGAGCCCGAGCTCTTCCCTACTTCGCCACCTGAGCACTGCGCTTGGCCGCGATACGAGCCCTCATCCCGCGCGCGTCCGTCAGCTGTGGACCACGTGAATCAACAGGGCGCCAACCCGCGACTTCCGTCGCCCCTAACTCTGCGCAGAGTTGTATTGGGGTCGAGATACCTGCAGTTTGTTACTACCCAGAGAGAGGCGGTTCTGCCCATATACAACACTTGCGTCGTTCCGACCTACCGTTGAGATATGTAGTATCCTGGTAAGACTACAACTCTGTTTCGTCCGCTATCCAGCCATTTAAAAAACAGGAAGTTGACGATATGGAGCAACCCCAAAAAGTGACCATCGAAATTTTCTCTACAACGCCTCACAATTTCAGTGGGTAGCGGTATACAAAAATTGGCACTAGTTAAAAATTCCGACTCCACCGACAAGACTTCGGTTGAAAGAAAATTTTTCACTGAAACTTTGTCTAGGGGGTTATTTGGGGTGCTGATCACGAATCTGACTTCCGTTTTTCACGATTCGGTTGGAGACCTCCATTGTCGTTAACATGGGTGGTCCAGGCAGGGTCACCGATTTCGCTGAAACTTCGTCTAGGGGGTGGTTATCCAGGCAGGGACACCGCTTTCGCTGAAACTTCGTCTAGAGGGGTTATTTGGGGTGTTGATCACGAATCTGACATCCGTTGTTCGTTTCACGTCGGAGTTTGGGCAAAATCGGTGACCATTACCTTATTCATCCGTACCTTCCGTAACCTATCGTACTCCAGCATAAAACGAAAAACGGGTACCAGATTCGTGATCAGCGCCCCAAATAACCCCTTAGGCGAAGTTTGGGCAAAATCGATGATTATGACCTCGGCAGCCTTAGTTACCTTTAGCTACCGTAAGCTACCGTAGTCGATCGCAATTTCAAAAACAGATTCGTGATCAGCACCCCAAATAACCCCCTAGACAACGTTTCAGCGAAAAAGATTTCTTCGACTGAAGTCTTGTCGGTGGAGTCGGAACTTTTAACTAGTGCCCAAAATTGCATACAGTGAGCGGCAATATTTCGTCGTTCGTATGTTTGTTGGTTGTATTGAAGAAGACAAATAAATTTGACTATTAAAGAAAACGTTTCAAAGTAGTGGAAAGCCTTTCCGCCAACCTAGTAAATGTGAAGCTTCTTCACACTCATTTCAGCAAGATACCGAACAGAAATATTAATACCAGACCGCTAGATGCTAAGCCTGGTTGCCTTCCATCCAGTGAACAATAAACACAATTTATTATCAACGTGGGTGCTATCGATGCATCTAGCCGACTGACATATAGAAGCTATAAAGAATAAGCTTACGAAAGCAGCGATCCACTCACCAGGTTCAGTTTCATCTGCAGTTGCTTCTTCTCCAAATATTTATAGACAATATGTGACCACTTAGGGTACACTGCCGCCAATGTGAACAGCGATTCCAGATCCAGATATGGGCATAGCATGCTGATTATGTCAGCATTCATGTTCATGGTTGGTGATCTGAACAGCAGAATATTCAGTCTTCTTGTAAAGCGTGCGGGAGGAGAAAACTATGATACTACTTTGTGAATAAAGCATGGCCTCTTGCCCTGGGGTAAACCTGTAGGGCATAGGGCCCGAGCGCGAAAAATGAAGGCTTTGGGTTGGGTTCTGGGTGCACAAGGGACTTAATTCCAGGATGTAGCCGAGTCTAACATAGGTGTGGTAGGTGAAATTTTCAAAGAAAGTGAGTGAATTATCCTGAGACAAAAAAAATCTACCTTTTTAATGAGTTTCATTTGTTTTGCTTTGGAAAATGATCACTTTGATTTCAAAGGTGTCCTACTTAATTTGAACAATGTACACAATTACGTAAAGTGTCCAATTTGATGTGATGGTATGTGTAGGTAGAGATGTGGCCTACAAGAGAGAATCACTTTACGGTGGCAGGTGGGGTGAATTGATGCCATGTACTTAAGCTAGAGATTCAACGGATCCAATTTGCAAAAGATGGAAAATCTACTACGGAAGAACTACGTGATAGTACCACTTACACCATTCACCAAACGAATCAGACGAGTGCACAGCGCGATTTCTAATAAAGGAAATTGCACAGTTTCTTTTGACGCATATAAGTTCGGAGAGGATCACGTTGTACTCAGTGTATATTCGCGACGGTAATAAGGCACCGGTGTGTCTAATTACATCAGAAAGTTCAACATAGGGGTAGAACACACCAGTGTTCTAACCCTATAACGTTTTAAATTCGATGCAAGACAAGCCGTTGTATACGGCTGTTTTACAAAGTGACCGCCCTCTATTTGCGCCCTTTTTTCGAACGTATAAGGGAAGGATGCTAGATGACCATGGTACTTTGAGATGAGACGTATATCACTGCGCTGATTCCAAATATGTGCTCCGTTTCTGTGGTGCGCATCTGTTAACGGATTTATGGACTATTTTCATAGCAGGCTCCGGAACATCATCACAAATACAGCCATTAGACGTACATTTCTTCTTGCCATTCGAAAGCATGTACAAACGTTTCAGCTCTCATGTATTGGCACACGATATAAACTTCTCACTTCACTCCTGCGACTCACTTCTTCGAATTGATTTGCACTCAATTTTCTGCCCCAAGTTTCAAAACTTTTTTCACGTATTCGTGGTGCGCTGCAGGATACCTGCACAGTCACCCTGAGACATTTGATACACCAATTCAATATTCTTTCGCTACTGACATCGTAGTGCACTGCTCTTACAGCGGCTGCAGTGACGAATTTTTCATCCGCTGCGGTCATTGCCAACAGCTGTTATGTTTTGAACATTTCGTAGTGTTATTTCACAATTGCTAGTGTAACGCATTGTTTGTCTTCTCGCCATGTTTTTAGCAACTATTCATTACAAATTGTATCTTCGTGCCAGGGGCGCGTGTAGCGCAGTCGGAGGAGGCGCGACTGTCGCGTGCACCCGATACCAGGTTCCTGGTTCGGAGTTCCCGCCTAGGCCAACCAAGCCTTCCATCCCTCCAGGGTCGGTGAATTGGTACCAGACTTGTCTGGGAAGGATAAGGCGCTGACTTGTTCATCGGCTGGCCACCGCAAGTCATTGTATGGCCAAATACG
Source organism: Heligmosomoides polygyrus polygyrus (assembly GCA_947396885.1). Classification (NCBI taxonomy): domain Eukaryota; kingdom Metazoa; phylum Nematoda; class Chromadorea; order Rhabditida; family Heligmosomidae; genus Heligmosomoides; species Heligmosomoides polygyrus. Next base: position 86,915,109 of record OX377205.1, read on the forward strand.
CATTCATGTCGCCTCCACGACATCCCGTAGAACTAGAATGCGCTGGCGCATCCCAGAAGGGGTTGAGTAACGCCGTCCTTTATCCTTTATCCTTTATCTTCGTGCCAGTATGAAGTTGTCAGTATGAAGACGAGTCCTTTCTGGTGACCTTTTCTGTTGCGGTTTGACAAAGAGAGCATTGAATGATCGTGGCAGATCTTTTTTAGAAAGTGCAAGAATCCTGCACCACAGGGAGTCGAACCATAAACCACCCTGTCTCACTTCGCCGCTGCTCCACCCTCTGTGCCACCACTGCTCGGCGGGCAACTCATCCAAACCTACTTGAGCTCGCTCTCTTGTGATTGGCCCGCTCTGCGTGGACCTAGAGGGCAAGAGTCTGCTATGAAAATAGTCCATAAGTCCGTTCACAGATGCGCACAGCAGAAACGGAACAAATATTTGGAATCAGCGCTCGAAGCAGCATCCAATGATATACGTCTCATCTCAAAGTCCCATGGTCACCTAGTATCCTTCCCTTATTAGAATAGCCTAAGAGCATTTTTTCGCTGTAGAGGCTGCGATGTGTGATACAGATTAAATCCTGGCGGTCTATACCTTTTGTAAAATTTCTATACCATTATATTTTCTGTTTACCGCTAATTTCCACCATTTTTCCAGATAACAGAAATTTCGCCCACCGCTAGTCGTACCTGACAGGTATATCTTGCCGAGTAAGCCACAAGCAGAGTTTACACTTACGCGGGTGCAATCACATTGCACCAATCTGCAACTGGGGCCAACGCCGATTGGCGATGGAGCGCGAAATTTTCGCACGCCCTACTCCTTTAGCCCCTCCCACCCCCCCCCCCCCCGACATTTCGCCACTTATTCATCATGTCCTGCCCGGTGAAGCGTCTTACTGCTTTTGTTCGACAATTCGAGTTCTTCTGTGTGGGTTAGGTTAGGAAATGACGAACCAGGCAAGGGAAGGGACTCCAGGGGCCGAATTCATCAACAATTAAACCCGTTGGTATGCGGGGTATAAGGGGTAGAGATAGTATAGCAGTCAGGTAGAGATAAGGCAAGAGTCAGAGACGCAGGCTTCATCATGGGTATCTCTACCCCCCTATACCCGCGGGTTAGTCGTTGATGAATCCGGCCCAGGGTGTGGGCCATACAACCTGCTCGCGTGGAAACTGCTTCCGTCGCTCAGGGAGAGTCCGCAATTGGATTCTACTCGAGCGCAGAAACACACATACAGCTGAAAAATGTGCAGAACACGGCAGTAAATTGTGCAGACGTCAAAGCCCCCCAAATTTCAACCAGTCAGTTGAAATGCAAAAATGTTGAAATGCATGAAAACCGAACCCCCGACCTCTGTCGTATCAAGCGATGCGCCACTATCCACTGAACCACGATCCGCCTGCGGGATCTCCAACGCGGGCGTATAAAGGCCCTCACGCACTTCTGCGGCAACGCCGCTCTCCGCTATGGTTAAGGATAGGACAGGGACGCCGCCGGAGCGAGCTCTGCGTCCCTGCCCTATCGTTAAGGATAGGTAGGGCAACGGCAACGTCGCAAAAGTGTGCGTGCCTTTAAGTCTCAGCGCAGTCATGCGCATCGATCGAATGTTCACGTGGACGCCGATGCGATCCACGGCGCAGCTGCAGCAGCCGCACGCTACAGCATCCCGCAAGACTGCACATCAAGGCCCAGTTGCAGATTGGTGCAATGTAATGATTTTCCACTTACGCCTCTGCACAGCCGGCGGCACGGAGCGCATCGATCAGCCGGGCAAGCTAATCGATGTCAGCGATTGTCATACACCATGAACCCTCCCTCTTCCAGAGTCACTCAGCACTACCAAGCTCATTATTCCCGAAGACAAAAAACAAAAACGCCGGGAGCTCTATGACTACAAGCGATGTAGGGAAAAAGGGTGGTGCTAGTCTAGTTGTGGTGGGGAGGGGGGTCCACATGATATTCTCATTTAAAGTGTGGCAGAAACAAAAAAACATTCAACAGAACACAATCATGTTAACCTTATGTCTCCAGTTTTGATAATGCTTAAAACAACACAGCATTTCTAGTTGAGGTGGTGGTTGAAGGTGAAAAAACACGACAGAATGAAACAAACAAGTTCAAACTACTCTGCTTATTGCCGACGCGTACTCGTCTGGGACCGATGCGCAGGGACATGGCGTGACATTAGGCAGTGCGCTGACGTGAAAGCGTCAAAGGATCTATTGACTCAAATGAAAATATCAGGTGGACCCTCCCCAACTAGACTTGCAACCAAAACGGTCTTCATGTCAGGGACAATCGTACTAATGCAATGATCATGCGGCTTCCTTACTTTGAGTAAGGGAAATCAGAAGAGCCCAAGCAAAGCATGAATGAAGAAGCGACAGAAAGCAGACTAATTCTTCTGGAGCTTGGTGAGGGATTACAAACGAGGGTCACCAGCACGAAAAACGGGTGTAAGTCTAGGAAATAAGAGCATACTGGCGATGGCCGAATATAAATGTGGGCGAAGCATCGTCGTGGTCTCGCCACGAACACACTATTGTACTGTTCGTATTGATGGACAAATCGTCGCCACCCTTGGAGGCTTAGATTTATCTACAATGAAATCATCAATGGTACGAGCGGGTCGTCTTGAGAAAATAACCTTTAGCCCGCCAATGCATCATGTTTTGGGCTGTATTGCCTTCCAAATGCGATGACCTTAGTGCTTCATCAAACACTTTACTAGTGCTATTTTCCCTTTAAACCGAACCCCCTTTAACGGTAACCGGACACCTTTAGAAATAAAATCGAAATTTGCAAACCAAGTCAAAAAGTGTATATTGCTTGTACAGATACTGTTTCACAGTGAGAATTATTTTTGAAAGGGAAATTTGGTTAGGAAAGCTGGCCCGTTCGATCGGTTAGGTGACGAAGAGAATTAAAAGCAAGAGAATTGTTAACAAGAGAGGCTTTAGCGAATCATTTGATAAAAATTGATATTTGCAAGAATAGGATAAAATTTTGCTGTTTCCGTCTTTCGAATGGAATCGTGGTTAAGACAATGCCAGATCTATAAGTCAAACGCGTGTTCAAATATGCGTCGGTTAATATCCTTAAAAGTAAAAGGAGGAACGACCCTCAAAATACCGGATGGAACTGGAATATTGCGCTTTCAAAACTCTTGCGCCAGGCGGGAACCGGTTCCATGCTGATATCAGCGGCCGGCTCATTCTCGTATCACGGGTGGGTGCTAACAGACCTGGAGGATATCGCGGATGTTACGTGCGGTCAAACAGCGCAAGTGGTGTAAGGCGAACATTGCTGCCCGGAAAGCAGAAGATGCGGGTTCGAGTCCCGCCTGGCGCAAGACTTTTGATCGCAACAAAACATCCTGTAACAACATATAGCCCCTCTACCAGCCGCTCCAGGCTTAAGCAAATGTGGTAGAATATTGCGCTTTCGTTTGCTTCTCTCCAAAGTCGTGTGAAGCTGGTCCTAAAACGTCCTAATGGTAAACTTCGTTCAAACACCGAAACGCAGACGCTGGCAAACTCACATGACAGCCTGGAAATGCGCCCAAATGGCATTTAGTAGGGAAAATCGGGGAATTTTCAAAAAACTTTAATTGGACAACTGGACCAACACCATCAGGCCACTTCTGCTCGATGGGTGATCACGGTTGCTGCATCTCACATGTCTTGTGTGTGAAGAATCCGGAACCCCTAGCGCGACATCGGTGACACGTCGTCTGAATCCAGACAGGCCGTTCGCGACATCGGTGACACCACTTCTAAACCCAGGCACCTGATGAACGACGTCGGTGACGTCTTCTCAAGCCGCACCTGCATTGCGCGACATCGGTGACACCTCTTCTCAACCTGAACGTCCTTTGCGCGACATCGGTGACACGTCGTCTGAATCCAGACAGGCCTTTCGCGACATCGGTGACACCACTTCTAAACCCAGGCACCTGATGAACGACGTCGGTGACGTCTTCTCAAGCCGGACCTGCATTGCGCGACATCGGTGACACCTCTTCTCAACCTGAACGTCCTTTGCGCGACATCGGTGACACGTCGTCTGAATCCAGACAGGCCTTTCGCGACATCGGTGACACCACTTCTAAACCCAGGCACCTGATGAACGACGTCGGTGACGTCTTCTCAAGCCGCACCTGCATTGCGCGACATCGGTGACACCTCTTCTCAACCTGAACGTCCTTTGCGCGACATCGGTGACATGTCGCCTGAACAGGACGCCCGTCGACAACTACAACAGTTGACAAATTGGTGAGAACTGCAACCTCCTCCCCCCCCCCCCCTTCCAAAAACTTCCTCCCAACACACTCCCCCAGCACTTCTGTGCAAACAAACAAACACACACACAAACTCACCCACAGACAAACGACCGTTCTCGCTTATATATAGTATATTTTCTATAATAAACAGCTGCTTGGAGCGGCACGATTCACACGAGTGACTGAAGCCCTCCGGAGTTCCGAGCTTCATCGAAGTTCGAAGATCAGAGACGCTGTCGCATGGGCCAGATTGTCGAAAATTAGGTGGGCCGCCTACGTAATGCTCCTCACAGACACCCGCTGGATAGAAGCCGTCGCTGAATGGAATCAGCGGGATGGAAGAGAACACCAGGACGCTCAACAAGGTATGGGTCGGACTTCTTCGTAAAAATCAGATTTATTTTCAGAAAATGCGCCAGTGAGTTATCTAAACCTGACCCGATGGATGATCTTTAAAATTTCCATGATGCTAGGAGAGGTTCCGCAGGCATGGAAACACGCAATAGTGACAGCAATTCCAAAAATCGAAGCTCCTCAGTCTGTCTTTCAGTTTCGCCCTATTACCATAACACCTGCTCCAATTAAAATTATGGAAAAAATTATCAGAGAGAAATTTTTGATTTGGTTAGAAAGAGTTCATGCTATTCGAAATGGGCAACATGGCGGACAATCTTGCAGACAGCTTATTCGATTGGAGGTTAGCTATAAACCAAGGCAAAATGATAGATGTTGCCTACATACATAGACTTGTCTAAAGCCTTCGACAAGGTTTCGCATTCGAAATTGCTCGATAAGCTGCGTTGTCTGTGTGATAAAGGAAACCTTCTAAACTGGCTTGTTTCTTATTTGGAGCACAGACTTATGACCGTTCGAGTGGGGTTTGAGTATTCTTATACGCGTATGTGCACTAGTGGAGTGCCACAAGGTGGAGTGTTGTCACCTCTTCTCTTTCTCTTGTACACGGCAGATGTTTTTGATGTCATAACAAGGTCTGTAAATGTCAAGGTTCAAGCTTATGCTGACGACATCAAGTCATATGGTATTTACTATCGAGAAAGTTGTGATGCAACATTTTCAGCTTTAAACGCTGCTTTGACAAACATATGCCGATGGGCATCGGAATTCAACTTGAGAATTAATCCGGAAAAGTGTTTCGTGCTTCACATCGGGGAAGGACAAGCCGGTCACTACAGTATCGGTGATGTGCCGCTATGCAACTGTGAGACTGTGAAAGATCTTGGTGTAATCGTTGACTCCAAGCTTGATTTTTCACACCACATCGAAAAAGCTACACAGAAAGCTACGCTGCCCTCTACTCCATTTTTCGTTATGTGTGCAGTAATAATCTCAAGATTCTCGTTAATTTGTATAAATCATACATTCTTCCTCATTTAGAGTGCTGTTCTCAGATATGGAACCCCTCGGCTAGAAAACATATAATTAAACTCGAAATGGTTCAGAAAACCTTTACTAAACTTGTCTATTGTCGATTGCACCAAGGAGTTTTTTGGGGAGATTTACCCAGTTACGATGAACGTGTGAAACTGTTAGGATTAAGATCTTTGTTGAACAGGTGGATTATTTGTGATTTGACCTTCTGCTTTAAGTTACTTCGTGGAGAGTTGAAACTCCGGGCCAGCAAGTTCTGGATTTTCAGACCTTGTGGCTTAAGAGCTGGTTCATTCAATCTTCACTACCGCCCTATTCAAAAAAAGGATTACACGCAGTTATATAATTGCCTTTTCTTTCGGGTAGCAAGATGCTTTAGACGCTTACCAGATGATGTTTTGAACTCAGAAAACAGTCGTATTTTTAAGGAACGTTTGGAAAAAATTAACGTATTGCAGATGTTGGGGATTACTGATTCTCGATGAATGTTTTCTCGCTGCTCGGAACTGTGTACCACTTAACCACATAGTGGATCCTGCTCCTCTGAGATCTTGAAGATGCTTTTTTAGATTTTCGTTGCTGACGAGATGACTAGTTTTATGTATAACTTTTCCTCTGTAGTGCGGGCAGTGACTTTTCTTCAGCTTCCTATTCTTAGTATTTCTTTGTCACTCATTCATGTTGGTCTCCAGGCCGGCTTCATCCTGGCTTTTATTTTTAGTAATAAATCCTCTTTTATGTAAGATCACTCCACAACCTTCTTGCGTGCCACAAGTGGTTTGTTCTAGTTGCCGGTTCCATGCGGCGGCCAGCGTACCCATGTGCCGAAGTTCCGGTAACTACCACAAGGGCGTCATAGCTGGCTGGCGCGGACAACAAACTTCCTTGGCACGCACTGATATCTGTCTACCTTCCTGATTATCATAGCCTGTTCTAAAATTACATGCCGCCGGGGACCTACATGGATAAGTCTCTAACGCATTTTTTGGATGCTGAAGAGGTGTCACTGCCATTTTTTGTTAATGTTTTTTTTATGTACTAACTCTCTTTCTTTATTTTCGTTTTCTGCACATGGTTGTTAGCCTTTCTTTTTTTTCGATTTTGGAGCACGTCCTCTTGGCGTATAAGTAAAAAAATCCTGAATGAACGAGAAGACGCTCTTCGTGCCCCTCGAGCGAGGAGGGGTCCATTGGAGCACATTGGCACACGATGGGAGCAATGGAGACGCTGCTGGCGCCCGCTTGAACAACTCGGTGAACAACGGGACTACCGGTGATACATCAATCAGGTGAGGAACTCATGCTGGTGACAGCCAATACACTCACCCAGGTGAAAGAAGAAATTCCAGAAAACTTCTCCCTACTTGAAATTGTTGTTATTGTTGTTTCTCCAAAGGCTGCAATTTTGCCCGAAGAAGGTAAAAACTTTGGCAAACCGGTACCTGTGGAGTTCCACACTTGGTACACGTTTTCCATACATTTCAGACACTTCCCTATGCATATAGATGTCCTTGAGAAAGATGCACTGGAATTCCTGTTCCCATCTGTCACGTGCCCACGAAGTGCTTCGGGACCTTGGGACTTCACAGTCTCCTGGGCACGAGACACGTGGTTTGTTTGGAGCTTCAACTTTCCTTCAACTTCAAATTGCATTCACAGAAATTTTCATGTTTACTATCAGCCTTAGTCCTCATTCTGATGAGCTCCTTTTGAGCTGCGGCAGCTGCAGTCGTTCGCAGGTAACAACTATTTCATCGTAGGTAAGGTTAGCTATGGGTAAGGTTAACTGGTAAGGTTAACTATGCCTTATCTAGTAGCAGCTAATGGCGGGAACATGATTGTGCTGCTTGAGAAATGAGTTCTCAGCTCGCTGGATTCCCTCAAATGCCTTGGTCTAGAGTTAAGAGTGGTTCGTATTCGCAGTTGACACGGCTCACCATCGAGACTCCGTTTCATTAGTCGGTTTCACCACAATGAGCCTAAATGAAGCAGCAGACATACGAATCCGTCTCTTTGCCATCTAAAAGACTTTTAATTGATTTTACAACTGCCTCAACAATTTATACAACAATTTGTTCAACAGTAGTTCTTAACAACGATGGACACCCCGTCACGAGCAGAAAAGGGATCCCAATTAAAGGACGTAGAGGAGGCGACGATACTTCGCGGAGCGCAAGAAAGTGACGTCGAAACCTTGTTCAGAATTCTCTGGAAATCACCACATTTTCTGGAGAATGTAAGCAAACAAACGATTTTGCATAAAAACTCGCGCATCACCGAACCTCGATCTCGAACTCCGGTTCACGGACAAGGCATCGTACACGTGCCGAATTAGCTTTCAGATACTCCTGCAAAATCCAAATAAGTGTACATAGAACTTATTTTGCAGAAATAAGTAAAAGAGGACCCACTTCGACAAACGCGTTAAACCACAACATATGTGTCTGATGATCTGAACCATTAGAACGAGCAATGACATAATCATAGTCCAGTGCTTCCAACAGATCCTTTGAAAGCATCTTCATGTCTCCCGAATACTCTACTGTCTTCAGGGAAGCCAGTTGACTCTTTCGAAGGATCGGTTCCCTGAAATTCAGTTTATCTACTATTGGTCATGCACATTAGTGGTGGACTGAATCCCGCCAAGTGTGGAGGTAGCGGTTAGAAGGGTAGGGAAAAGTACGGAGGAGGGGGGGGGGGGTGAGGGTAAGGGTAAACACCAGGGGTATGCGCAATGTCCGTTTCCGTGTTCTGAAATCCGCTTTCCGCCCCGTTTTAAGCTCTTTCGTTCCTGTCCGTGTTCCGCTCGTTTTTGGATCGGAAAGCGGAGACTGAAATGGACACTGTTCAACACTATGTAGTTTTCTATTGAGCCGTCAATTATCTGATAGTAGGCACACTTAGTGCCTTAAAGAGTACCGACTCTGCAGCACGGATATCGTTCGGGATCTAGGTTTCCTTAATGACCCTAAGCTTTCCTTTAATTCCCACTGTGATCATGTATCCAGTAAAGCAAGTAGAACTATCCACAACATATTTAAGTCCTTGAGCACTAATTCAGTGAAACATTTAGTTTCAGCGTATAAGTCATATGTATGTAAGACTACGTACGACCACAACTTGAATATGGCACAACTGTATGTAATCCGTCCTCAAGTCGCAAAATAGTCAAACTTGAAGCAGTGCAGAACAACTTTACTAGAAAGCTCTGGATAAAGCCTCATGGGTATGTTTCGGTAGCTTTGCCTTCATTAGAGCTTGCACAACCGGAAAATCTTTCGGCTACCTCTTCCGACCATCTCCTCATTTTGGTCCTAGAAATATTAACTTTACCGGAGACACCGGGGACCGAACCATCAATCAAACCTGCTCGGTGCGCCCGAGAGGCGACCTCGCTACCACTACGCCAATCGACCATATCGGGCTGGGTGGCAGCAGGGCGTCATAAACTTCGTGCACACGCGAAAGTTGTGCGCAAAGTTTATGACGCGGTTTTTTTTTCGACCACAAAGAGGATTCCGAAAAAAGTTACTGTGGTTTTGAACTCCCCACACGGGACCCTACATCCTGTAAAAATTGCGTCGCAAAAGCTCACCGTCACTCTGGAGGCTCTCCTTGTTAGGGTCCGTTTATACCTCGATGCCGAGCGAAGCGACTCCACGCGTGGTGGCCACATTGATCAGAGACGCGATCGATCAATTTCGCTTCTATACAAGCCCTCGCGTCACTCGGCGTCAAAAGTATAAACGGAACTTTAGATCGTTAAGTCGATGATCGCATACTACTGGATGAACCATGCTTCACCATGTGGCTGCTATTCTTAAAGAGTCCAATGGATCAAACTACGCTCTGACCTAGACAATCGACATCAATTAGAGCCTTCAAAAAGAAAGTCTGATCACAAATACTGTTTTATATTAAATATGCCTTTGTCTGCAGAACCTTCTTGTGGCCGGCTCACATGCACCCCTCACAGATTCTAGCAATACATCGTCAGTTCCAGCTACGTCTCGTGAGAAGGGCAGTCCACGTTGGTACTTCCATTGGGAACTGATTCTACAGGGAATGTTGATCTACTCGAAAAGACCTGCAATGTCACTAGGGTAAAGAGGTGTGGTTCCGCCCATTGGAGTAATGATGGACAGTAACGACTTTGTCGTTCTACACTCTCCATACCAAGCGGTATTGAAGGCTTCGTGGGTCAATGAAATACTTACTTATCTAGTCCTTTCGACCTCTCGTCAAGTTTTACCACAGCACGAGGTTTGAAGATGATCGCGCCAAGTATCCTTCGAGCTTCATCGCGTCTGCGGAAAACTAGCTTGAGTTCCGCCGTCGACAGCTTTCCCAGCAGAGCGTACACGTCTTCCGAAAAGGTGGACCAGCCTCTCTAAAATGCACTGTCAGTGAACTGGATGCGAACATTTACGTAAACTTCATTCAGATTTTAATATAAAGTTTTAATATAAAGCAGAAAGAAATGCTTTGAGATCAAGTCCTTTGTCTTCACATGTCCCCACTTCTGAAAGACCGCGCTACTGCAAAGATGAACCATCACATGGTGAGCGGTTCGATTAAGGGCCCTTCGCCTAGAAAGCGTACCGGCGGTGGAAAGCCCTGTTGGAGAAGGCAGTTTTGTACAAACCTTCCGTTCAAGGATTTGACGGGGTTAAAATGACAGGCGGATTGGACTCGGTAAAGGCGAACTGACATTTTCTTATTTACCCAATATTTGTGTGCAGCAGATGGGAGCCAGAGTTATAGTTCGGTAACAACTTCGGACGGTCGAATATTGGGTTTGGTGAGTTGCTTGGTGTCGATAAAGGAAAAACACGAAAGGTGTGAGCTACCGCGCAAGGCCAAATTGTTCGCCTGATTCGGTCCTCTGTGTACGTCCATGTCACAGAACTTATGTCGTAGATACCATTGACGTAGGCGATTAGGGAAATGGTTCTCCCACGAGTTTCCCGGCTTCCAGCACTTCTTGAAGTGAGCAGATGACCGAATTTCTTTTTAAGGTGCTTCGAGCTGGGAAACACCACACCTACAACCTAACCTCATGTACTTCCACTTCGACCTATCTCCGAACGAGGATGTTCTCATTCTCCTCTTGGTCGTGACCATAATTGACACCAGAGCTGTACGTGAATGAAATTCGAAATTTTGTGAATCGTTGAACGTAAACCGTTAGACGATATTTATAAAGGATTCTTTCGTTAAGGGGAAGCGGAGAACGTCCAATATTTATCTATCTATTGGGCCATTTTCAGCTTAGGCTGAACACTTTTCAAGACGGTCCATTTGTTAAACGTGTTTGTTCCCTTTACAAAATAAAACAGCACAAATCGAATGCAAAACCTAATGAGTTAGAGCGTTTCTCGATAACATGGCCAAATGTAATGTTACTCTTCCCAATAAATTCACAGAGTGCAATGATTTTGATACGAATATCCAGGATGAGTTGTTGGGAACAAATTTTTCATATACTTTTTTCAACTTCATATACTTCTATGCCGTTGTCGTGAGCAGGAACAATATTCTTCTAACATTTTGGTGATACCGTTTCCTTCCCGTCCCAAGAAAGACTAAGAGCAGTTGGAGATTTCCCTTACCCGGAGATCATTATAGGTAAAGCGGAGAATATCCGTTTTAAGAAAGCACATTCTAAAGATTTCACCTGATTGATCTCCACACAGGAAACATCCATCACATGAAAAGGCACGTGATTCCAGACGGAATTAGGAAGCTCAATACGCATTCCAACCTAAAATAGGTTTAAATTTAGTGTCGCTTCCAATATCGCAAGATCACGAGATCTTCCAGCTACCGAACAAAGCAACATCCTTCCACTGTTTCCAAGCCTGTATGTGACCTTTTTTGACGCTAGAACTTCCAAAACTTTCATCAAGGTTCTTACAAAATGGAGAGCGAAAACCACTGATTAGCTGCATCATGGAAAAGTCTCCGACTCCAACTAAGAACTCAATGTGGGGATGTGAATATGTGATCTAAAGCTTTCCGCAGAAGAGCAATAGGGATTTCCGTGGTTCTACGTCGTTTGGATTGGTTGGATGCGTGGAAAAACCACAGAAGAAAAGCCTTCATCAGCGAATAAAACAGCATGGAGCGTGTTACAGGGTGCGCCAAAATAACGGGTCGAGGCTTTGGTGTTTTCCTGCGCAAACGCATCAACCCTCAACGCTATGGCAATGGCGCCAATTGTTTCGGCACATTTTTTGTGGCGGTCATCTTCCTCCGAGTTCAATTTGGAGCCATCAACAGTGTTGTGCATAATGTCAAACCAAAGGGCCGCAATTTTGGAACTCCATCGTCGAGGAATGCGTCAGAGTAACATCGTTCGTCTGCTCGGTGTCGCTCAAACGACTGTTTCCAAAGCAATACTTCGGTACAGCGTGTAGTCGATTTTGGAGTCCAGGGCCTGTGCGAAACGTCACCGTAGTCTCGAGTCCTTGAAGCAGTCTGGCGCCGAGAGTGGGACCGTTTGTCTCCTGATGAGCTGCGGCCCATGGCAGAAAACCTCGCGAAACGTTTGGCACTTGCATTGGCCAAGGGAGGTCACTACGAAACCGATCGGACATGATGTCGCTGTGAGTGTATGTTGTTGCTGTTTGTTGTTCATCGAAATTGTCAACCGTTTTTCAGTTATGATAAAAAAAAGCTTCAACCGTTATTCTGGCGCATCCTGTCTCTATGGGATCTCTATGGGATCAAATGCAAAAGTGTGCTCCACCAACGGAGGCCAATTTTCCTTCTTGATACTGTCAGAACACGTCATGAAGGAATTCCGCAGTAACCACAGTGTTGGAGAAAGGCCAAGCTAACCGCAAGAAAATACACTGAAGATGGGGTCATGGAGTGGGGCGCTCCAGTGGGAAGAAGTTGCATACCTGAATATAACGATGGGAATAAGTGTCATACACTTCACGATATCCCGCTGCCGAACCTTTGGAGACTGTTATTCCATTTCCGTCGAGTTTCCAACACTGATAGCTAGCCTAAATGCACCACTCTGTCGATCCAGGAATGGATATGGGCGAGTGGAGTGGGTCGAAAGACGCAGTATTGATAGCCTTTGGACCCTTGTGTAATCAGAAACTTCGCAACCTCCTTGAAAGATGCACAATAAACTAACAAGGGAAGGATATCAGGTGACAGCGGCACTATGAGATAGGATGTGTAGGTTACAAATAAGTGCTCCACATCCCATCTAAGCACATCAGAAAGCGGAGTTGTGAACCACTTCACCTTTCCAATCGTAGAGGGCGAGCTCAAATAGGCTGGAAACAGGGGTAGCCTCCGAGATGTGGTTGCGCAGTGGTTGGGTGTATTTCCTAAAGAAGACCCGCTATGATCAATCAAAACTTTCTGTGTAAAATCGTAAGGTGGTTTCATTGACAGTGATGTACATTCACGACTTCAAATAAAATTTTTCCTTATCGCTGAAACCTTGTCTAGATAGGTTACTTGAGCAGCTGATCACCTATATGAGGACCGTTTACCCTTTCATACCTATCAATACCCACCGTAGCCAATCAAACGTTTGAAAACCCACCCCATATACGTGAGCAGCGTTTTAAATAACATCCCTAGGCGAAGTGCGGAAGAAATCGAATGCCATGACCCAACCACCCATAATTATCGGCGGATGATCACTGCCTAGATTAAAAGTTCCCTTGGCGAAAAATTCTGAAAACGAAGCGAATCGAAATATAGTCGTACCTGAGAGTGGGCAGTTCTCATATATAAAGGGTTAACCAATCTAGGCGGTTTGGTCTAGAAAAAAAAGACATTTACATCTCTGAAGTAGTGCAACTGGAATACTGCCAGTGAAACTGTTGGCGAGCTCTTCACTACGACGTTACAGGTAAAACTTTGATTGATCTCAGGGATCGTCCTCAGAAAATGCGAAAATGTTGCACCACAAGAGAGTCGGACCTGTCGGGTTGTACCCAATCTACATCCTCCTTGCCGACGACCTTGCCTCAGGCCTCTGTTATACTCCCGCGGGAGCATCCGCGGAACGTCCGCGGACCAATGGTGCACGGCGGAGGCGGGCGTGGCGAGGCGCGGCGATTGGCCAGGTGAGGAGTCTCGGCGCGATTCCCGCCCTTCCGCGGATGCTCCGAGTATAACAGGGGCCTCAGATTGCGACGTCCTGTGTACGAGTGACATCTTCGCCAAAATCATTATCATGCTTGGACACAAACTTGCAACGAGCTATAATCATAAAGCTAATGGTCAGTAAGAGCATCTAGTGAAAGTTCGGCAATACTCATTCACTCCCTACTGCTCAGAAGCGGTGACCTTGGGTCAAACTTCATTTAGAAAATTATGTGTGCCTATAATTGCAGCGAAAGTTCAGCTACAGGATATAGCCCATTGTTTTTCGTACGTGGAAGAACCCGGCCACATGATGTGATATCGTGCACAATTTTCCGTGCACACCTGCATTCGCCATAGACAACTTCGCAGACCAATTCTCTGCTGGTCTAAAAGACCGCATCACAGCATTTGGACGCCGAATTGCAGGAAATACGAAACTATACAAGGTGGGATACGATCAACGTCGTAAGGTATGCCTAGCGGAGCTTTCCACGGGTGACCTAGTGCTTTTGCGCGACGACACTGTTCGTCCCAAAGGTCCTGTGGTGATTTAGACACAACGCCGAATTTATTTGGGAACCCGGTAGTCGCTTCCCGTGATCACCAGTACCATCCACGCCCTCCGACCACTCACGGCACAGGCCGTTCCGCCCTCGCTGAGGAGGCTATAAAACAGCAGGGCAGGAAAACGCCTGGCGGTCTCCGCCCCCTTAGGCGAGCTCGCCCCTCTTCCCCTCTCCCCATCCTCTCCATCGTAGATCATTGTCCATGTACCCTGCCTCATATTTATAGTTGTAATTGTTTAAGATGAACCCTGTCCTACTTCCTCATGAATATCGTTCTTGTATAACCCATACTCTACGCCACCGTTGTATGTTCTGTATCTTACCCGCAACTACCGAACACTGCTTGTCTGTGTAAGAAATAAACTCATATAAAAGAATCATAGTGTTTGTTACGGGGTCGTGCCTTCTGGAACTCCTTTAGCACGTTGATAAACCGAACCGCTGGTTTATTACAGTCCGGAGGTAGTTCACCAACCCAGTGTCACGATTCAAGCTCTTGTTGGTTGCCAAAAATAATGGTACGTATGAAACGATTGAAGTATATCCACCACATTCCAAGGCAGCCATGGCACAGGCACCTATTCTGGAGAGTTCTAAAAAAGCATCGGACTGCGCGGACGAAAAAATTGAACGTCTTCTCTGATATTTAATGAACATCCTTCCACGCAAGCTCGAGGTCGATCTTGTTCTCAATAATTGTGCAAACCATCATCGGGGGGCAGTCGTTCGGTACACCGTGCTGCCCGCCGCCCACATCCCGCCCTACTCGCGCCGCCCTATTGGGACAAGTTTGCTGCGCGCGAAGCCGTCGCTAATTGGCGTGACGTCGTCCAAAAACTTAACATCTGATAGCAGACGATTGGGAAGCGCATCAAGTGTAACTCTGAAGTCGTTTTCCAGATGTTGCTGTACTTGTCAGAAAATGCGGACGACGCCTTCGTACTGTGCAATGGGAGACCTGAAGAAAGCCTTGGCGCTGCACCTGAAAACTCTTTTCCTTCAAATATGGTGAACGAGATTCTTACTCTTGTCTCAAGAAGGAAATCAGTTCAGGAATAGAGCTGCAGGGCCAAGGGAAGTGATTAGAAATGCGATGCCTCCATGTGAAGGCCCGGACATCTTGTCCTCGGCGCGCCCCTCGCCCCGCCCCTTTCTGGGGGCGGTGTATCCAACGACTCTCCGCCACCGTCATCTACCACCCCGAAACTTCAGCCTTGGGGTTACCGAGGTTTCTGAACACGGATCTGAAGTTTGTTTTTGAAGTATCGATCGCCATCAATCGATATTGATCAAATTATCGAGTCTCTGTAGATGACGTTCATTTTTTCGATTTTTTCTAACTTGCCCCAATCGACGTAGTTAAGATGTTCTTCCTGAGGAAACCATGACATACATGTATATTGTAGCTACAATTGACGATAAGAAGTTATTACTATGGCGAAGCCGATAAGAAGCCGAGAGGCCGCTGTGACGGCTGGTAAGCCACAATCCGCCCGTCCTACCATGCCGCTTCTGTGTTCACAGCGCCACCACTGATCGGCTGCCAGCGCTGTTTCCAGCTTATTTGAACGCGCCTTCTGTGATTGGCAAGTAAAAGTGTCCAAACTCCATTCCCAGAAGCGCTAAGCAGATATGGAACACATCTTAGTAATCGTGTTGTTCGGTGCTGCATCGCATGACACACATCTCTTCAAAAGTGCCACTGTTACCTAGAATCAAACTGCACATTTGTTCGCTATACAAAGAAGCTAAACGCACCACATACAGCTGCACACGTTCTCCTTCTTCATCGCACTCCTGTAAAACGATAAAGCAAATGAAGACGATGAAGCAATTCGATTATGAGGCGAAAACTAGTATGTTGAGTTCGCACTTTCTGAAGTTAACGCACGTCAACGCGTCTAACCATCGGAATTCTTACAGGTTCAGTTCACAATAAGATGCAACAGCTAGAGCAAGTGGTGGTGCATCCATGGTATTCTTGTCCTAGCAGATCACCAGCATCCTAGCAGATAATCCGAAAACACAAGTGAGCGAGCAGGGTATGCCGTAGTTCTGGGATATCAACAACTCTCCTTACGGCTTTTGGAAACAAGCCTCACGGATGACCGCTCACGTCTTTATCAGTGTTTTATTTCTTACATTAACCACTATTATTAATAATTATAATACATTGATTCTTTAATAGATTGATTTGTTCAACGATTTATGTGATCTTTGTACACCTCAGCAGGTTCTTCTTTTCAGGTGTGGCTTCAACGTTGTAGAGATTTGCGCGCAGATCCGTTCACTGGAGAAGGCAATTATCATATTTTATTTTATCTATCTTATCATTAGTTACCTGAGCACATAATTGAAATCTATAAAGTGTTGAATACTGATTGTTCTACAGTTAAACAGACTTTCTGCCAGCAGTCTTCAAATCAACCAGGATCGGCTACTTTTCTGTAGATTTTTTTCCAAGATGTCTTGGACGCGGCACATTTTTCTTCCAAAAGGAGCGACATCTGCCCCTCTTTCGAGTGTTAGTTGCTAATGGTGACTGAACTGCTTTCACTACAATTTTTTCGAAGTGTTTTTTGAATCGATCGAATCAAAAATGGAGATCAACAGAATGATGGACTTGTCGCAGAAATAATTCCCTCCTATCCGAAGGAAACGTCATAAGAGACAAATTTATACCCTATGAAATTTCATGCCCCGGCAATAATAACTAATTTGGTAATTATGTGTTCGGCTGTCGCCAAATTAATGTCCGTTTAGAGGTATGTATCCATACGCCGATGAATGAGGGCCTTCTCCGTTTCAAACAATTCTGTTACCGATTCACCAATCCCGGATGGACACATGGTTAGCTTGGTTAGTGGACAACCAGCTGTGGTAACATTCCACCGCCGATATCCGTAAGATTTCAATACATGTCGTTAGTATGTCCTACCTGGGAGTGAGAACGTGCATTTCAATTCCTGCCTCTCAAAACCTCTCAAAACGGTCCGAGTGGTGCAGATTCTTCTTCGTTGTCGTTGTATTCAGTCGATACAGCGTTGAACTGTTTGATACATGCCCATGGGTAAACGAGCCCTTTCAGAGGATTCTTCATTGGATTCGCTCCCATAGGCAAGCGAACACAATTCTTTTCTAAACTGCTCGCCCGCGCAGCAATTTGTCAGAGTGTGGAACGGCACATAATATTTCAGTCCTAACACCCACGTGTAATCCCTGCCAATTTCGCTCTTGAGCACACGTCGTTTGCTGGCCTACAGCTATGACGTTCCAAGACTTGACGCCGGTTTCTGACGACGAGATTAGTGAGATAAGCTTTTAATAGCACATTCTGGAGCTATTTCAGACCTGAGACGCACAATGATATCATACACGGCTCAAGGTCCGAAGTGACGTTAAAAGCTGAGCTGTATGTTCGTGGGAGGTTATAAATGTAAGTAGAGTTAATAGCAGCAATTCGTCATAATTGCTGCTCTAATGGTTAGAAGGAATTGGGCACTACTTTAGCAGCACTCACATTCTCAGGCTCAAGAGACGTCTCGGTGTGCAAGTCTAAAAATGGGACCACTCTCACTGTTCTCCAAATATTACAATACTGCTCGCGTCGCACGGTCAAAAGTGGGCGAAAAAACGCCAACATGGCGTCGCAAAGCGTCGCACGCTCATAACTCCTTCAGTTTTAGGTTTTTTGAAAAAGGTTGATACAGTTCGATTCGCCTCTTCGAGATCTACACAAACATTTGTAAAACTTTACCGGAACGCCCGTATTTTCGTTTTCGCCGTGGGTGGTCCGAAATTGGCTGGACGGGCGATTAGAGCAGCTTATTTCTCAGGATTTGCGTGCTTTCGGAGTATCTCAAAGATGGCGTACGTCGCCAGTGCTCTGTCATGCAAGGAATGTCCCGAGAGTGCGCCGTGCACAATGCACACAGAACCTAACCTATCAATCGAATGGGCAAGCGCATGTCCCCTGCGCTTCTATCTTCTCTCACTGGGAACTGCGACGTTTTCGAGACTATTTTGAGCCGTTTGGAGAACGTTATCAGAAATTCCCCGCCACCCCACTCAGGATTAGCTCCAATCTGTCCCAGCGAAACTTTGGTGTGCGCCGTGAACAATGCATACAGAATCGAACCTTTCAATCGAGGGGGGGGGGGGCGACAGCTCGTAGACTGAGCGTTTGGGCACTTTTAACAGAAATTTCTTGCTGCCCCACTCAGGATTAGCTCCAATCTGTCCCAGCGAAACTTTGGTGTGCGCCGTGAACAACGCATACAGAATCGAACCTTTCAATCGAGGGGGGGGGGGGACAGCTCGTAGACTGAGCGTTTAGGCACTTTTAACAGAAATTTCTTGCTGCCCTACTCAGGAATTGCTCCAAGGCTGTCTAGCGAGCCTTTGGAGTGCGCCATGAACAATGCATACAGAATAGAACCTTTCAATCGAGAGGGGGACCGTTCTGCTGCCTACAAGACCCATAAGTTGCAGCCGAAGCGATTCAAAATTGACAGAGTTATTGTGCTCCGAACACGTCCGCGCGTGCAATTTAGCGCAACAACGCGCTAAATTGCACGCGCTATTACTCGCCCAGATTACTGTTTTTCCCACTCCAAATGAAACCATTCGATTCAGCATGAAAAGCTCTATCGAATGGTATCAAGCGTGGCCCAACTCGAAGACATCGATTTTTCGATGACGTCATCGCCCTTCCGCCGCGGCCTCGTCCTCGATGCGAAACAGTCAAAAATTGATATTTCCAAAATCGGTCGAAATTGATACCGCTCGATAGCGCTTTCCACGCTGAACGGAACGGTGCCATTACGAGTTTCGAAGACTCAAGTCTGGGCGAGTAGGAGCGCAAGAAACTCTAACCGCTAGGTTTCGCCGCTCTAAAACGGCAGCTGAGGCTAGGCAGTTTGGGCAGCTGAGGAGCTATGAGCACGTCGTCGTAAAGTACCTTAAGTGCTCTATTCAAATAGGGATTCTGATGCCGTTAGCTAGCCCCTTCTTCTCGCAGTGGTCCACGGAAATCGGAAAAAAATGCGTCACACAAGCCTCACCTGCATATTCGCACCGCTCTAACATTGCGCCCTCCTAAGCTGAGCCATTCTGCTTCGGCGTGCTAGCAGACCGTTCTGCTGCCTACAAGACCCATAAGTTGCAACCTGAAAGGTTCCAACTTGACAGAGCTATTGTGCTCCGAAGACGCCCGCGCGTGCAATTTGCGAACGGTTGCCCCCCCCTCGATTGAAAGGTTCGATTCTGTATGCATTGTTCATGGCGCACTCCAAAGGCTTGCTGGACAGCCTTGAAGCAATCCCTGAGTAGGGCGGCAAGAAATTTCTGTTAAAAGTGCCCAAACGCTCAGTCTACAAGCTGTCCCCCCCCCTCGATTGAAAGGTTCTATTCTGTATGCATTGTTCATGGCGCACTCCAAAGGCTTGCTGGACAGCCTTGGAGCAATTCCTGAGTAGGGCAGCAAGAAATTTCTGTTAAAAGTGCCCAAACGCTCAGTCTACAAGCTGTCCCCGCCCTCGATTGAAAGGTTCGATTCTGTATGCATTGTTCACGGTGCACACCAAAGTTTGAGTGGGATGGCAGGGAATTTCTGATAACATTCTCCAAAAGGCTCGAAAAAGTCTTGAAAACGTCGCAGTTCCCAGTGAGCGAAGATAGAAGCGCAGGGGACATGCGCTTGCCCACTCGATTGATAGGTTAGGTTCTGTGTGCATTGTGCACGGCGCACTCTCGGGGCATTCCTTGCATGACAGAGCACTGGCGATGTACGCCATCTTTGAGATACTCCGAAAGCACTCAAATCCTGAGAAATAAGCTGCTCTAATCGCCCGTCCAGCCAATTTCGGACCACCCACGGCGAAAATACGGGCGTTCCGGTAAAGTTTTACAAATGTTTGTGTAGATCTCGAAGAGGCGAATCGAACTGTACCAACCTTTTTTCAAAAAACCTAAAACTGAAGGAGTTATGAGCGTGCGACGCTTTGCGACGCCATGTTGGCGTTTTTTCGCCCACTTTTGACCGTGCGGCGCGAGCGGTATTGTAGGTTGGTGGAAAAGTCTTGCATCAAACATTTTGAAAATTTTTCAAGATTTAACAGGAACTTCCGAGGACTGTTTGGTGCCACGTAGTTGTACAGAGAAGTCTCACTGACTCCGTGACTCAGACAAGGCTTCGCGACTGAGTATCGCTCAGTCTTTCCTTGTTCGTTTTCGTAATAAGGACTTTCTCGACTCGGAACGCCCAGTGGCTCCTTCAAGGAAAACCACAACTTCAAGGCGGACATCTGACATCTGCCAGAGGAAGGTAATGCTGTGCTGTTGATGGGATTCTCGCGGAATGCTCCAGTTTCCTGACGACTGCACAGCTGTAACAGCTAACATCTACGCTACACAGCTGCAGAAGCTGAGCGAGGCCATGTCGCGCAAACGGCGGGAGCGGAGGGATGTTTACGTTCTTCACGACAATGTTCGCCCCTAAATGGAAAGGTCGTCTCTCCAGAAGTTGCAGGAGTTGAGGTGGGAGGTGCTGTCCCAACCACCGTATTCGCCAGATCTTGCGCCATCGGACTACCTATCACCTCTTTCGACCTCTACAACACCTAAGGGATAGGTGCTTCAACGACCGAACCGAACTGGAATCCGAGGTGGAGCGCTTTTTCGACTTCATTCTGGAAGAAAGGATTTCATGATTCCTCCGTCAGATGGCAGAAGGTTGTAGATGTAAACGGTTTGTAGATTAAAGTCGCTCACAAAACAATAACATTTAAAAAAAAAGTTATGCTGTGGTGCAAGACTTTTTCACCAACCTAATATCTAGGGAAAAGCCATGTCAACGACGGGTTCCCGTATTTAAGTTCGCTCTTTTAAGACTTATGTTAGACCGCTGCTTGAATATGGAACAGCTGTCTGTAACTCACAGAAGAAGAAACTAATTAGGAAGCTTAATCCAGAATAGTTTTACAAGGAAAATACTGGTTCGTACCCTTGGTTTCTCATATGATCAAATCCCCTCTTTTAACGACCTTAGTATCAATCTGAACTTGCAGACACTGAAATATAGAAGAAAGAAGTTTGTTCTTATACTGTTTCATGAAATTCTCCATAGCAAGGGTGATCTGTCTTTACATCCGATTGGAGAAGAAAGGGATTCCACTACTTGCAGAATGTACCCGCAAATTAGCGTATACAAGCCCAGAACTAGACTTCGATACCATTTTTTTGCGCAGCGTGCGGGTTCTGACTTTGCAAAGATAAGCTGGAAAGCATGTGTTCGTTTTGATTTCAAATGTTAAGTTGTTGGGCAGCTACTTGGGTCCTTGAATTCTTTTTGTGTTTCGTCGCAGTTACTCTGCACTGTTGTGTTGTTAGCTTTCTCATTTTCGCTTCATTTACTCACATACTGTTACGGGATAGTTTTTTCCTGCACTTTCTAAAAAACATGTGGGTGCCGCTCTAAAATTTCAAGCTGACCTTTTCCAGGGCTTCGTAAAATCATGAGCCGACGAGTCATCATGTTTATGGATTTAAATTGGGACATTCTGCGGCGAAGGCATTCAGTAAGCTTAGCAGCGCCTTTGAGACGGACTGTCCTTGCGAACGAACGGTGACGCTCTGCTTCAAAAAATTCGCTTCTGGCGATTTCTCCAAGAAAACCGAGTCGCGGGGCAGGTCGTCGTTTGACGATGAAGTTTTGAGGAGAGCCTTCGAAAGAGATCCAGAGAGGAATACACGTATGTTAGCAGAGAACCTTGGCGTACATCACAGAACAGTAGCAAGACATTTGGCGAGAATCGGCAAGGTGAGGAAGATGTCGAAGTGGATGCCTCATGAGCTGACCGATGAGCAGCGTCTAGCAAGTTTCGACACTTGGTCCACTCTGCTAGTTCGCTGTCAAAATGAGCCTTTTGTGGACCGTATTACAACTGTAGGACTTTACGATAATAGAAAGCGGGGATTTGTCTGGGTAGATAGATGCTCCTCCAACGTTCTCTCCTAAATCCGACCCTAAAAATGTTACGCTTACTTTGTGGTGGTGTCGTAAAGGTGTAACAGCTTTTTGCAACCTGGTCAGGCAGTTACAGCAGTCTTACTGCTGTGATCTAGGCCGAATGTACGACAAGTTTAAAAAATTGTGGCCGCAGTGGTGAATAGAGGAGAACAACTCCTGCTGCAGGACAGGGCAAGGCAGGGCCACACACTTCCCAAATCACTCGGCGAAAGTTTACCCATTTAGGTATCGAAGTTCTCCCTCACTCACCATATTCTCCCGACCTTTCCTCCACTGACAATTACTTTTTCCGAGCTCTTGACTCCCATTTGCGTCAGAAACAATTCGCTAAGTTTGCTGATGTTGAATGTGCCCTCCTTGATTTCGTTAATTCCTGTGATCTCCGTTTTTATTGTAAAGGATTAGATTCATTACTTAGTCATTGGCAAAGATTGTGGTGGGTTTTACAACGACTAATAAAGTCTGAGTTATAGCAGTTTGAAGTAAATGGTCCGTTTCAGCGACCAATTCTGCGACAGCCTAATAGTAAAAAATCAAAGGATTCCTGTGCCAACAAAGTCGGATATCAGTCTAAGCAGGTTGGATCGGCCTCTGATCGATCTTACATCGACGTCTTTGGACCGACTTCACAAAAACGATCCTAACTCAGCTGTTTCTTGGAACTTCGAAAAAGACAAGAGATTTCTGAAAGATAGAGGAAAAGTGATCCTTCACGGTTATAAAAACTGTTTTGAAAAAATGACTTCATGGAGGAAGGAAAGGGTTGATTTTTGCCAAAAATGTATTCGTTCCAATGACGATGGTGTAGGATCGACCAATCCAACTTTTTCGATTCAGAAAATCATCATTGCTCAATGTGTATTGCAAGACTTGGAATTTTTTTCCTGCAGAGCTTCAGTTGGGTGGTACAGGTGGCTTACTTCAGTAGCCGGATTCATAAACGTTCCCGGGAACGTTCCCGCCTTCCCACGGGAAGCGACCAGGTGAGAGAGCGAGGCGGGAGAGAGGGACGAGAGATGATAGATGGGGTGAGAGAGCGAGGCGGGATAGTGAGGCCAGAGATGATATGGTATATCTCCCGCTCCTGTCGCTTCATGAATCCGGCAACAGGTAGAAAATGATTTTATTTTCATGAAAAAACGAGAATTTTGAATATGATCCCATCTAATCATATCAAACATCGCAGCGAAGAAGCATGGTTTTCACAGTGTATAACACAGAACTTGAAGTTTTACGCTTATTTCGGCAAATGCTGCAAAATCGGGAGCCCTCATCATATAGAAGATCGTCTCAGAAAAACATGGTTTTATCACTGTGTCAAGCAGGGCTTTAAACTTCATAAAGTGTAATTTCACTTTCTGACTACAATTTCAAACGCAGGTGTCGCTCCTTCATGTAGAAAAATGTGTCGTGCACATCACATCTTGAAAAAATTGCAAGAATTGAGCTCCTTGTCACTGATTCGTAATCTGCCCGCAGGTAATCTTTATTTTACATACGTCATCAAATACACAAAAGATAAAGGACTGCGTTACTCATTCCGTTTTGGGAGGCGCCACGCATTCTACTTCTACGGGATGTCATGGAGGCGATTTTGAGTACGTATCTGGCCATGTAATTATCTTCTACTTGCGGTGGCCAGCCGATGAATAAGTCAGCGCTCTATCCTTCTCAGACAAGCCTGGTACCAATTCTCCGACGCCAGAAAGACGGAGGGCTTGGTTGGCCTGGGCGGGAAATCCGAGCACGCGACAGCCAGCAACTTCTTCGACAGCGCTACACGCCAACCACTCAATAAATACATGTAAACAATAATCTTAATTAGGAGACAGATGATCCAAAACCAAGTGAGAGTACCTGCCCCGTCCAGTTGCTACTTCGATTCCCGAACCTCAAGCTTGACCCTAACCCGGCTTGCCCACCCACTCGCCTCATTCGTTCTCGCATTCTGCCGCAAACGCTGTTCCATCAGCTAGCCAGTCCCGCTGGTCCACTATAACATACCGCGTAGACCAACGGATTGAGAGCAAGCGATAAGGTAACGAGTTCAACATCTGTTCTGCTCTCGGTCGTTGACATCGGTTTATTGTTGGATGACACCGTTTGAGCCCTACGCACCAACGTGATTATTTAAATAGGAAAGGCTTCTTTAGCCAGTACCTTCGTTATGAAAATGCCTTCTACGGTAGCACTTCACTCACCAGTTCCACGTCAAGTTTCAGCTTTTTCTTCTCAACGTGCTTATGGATGATACCTGACCACTTAGGACACGCTGCCGCAAAGCAGAATAGTGACCGCAGATCCAGATAAGGGCACAGCATGAAGACTATGTCAGCGTTCATGTTCCCGCTCGGTGGCCTGAACTGCAACAGCTCTAACAGCATTAAGTTACCCTGGAAAGGTTAGGATCAAACGATGACTGTCCTATTGTGCATGCACCACAAGAACTTTCCATGCAATTGAGTTCATTCCAGTGCAAATTGTCTCCTGAACTCATTATTTCTAGCTTCGTGCATGAGAAAGCTTCCCAGCCACCTACGGTAAATTTGAAGAGCGCGAAAGAAGAGGACAGCTATGGGGAATATTAGGTTGTTGAAAAAATAAAGACCGAAAGGGGCGACTAGCTCAAAATGTCATAACCCGGGTCATACATAACTTCATTCATCAAAATGAAAAACCATCTAACTCAACACAGCTTCCCCAGCCTTTCTGTAAGGCAAATATCCATTTACAAAAGATACAGATCATGAATTTTCGAAGAGCAGAAGAAGTGATGGTCGGCTGGGGAGAAGAACAATATCCTTAACAAAGGGAGAGCACCGCTCAGGTGGTGGGCTACGTGGCGAGTGTTTGTACGAAAGTAACTCGAATTGGACCGTCGGCTAGGGTTTGCCCTACGAAACAGCTATTGCGAAACACTCGGAAGTGGACCGGAACGCTGCGAAAGTGCAAAACACGTTTCGAAATACACGTGCTAAGAACCACGCCTGCAGCGTCCAGCCTGATATTGCTGTAGCTGTGTCCCTTTCACTGCCCATGTGTTAGCAGATGGTAATAGGAGGGGGCTCTCTTATGCACACTGATTCTATCAAAGATTTGGGTCGCGCTCAGAACGCTCCAGGCCTTCGTCACGTCGGAATTGAAGATATCTTGTCAGACATCGGACAAAGCTGAAGGCGTTGGCAAATGAGAAGAAGAATAAATTGCCGACTTGTTCATCGGTTGAATACCGCAAGTCACTGATTAGGTCTACTGCGCAATAGACCTGCCTCCAAACCGGTAGAATTGTAACAGGATGCATGGCTCATCCCACATAGTTTCTGTGCCTATTCAGCGGTTCATTGAGTGCTCAATTTTCTATCGCTAGTATTCAAACCCTTCGAAGGGTTAGCGCAGTGCGTATCGGTGCAGTGCGCAAATGGAATTCGGTAAATCAGCGTCAGTTGTAAATTACAAACCATGAATCGAAACACAGCCTGAATCCATCAGTGCGGCGCAAACTTTATTTACGGCTACGATTCTAGTTAGACTTCTGCAGAAAACAATTAAACCCGCTAGTATGCGAGGTATAAGGAGTAGAGATAAGATAAGAGACAGAGACGCGGGCTTCATCGTGGGCACCTAAGTCCTTGTATCCGCGGTGTATTCGTTGAATATTTATTTATTTGTTTATTTATTTATTTGATACACTCAACAAAGATGTGCTCAACAAGGAACATAGGAGGAGGCAATAAGCAACATTGAATAGCAATTTGTCCCTAAATCATTAGACGCAGGTTTTTGTAATAATGTGCTCAGGAAAATTTACGAAATAACTGTCTTTAGTATTGTTACCTACCCAGCTGGCAGTCCTAACCTGCAAACACCCACCAATTGGTTATGATGCCGCTGCTCTTGAACAATTGGAACCTGTCGGAGCTTCGGAACACGGGTATACCAACCTCCCACGTGGAACCGACAGGTTGGGTAAAGCAGGCTAGCGGGATGAAGGCTGCGGTGACAGTAACTACTTCAGACAGAAAGTGTTGGATAGCATTACATAGTGTGCACCACCATATGCTATGCTATAAGGGGAAAGCAAATGCATGGAAAAACGGACTGATGTCAAGGAATACAACGATCAAAAACTAATGCTAAAATGCGATTCTAGATAAAAAGAACAAACAATCAAAAAAATCTAAAACAGAAATAAGTATTGAAGAGTCTAAGGCATAAAAAAAACAGAACAAAGGTTCAGAATCCATGATATGAACCCGACTCCTGTACAATACAGGCAACCGTATGAAAGCGTCTAAAACCTACTAGAATGAACAGAACGTAACGAAAATGGACACCATAAGCGCAGAATGCATGGCTTATTCCACAGAGATTGTGTGTTCAGTGGTTCCATGAGTGCTCAATTCACAAGTTCCACGCACGGTCAGCAGGCGGCATTGCTTCCAAATCCAAATGTGACTGAAGTCTGGTTCGATTCAGCAGCGCAGTCTCGAAACGCTTTTTGATTGGGAGCCGAAAGTAGAGCTTGGTTTTGGTGCGTGAGGAATTGTGCGATGCCTTTCAAGCAGATGAAGAACTGACCACATATACATAAACTGACGGAATTCCAATATTCATTAAAAGGACAGCGTGAACTGTATAACGAAGAGTTTCAACCCGATCTCCTCCCTTCTACAATGCCTGCACTCTATGTTAAATCATTCTCCGGCAGTTTGAAATCTGAAACCCAAGACAATTCTTCTTCTGCTTAAAAAGGGACCTTGTTTGTGATGAAGACTAGCAGAATTACATAGTCCTAAACTCCGCTGCACAAAACGGGAAGACACTTTTCAAGAGACCGTATGGGAAGTTATAAAATGGTAGTAAAGTCCCCTTTTCAAGAATTATTTTATGACCAGAAGTCACCCTTCCTAACAGCCGTCCCAGACTTCTGGATGATCTTTGTTCCGTAAATTCGTAGTAACTGACAGGTATGGTTTACCAGCTGTTAGGCGAGCTCACCTGCGCAGATCCTCCTCCTCCCTTCTTTGGCGGTGAAAAAATCTATGAGCCCGATCCATAACGGTCAGCCGACCCACATTGAGTAGTTGTGAAATCTGTCCACCGGTCAGCATTCACAAGAATCCCTCCTAAACTGGCCAGCTCGATAAATTGGGGCAAGAATCAATGCAATCGATAGCGGTTGGCCAATCGATATTACTTCTTGTGGAGCCTATCAGCAAACCATGAAAGGGGACGAAAAGCCCATGAAAGGTGGCGACGCTCAGATACCCTTCAACTTGGTCGGACAGACTGAGAAGCGGAAGTTTCTAGTATTCAGGAATGTATCTAAAATTTTTCTCTAAATGGAGAGGCTTCAGGTAGTAAAACACAGAGTTCGATGCCACCAAGGCGCGATGTTGCAGATGTCAGTGTCGATCTTAGCGCGAGAGAGCGATATATCGGCACGTAGGACACTCGAAGCGCTCTAAATCACGGCTAGGAGCCCACAGGTCAATCGGAAGCGATAGCCCAAGAACTGGCACCCTTCGTAGAGCTCTGTAGGTTCTGACCTGTTTGGTCTGACCTCCAGGGTATTTAAGGCAGGAGTATGAAGGCTGAGACTCATTCACCCACGTTATGTATGTCCAGCTTACGGGTGATCGGTGGTCCACTCCGGCATACCACCTTAAAGGTTTGTCATCTCTTGCAAACTCCCATCCCTGATCTTGTCTCTAGTATTCTCAAGAAAAGTACCCTGCAAGATGGAATGGTGTTTGGGGGAGTAGTGTCGTGAATGACTTCGACTTTTCCAGGCTCTGAAGAAGGCGAAGACGCCGAAACGTTGGCCTCAATAAAGCCGATATCAATCTTGGCCAAGAGCTTAAGAAGACATCATAATAGACAAAGAGTCAATTAACATGGACACGGCGTAGCCAAAATAGTGATTGTGAAGAAAAATTCCCCGGCAATCAACATTAAACGTTAACAGATGGCGAAGGCAGAATTTAGTAAGTTCGAAAAATCAAGAAAAATAGAAGCGTTGAAAAAGGTATACAACTGCAGGAATTGAAAAGAAACGCCTGTAGCCAAAGCGCTTCTCGACGTCTTGGCATGAGCGCAGACAGCATGTGCATGTAGCAGCATTGAACTTTCAACACTTCGTTACGCACTCGAACTCTAAATCTAACCAAAGCCGCAAACATAGGCTAGCCTATTTGGTGTTTGGCGTAAGAAATTTTCGAACTGCAACAATTTATCCCACCATATACCATACAAATTCAAGAATAATTCGTAACAACGAGATACGTTCCATTCCAGGAGTTAAACGGCCACCCCTTAAAATTGTAGTAGGTGATGTAGATACCCCGTGGAGCCGAGTAACAAGGAGTCACACCTTCGGCAAAAAGTTTCTGCAATGATCAAGCTTTCTCGCGAGGATGCACAACAAACAGTACCTAGTGGAAACGGCCAAACTCGATGCTTATCTCATACTTATCCTCAACGCATTGTAGCTGTGCCCACCTAGCTTTCACATGTTCCTGCAGAGTCCAGCATAAAACACCTTATGCAACACACTTGGCAGAAGCAGGAGACGACCCACCTTCACATGGTCTTTCAACCAATTCTCACAAATACGTGATCTTCTTGAAGAGTGCCAGTTGATCGTGTTGGAGAACCGGTTTCCTGCAATCCATCGGCACTAGCTATTTAATTAGCTATGATTATGTCATACTTAAGCATCAACGCCTAAATATCAAAGTTGGAAGAAAGAGTCGAATCCCGCTAAACCTCGAGGGAAACAGTAAGCGTGAGCGTAGCGAGCCAACTTTGGCACGTGCCTCCACAACAGATAGAACAATCCACAGAAAAGAGATGGGCGGGGTACCATTTTAGTTTGGAATAGGGTCTGCTTACCGTAATCTTCAGCGTCCAGTGCGCCGGTGAGGCCCGCGATGCACAGCTAATGAGACCGGTGGATACTCGAGATTGGAAAGTCAAGCTCAAACGATGGCAAGGTAGCCACGCCCGGTTGGATTATGCATGTAAGGAACCGATTGGAACGACAAGGACCTCTCCGCTTGACTCTCCAGCAGCTTTTCAGCTGCTCGTTTACTTCTGCTTTCTTGTTAATAAAATTGCTGTTCAAGTTGTGTTCGAATAAATTTTCCTTCAAGAAAAATATTAGCATAACCTACTTTGAACTTTCAATTCACTTCCCAACAAGAGAACATATAGTTTGAAAATTTTTATAAAATTTACATTTTAGACGTAAAACAATGATTTAAAATTTGTCTCAAAGAGCAGGAAAGTGGTAATTTTTAATGCCAGAACAGAGATTGCCGTCCGTGCGGCCTGTCGGCCGCACCGACGGCTTCTTGACGGCTTCGCCGTGGCAATAACTTCTCATCATCAATTGTAGCTACCACCTATGTCATGGTTTCCTCAGGAAGAACATCTTAATTACGTCGATTAGGGCAAGTTAGAAAAAAGCGAAAAAATGGACGACATCCACAAAAACGCTTATTTGCCCAATATCGATTGATGGTGATTGACTGTTTAAAAACGGACTTCAGAATCGTGTTTAGCGACCTAGATTACCCCCGGGGCTGAAGTTTCGTGTCGCTTGAACGACATCCACAAAAATGGATAATACCGATCGATATCGATTGACTGACTTCAGATTCGTGTTCAGCGACCTCGATTACCCCCAGGGCTAAAGTTTCGTGCCGCCCGAACGACATCCACAAAAAATCGATAATATCGGTTGATATCGATTGCCTCCAGAAACCCCTCCCGTCGATGATCATCTAAATGCCCAGGCACGGTCGCCGACGTGTTCGGCACGTCTACGGCTCGCCATGCGCGGCGGTCGCCGACGTGTTCGGCACGTCTTCGGCTCGCCATGCACGGTTGCTGACGTGTTCGGCTGCCGCGCCCCAACTCAAGTGTGACAGACGGACAGTGTGACAGTGTGACACACACACACACTTATGTGTATAGTAGGATTAGGATTACACATCTCGGGTAGGTGAAGTAAAAAATTTCAAAGAAAGTTATACCAATTGTTTCTTGAACAAAAAATTATTCTAACCATCTTAGCGAGTCTGCAGTTTAACGTGTCTGAAGGTGATTTCAATTTGGAAGAGTTCGCTTTGATTTCAAAAGTCTTAAGCTAGCCTCGAAGAGTGTCCAATTTGAGGTGAAAAGTGTCCAATTTGGTTTGAGAAGTGTCCAATTCGACGTGAAAATGGTACAAATGTGAGCGAATCATCATCGTGGTCTCACCACGACCGCACTATTCTTCAGGTCGATGAACGTAAGACACAGCGGCCGCTCGTACTCTCGCGACCCTTCGGTGACTTTGGTGGACAACTCGTTGCCGCCCTTGGAGGTTTAGTTCCGAATTTATTTACAATGGATTCACCGAATGGAATGGCACGGACGAGTCGTTCTTGAAATCCCAGCGGTCTGAAAATACCTTGAGAAAGTTGCCTTTAACCTACTATGCCACTAATGCAGCATGTTTTTGGGTGAATCACCCCATGTGAAGCCTTCATTAAATACTTTTATAAACGACATTTTCCCTTCAAACTGGACACCTTTAGCAGTAGAACCGACATTTTGCAAGCCGAGCCAAGCGTATCTAGTGGCAAGGTTTGTACAAACATTGCCTCGTCAAGTGAGAACTATCTTTTTTACGGTAAGATTAGGTTAGGGAACTGAGCCCTTTCGAACGGTTACGTGACGAGAAGGGTTAAAAACAAAATAAGTGTTAACAAGAGACGCTTCAGACGCGTGTGCCTGAACGATGAGAGCCAAACATTGATAAAAACTGATACATATTTGCGAAGTCGGAATAAAATTTTGCTGTTTTTGCTTTTCGAATGGAATGGTGGCTAAGACATAACCAGACCTACAAGTCAAATGCGCACTCAAATATGCGTTTGCTAATGTCCTTATTGTTAGAAATAAAAGGTGGAACGTCCCTCAAAAAACCGGATCTCACTGGAGTGTTATACTTCCATTTGCTCCTCTCCAAAGTCGTGTGAAGCTGGTCCTGAAACTTCTGGGTCGTCACCTTCCAAATAGCATTTGTCAGGAAAAATTGGGACATCGCAATAAAAACGGGAATTGGACAACTGGATCCAGGCCACCTGTGCTTGTTGGCTGATCTCGGTTACTACACCGCGCATGTCTTGTGGGTGAAACCCGAACTGTAACAACTAATATTCCATGTGCGACTGTCCTTGAATCTTGGCATGTCTTAGAACAGTATGCGAGTTCAGGTCCTCATCTAGGGAAATCGCACCTCGCATTGCCTTATCCAACGGGTATGTTGCGCACAACATGCCCAAAGGCCGTCAACCACGGGCACCAGCACGCATACACAGGGCATAATTGCGTGGTCAAATCGCCTTCACGGTACCTTTTATCTCGGACGCTCTCAGAGCTCAAGTTCGGGAATGCGTTCGTAAGGCTGACCTGGGTGACATCGTTAGGGTCGTTGAGGTGCCTCCGGCTAATCTCAAGGCGCAACTGGTGAGGAACCGTCTTTATGACTGCGCTTGTGAAACGCCCTCCTGCGTGGTCTGCCCATTCGGCAGGGAAGGCGACTGTAGGGTTTCAGGAACAGTATACCTCATAACTTGCATTGAATGCAAGGAGTACGAATAAGAGGCATATCTGAAGAGCTTATTTCATGACAATCCTATTCAGTCTTGCCGTCAAGAACAAGCGGCGGTCTATGTAAGCTGTCGTACGTCAGGCCTAGATCTAATCTTAGGGCTACATCCTTTCCATTAAGAACTGCTTTAGCCTATTGCGCGTTAAGGATTGGTGTTCCAGCCTCCTCATGCTCGCTTCGAACGTTCAAGTGTATGGCCAAACGTAAATTGCTTGTCGACTGAAGGGTGCACCGTGCTTCTTTGTTGTCATGCTGTGGTTTTCTTTTTGATGTGTTCTATTTTTTGTGGTTTCTCTCGAATGTGCGTCTTAAACACATGTATTCAAAAAAAAATAAAAAATAAAATAAATGGCCAGCAGAATGGATGAGGGTGCTTCTCAAACCCCTTCAGACGCCTTTGCATGCGCCTTTTAGGGTATTTCCTATGCATACATCAATCAGGTAAGGCACTTTTGTTCGTGACAGCCTATTCGTTCGCCCACGCGAAAGAAATTATTCTAAAAACCTTGCTCCCTACTTAAATGGGTAATCTTGTTATTGCTAAACTGCCTTTCTCCAAAGTAGACTTTGGCAAACGGACACCTGGGGAGATACACGCTTGTCACACATTGGAAGCTCCGTTTTCCATACACTGAGGGAGAGCCAGTTCCCTATTCATCTAGAGGTCCAGCACTGGAACTCCTGTTCCACCTTTGTCACATTGCATGGTGCACACCAAGTGCTTCGGGACTGTCGTGCTTTACAACCTCCTGGGCACAACACACGTTGTTTACCTGTAGTGTCAGATTTTATCCTTCGAACTCCTTCACATCAGATTTCAAGTTTACTGACATGACGCCAGTGCTTCCAACAGATCCTCCGAAAGCATCTGCATGTCTCCCTCACTCCGGTGAGCTCTTCTTTAGCTGCGACAGCTGCAGGAACTTCCATCAGTGTTTCGACGACTTCGGACGTAAGCCACATCGGCACTGAAGTGTGCTTTGAATTCGTCACATTTCCAACTTCGGAACAACGTCGTCAAAAGACTCCTTGGATTCTTTGCAATCCTAGCGTTCAACAACTACTTCTTCGCAGCTTGAATAATTAACTATGCCTTATTCAGTAGCAGGCAATGGCACCAACAAGACCGTCTTGTATAACTGCATAACAAAAGAGCTACCGGTTCGCCGGACTTTGAAAAATGTTATGATGTGAGTGCATCGGTAGAGTTTACAGTCGTTTGTATTCGCAGCTGACATGGTTCAACATCGAATTTCCGTTTAATTGAGGCGATTTCACCACAATTAGGCTTAGTGAAGCAGCAGACATACGAATCAGTGTCTTTGATACCAAGAAGGCTTTTTAATCGACTCAAAAAATTGAATCTTTCTAAATGACTCATTCGCTCTACAAGAATTTATTCAATGATAGTTCTTAACAACGATAGACACCCCGAGACAGACACAAATAGGCTCACAATCAAACGAGAAACAGGACACGGCGATACCTCGCGGAGCGCAAAAACGGGGTGTCGCATCCTTGTCCGGAACTCTCTGGAGTGATCACCACATTTTTTGTGAGAATGCAAGCAAATAAACGATTGTGCATAAAATTCGCACATCACCGGACCTCGATCTCGAACTCCGGTTCGCGGGCAAGACATCGTACATGTGTCGAATTAGCTTTCAAATACTCCTAAGATATTCAGCTAAGATACACGGAGCTCATTTTCCAGAAATAAGTAGAAATACACCCACCTCCACAAGCTTTTTTAACCATGAGGTCCCTGTGCCATCATCTGAATCGAGAGAACGCACAATGACATAACCATAGTCCAGTGCATCCAACAGATCCTTCGAAAGCATCTGCATGTCTCCCCAGTACCGTACTCTCTTGAAGGAAGCCAACTGACTCTTTCGAAGGATCGGTTCCCTGAAATTCAGTCCATCTGGTATTGCTCATGCACATCCGTGGTGGACTGAATCAAGTGTGGAGCGTACATGCTGCGTCAGTGTAGTTCGTCAATGATGGTATTCGACACTGTGAGAGGCCAGGGATGAGCGGATTAACCGTTATCCGTTATCCGGTGGCTTTTGGCCTATCCGTTCTGTTGTTCGTTATCCGGTGGTTTTTGAGCCGGATAACGAACAACAAATTAGGATTGGACCAGGGCTGCACTAGCTAACGGTTAACGATTTAACGAATTTAACGAATTAACGGCATTTTTCGTTAAAATCTGGCTTAACGACTTCCGATCTTTCTGCGTAGTGAATTGCGTAGCTTACACTGTAGTAAGTTGCAATGCGATCATTGGCCTTTAGTTGTTCACCTGTTGAGGTAAGAACATAAAACGTTTTTTCCGGATTTTTCACTTAAAATAATAGTTCGCAGCTTATTGCACGTTGTAACGAAATTTAACGATTTACCGGAAATTTAACGAAAATCTTCCGTTAAAAAATTCGTTTAAATTATTTAACGACCAGAACTTTGTGTGCATCCGTGGTTTGGACGTATTGCTGGGTGGACTACATATGTAGAGGATCCTTCACGATCGTGGATTAGTTGAGGAATTCACTCACTTAGGAACTAATTACATAGTTTTAAAAATACCAAATTTAAATTCTTGGAGAATCGCTAAACCTGCACCGTACACGTGCGAATCCTACTAAACATAGAATTGTTAATTCATCTCAAGAGTCACCGGGGAGATGTTATGACAAAGGGTTCGTATTAAGGTAGTGGCGAAACGAACCTTTACAACTCTGTATAGGTTAATTTCATTCCAGTCATGTGCAGACCAAGAAGGCATAAACTGCTATTAGCGATCGTTAGAAGCAGAGGGCTTGGCGCAACCTAGGAAGAATTTTACCGCCCCCTTCTAGTAAAGGTACCCTTCTAGCCATATGCTGTTGTGAATCGTCGAACAAATGAAACAGAACAGCAATGAAGAGGAAATAGGTTTACTACGGACATAAATGGAGAAGGCGACTTCTCCATTAAAAATTGTAGTGGTGCAAAAAACTACAAATAAACTTCTCATCGCGGGTACTTCAGGACATGCAGGACATTCGTTCAATAGTTTTGTAGTGGAAGGTCTCTATTACATAGGAAATCACAGCCTTTTAGCGATGCGTCGGATATTCTTCTTCTCCCATTCTGAATGTCACAACTCTTTAAGTTTGTGCTTGGCCTACACAACTGCTTGCAGTAGCCTGCCGATTGAAAGTTAGTATTTCATCCACCCCAGATAATTCCACGTTCAACCTCCTTGGATCTTGAGATGCTAGCGAGTGGTAACAATATAACAATAGCAAAGGTTCTATCATGGTGTAGGATCGAGATTGTCATGAGGACTTTCTTCGGCTGGACGTCTTCCGCCGTTTTCATAGCACTGAAAAGTCAAGAGACATGGGATGAATTGCTATTCCAAGGTCTATTCTATATTTCAGCAGATTTTTGAAAAAAGGATTAGGCAGCTGAGAAATAAAACAATACAGGTAATCCTCTGTAAACATGCGAAAGGCGGGTATGTTTGTTGTTGCGTGTTTGTCTTAATTCTGATGGTCAGAAAATACCATAAAGCCTCGTTAATGTGGCGACTGCACTACGTTAAAAAAACGCTGTTAAAATTTCTAGGAATGGCTTATAAATTAAAGGTGCTTCCACTTCTCATCTGCTGTTGAAATTAGGGCATTTTAAAACGAGTTTCATTTTGTTGTTGTTTGTTCGTTATCCGTTTTTCCGTTCGGCCATTTTTGGACAAAATTATTCGATATCCGAGTTTCAAAATTTCATTATCCGCTCATCCCTGGTGATAGACCCGCGTGAGTCAGAAGGGTCGGGACAAGGGGGGGGGAATAAGAGTAAACAGGGTCAGCTCATTGCTTCGCTTTCATGGCGATTCGTTGCACCGCTCTCGCTGTCTTTCTATGCTTTAAGCAGGAACTCGCTGACCCTTGTCACCGTGGGAATGCGGTCAGTTCGGCTAAATCCAGTAAACCGAGCAGGATGGAACTTCTGCTGGTAGCAGCCCGTAGTTTGTGTTCCTTGGGTCAGCTTGGATACTAACACAGCCCCAACTACGATAATAAAAATGTCAAGGAGAGAGCACACGCTGCTGTCCTGTATCAAAAACTGTAGCAGATCTTTCTATCCTCGGCCAAACTACCTCCTCCTCATCTCATCCCCTTCAAGGGCTGTGCAGAAGACCTGTAACAGTACTCGACTCACCTGTCCACCCCTTTTGACTCCTCATCGAGTGTAATTTCCGCAAATGGCTTCACAGTGATCGTCTCAAGCATTTTCCGAGCCACATCGCGTCTGCGGAATGTTATGCTAAGGCACGCCGTCGCGACCTTCGACAGGAGTGCATACACGTCTTCCGAAGGAGTGGACCAGTCCTTCTGAAATGCGTCAGTGCATGTTCATACTTCGCGACAGCAGCGACTGAGTCGCTAGTGCAGTGGGTACAGATCGATTAATGTCGAGCGATCGCCTATCACAAATCGATACGTATTTTGCCTGGGCGACCAGTCGCTCCTGCCGCTCCCTTCGCGAGGTATGAACATGCTTTCAGTCAGTGGGCTCGCTATACAACAGTTCCCCTGCACATCCTACGTTCCTAACTAACTATCCTTTTATGCGCAGCAATGAAAAATCGCTACGAGAAATTCAACCTGCGAACATCGTCGGCTTTTTCGTTTGCGGACTACCCTCATTCTGGTACCCTTATCCAAAGCACTGAATTGTGGTCATCTCTCTCTATCTCTAGCCGCTTAATTTCGGTGGTCACAGCAAACAGTAGGAGGGCATTAGATTGGCCGGAAAATTCTGGCGGTTGTGCAAGCGCTTTTCGTTCGTTTACTACCGAATCAGTATTCAACTTCGCACTTTCATATTACGTCTAATACGGAATTCTTCGCTCTGTCTGATGGAAGTTTGTGTTTCACCTATGCTCAATAAATGTGTTTCTTCGAAGGAATTTTGAAGTAAGT
Source organism: Heligmosomoides polygyrus polygyrus (assembly GCA_947396885.1). Taxonomy (NCBI): domain Eukaryota; kingdom Metazoa; phylum Nematoda; class Chromadorea; order Rhabditida; family Heligmosomidae; genus Heligmosomoides; species Heligmosomoides polygyrus. Next base: position 86,952,138 of record OX377205.1, read on the forward strand.
CGAAAGAGCAATTCCGAACGATTTTTTATCTCAATTTGAGAAAGGACCGTGCAGCGGTGGTTTGAGAAATCTCGTTCGGGAGAGATTTCATCCTTAAAAGTGCACCCGAAGCGACAGGCCTAAAGCAATCCAGGATGACTATTTGAAGGCCTTCGTGGAAACTAATCCATTGCGAACGGTATAGCGGTCAGCAAAATTTCTGTTAGGCCTAAAGCAGAGTCTTGCGACGTCGCACCGCGATCTCGCCCATCTCCGTTTTTCTATCGTGATGAGACCCACGCCTCTCCCCCCTCCCCCACTGTGGTGGGAGCTGCGCCGCGGACGAGTCGTCGCGGTGCCGCATGCTATAACGTGCCGAGACTTAAGCCCTCCGCACACTTCTGCGGCAGCGCGGCAGCCCTATCTTTAAAGGCCGCCACAGACTTCTGCGGCGCCGCTCGGCGGCGTCGCTGGCCGGCCGGCGGCACCGGCGGCACCGCTGAGCGGCGCCGCTCAGCGGCTTGACTCATCATCAGTGGGAGCGGTGACGGCGAGGTACTGTACTGTTTCTAGTGGGGACCGACTGGTGCTTAACAATAACGCGCCCCGATGACGATCGCGCTCCCGCATCGGCCGTCTCCGCTCTGGATCCTGCCGCGAAAGGGCAGAGCGCAGAGCGCAGACAGACAGACGCTGGAGCGGCGCCGCCGGGTGGAATGATTCAAGTCATTTCCGCCAGCGACGCCGCCGGTGCCGCCGGTGCCGCCGGCCGGCCAGCGGCGGCCTTAAGAAAGGGGCAGAGACGCAGAGTCGCCGCGCGAGGCAAAATTAGCCTCGCGCGGCCTGCCGCTGATGTGCCGCCTGCGCGGCAGACGCGGCAGACGCGGCAGACGCGGTGGCAGCGGCAGTGATCCTCCAAGGCATTGTTGCCGCATTGCCGCGTTGGTGATTGAGCGAGCGGGAGGAGTGCCGCGTGAACTCTAGCACGCGGCAGTAGAAGCCGCGTACGCGGTTGTTCTGGCTTCTGCCGCGTACGCGGCTGCCGCAAAAGTGTGCGGAGGGCTTTAACCGCAGTTCTCGGCGCCATTATACCGCAATGCCTGGCACTGCGGCACGGCTCCGCTGAGAGGCGTGGTCTGCTTCAAACCTGTAGGGTAGGAATAGGACATTCCCCTCCTGGTTAGGATTCCCTAGATAGGTCAAACAAGCCTCACATCCCTAAGGGGTGGGTGAATTTTAATGAATCGGTACCAGACGGGTCGTTAGGGAAGGATGAAATACTGGCTTGCACATCAGCTGGTAACTTATTGTTTGGCCCAAACACACATTCACGTTACCTCGACGACCCCCGAATTAGCAGAATGCGTTAAGAACCCTGCAAAGCAAGGAACGCTATCCTTTTATTTTCAATTTCATTTCGCTACTTTGGAAGTGGGACGAGGTGATGAGCTAATGAGCTGACGTGATTGATAATCAGTGACGAGCGGAATTTTCGTTTCCGTATTCCGAATTCCGGTTTCCATTTTGGGCTTTTCCGTTTCGTTTCGTGTTCCGCCTGTTTTGGGCCGGAAGGCGGAAACGGGAATTGGCACTGTTCAACACTAGTTTTCTACTGAACACAATCAGCTTATCAATTAAAAAGAGTTTTCCTCCATATGATTGTGTGACAACTCTGACAACTCTAATATTAATATTCTTGAAATTGGTTAGACTACCAAAAAAGCACTCAAAAATGGCAACGGCTGTGTGGAGGGCAAAACTAGTGTGTCACAAAGGCTATATATGCACTGTTTGCTAAGAAAATGCACTCAACATTTGAATGATCAAAAAATTCTCGATCCATCAGTTACAAATAGCAACAAAAACCTAGTAAGCCTAGGGCGCAATATCATGAAACAAAGGTTCAGTGAAGGTTGTGGCATGCGGTTGTCCGCTTCAAGATTACATGTTCCTGATCAATGGTGCAAATTTCAATTTTCGATTTTGCTAGGTGTGATATTCTCCCATATAGAGTTATACATCACATTTTTTAATGAAGCATCACGAGTATCTACCAGGGGTGCTATTTTAATTGACTATAGTGACTCATTGAATTCTGTCACAAAAGTCTTGCTTCGAGAACCATCTTAGATCTGTCCAGCTGTGTCTCCTGGGGCGTTGGGTTTCTAGGCTGGCACAGACTGCATATTCCTGTGGAAGTGTGGACCCACCATAACTAGTCAGTCATCCAGTTATCATCTTAGATCCTAGAATGAATTCTGAATACAAGCTTTGGTGATTACAATGTAACTGCTAATGTTGAGTATGGAGATGTCTGTGCAGTCACCACGCCGTCCATGATGCCACAGGTTTCTAAAAGTGTTGAGAGGAATCTATTTCCTGGTCAGAAAATGACCTAGGTGGCTACTTCATTCTGCTGCTCGCAAAGTTCAGGAGTAAGATCAAGTAGAGATTTAGATGACTCCACGATATCCCGTGAAATTCGGGTGCATGGTGCAACCCAAACTGGGACTGATTAACACCTTTCGTTTTCTTTACCTAGACAGAAGAAATCACTACGGCTATCGAAATCCACATCAAAAACTAATAGAATTAAAATTGTGCACAGTTCCGCACCACCTGCTAAAAGTACGCAGCTCTGCGTACAGTAATCCCTCTGAGCATCTCGCCGATATCAGAAGCCGCAACGTTCATCGCGGCATGGCGGTATCCCGCAAAACTCTGCTTCCCGCTTTACAAATGGTTCGAAACACCTCGGAAAGGTGAAAAAGCCCGAAATGTGAGTGCCTGACGATTTGAGTGGTCGCAGAAATTGTCGCGCTTCGAAATCTGTTCTTCTTTGCTTCTCCGTGATCAAAACGACCCGCTTTTGTATTGAGTCGTCATATGTGATGAAAAATTGGTTCTGTACGATGTCCGAAGACGATCAGGAGAGAAGGCTGATGTCGACGAACCACCCCGCCCCCCCCCCCCCCCCCCAGGCACTTCCCAAAGCCGAAGTCGCATAAGGATAATGGAGGTGCTAATAAATCTGTTCACAGCATGCGCCAAGCGTTCTATATAGTTCTACAGGATATTGTGAAAGCTACATGTATGCATATTTGATCCACATAACAGTCCTCAGAGAGATGGAAGGCCTGATTGATCTTTGCGGGACCCCAACAAGAAGTGCACCAGACAGCCGTCGCCTCATCCGACTGCGTTACTAACATTACTACAGTATTTTACTACACACTGCTCGATACATCGAAAGATGCTCACCAGAGTGATGTTGGCACGGGTGACATCCATAACATGGAAAGGAACGTGTTTCCAAATGTATTTCTCCAGTTCGATCCAGCAGCTCCAACTCTGAGATGGGTTTTTCAAGCTCACGTCCGTTCTGTCCGTTCTAGAGTAAAGATGAACTTCACCTTATAGAGGACAGATTCGCCATTGCTTCCACATTCCTATAAAATGCAGTACCGTACTAGCGTTACCTTGAGTACACAGTGGAAAATTCCATCATCATCCCTGCTCTTAAGTACGAGGAGGTGGAGGTGTTAATGCCTGCTGGCTTCCTCTGTGCTAATTTCACCATAAACATAAAATGCTGCACCTCTGAGCCTTCTATCACTGCTTTGTTGCGTTTTTTAGCCAAAATAGCTTTGCAGGTAGTCTGCAAACTTACGATCCATACTTCACCTGCAAAGCAAGCAATCCATTCAGCAGAGCTGCTGCGGTCTTCCAAGCCAGAAGAAGTTCAACATCCGTGGTGATTGTTATATGAAAGTAGCTTTTGAGACACTCAACCCTTGGAGAATGTTCTTAGATGCAGCGAAGAATTTGGGCGTGGTCTATTTTGAATTTTCTAATCCTAATCTTCGTCTTCTAATCATAGACCTGTGATCAGGGTTGTTCCCCAGAATTTATCACCCAATATAGGCTGATATGGATGTCGAGCAACGTCAGTAGACTATCGATAAGGTTCAGGAGTGTGGTCCTCCGCATGGGATTTGTTCTGAAGAGAAGTCCAGAGCGCTTCACCTTGGTACAAAGGTAATTGTGGGCATCAGTGCACCATTAGAAATACCACTATTATCAACACCGACGACGTAAAATACCAAATTTTGACTATCATTGTGCAATGACTGCGAATAAAACTGTGAATGCAATGTTCAATGTATTTCGAGCGGTATATAATGTTTTTGCAAGGCCATTTTTCGAATATGATACTCCTGTCTTCAATCCAGTGAAATGAGCTGCCATCCCTGCAAAGTATTATAGTTTTAAAAATCCGGATCTCGTATTGTTAAGGGAGTCTAGCACTCGAGATTGTACCACAAAGTATAATGCTGGTGGAATCAAAGGCAACTGTAGACGTTCTTCCTTCGTGAATAGGGCGCTCTTGTAAGAAGACCGGCGTTGGTTAATCCCTTTGTGAGGTACGTCATGCATTCTACTTCTGCGGGTGATGTAGAGGCAATTTGTATACGTTCTGGCCTAAGTCAGTTGTAGCGGCCACCCAATAAACATATCAGCGTTTTGTCCTTTCCAGAGACATATAGCACCGCTTTGCCTATCCAGGAAGGAGAGCTTGATTGAGAATAGAACCAGGAAACTCGATACGTGGTGCGGGCGCCCCTCCAACAGCGCTACTAGGGCTGGTGAAATTGATTCAAAATGGAATAAAAAAAGTCCCTCAAACCCAGCAGGACGCGGCCGCTTTCCGGCTCTGGGATCCTTTCTAACTTCTCAATTTCCATTGAACTCAATCTCCGTCCTACTCTGGAGGGACAAAAGCTTTCCTCGAGTGGCAGCGCAGTAACCTTTGATTTCTTGTGGGATATTATGACCATACTCCAGTTCTAAGGGGCAAAATCATCACAAACCACTTCACTCACCAGCTTCAGTTCAATCGTCAGGTTCATCTTCTCCAAATGGTTGTGGATAATGTATGAGAACATAGGATACGCTCCAGCCAACGAAGATGACGTTTTCAAATCCAGGTGTGGACACAGCAAGATGATTATGTCAGCGTTCATAGTCTTGTTTGGTAATCTGAATCAGAATACTTCGATCACTCGATCCAACCTCGATGTAAAGTGACCGGGCGAAACCGATTGGTGACCGTGGGGCAACAAGGCATGGACAATTGTCTTCGCCATGGGAACCAGAGAGGCCTCTACATTTCAGCTGACTAAGAAATATGTAACGTCAGATTGAAGTCTCATTCAAACAAACACCGCTCACACACCACTTCATCACCGGCCCAAATATTATAGAAACTTCAAGAATCTACACGACTATGAATTCATGGGAGTCGATTTCATCATTGGTTCAGTATTTCATCTAGGTCGCTACCAAGTGATTTTGGAGAAATTTAGTGGGATGCTATTCATTGTTGGTGAGGCTTGTAAAGTGTGATAGGTGATCAAGGTTTTCATCTGACGTTCTGATGTCTCATGGCAAAACTTCCACTGAATTTGCAGCTGGTAGCAGATCTACTACTCAAGGCTCAACGACGCTCTACAATGCAAGCTCATAAACTGCTAGTAACTTAGAAATTTAATGAATATTCAAACGATGCAGGCTTTTTGTTGGAATACCATGCAAGAACTAGGTTTGGTTTGAAAGGTGAAGACGAAGACGTGAAAAAATGAAGCACCTTGGTAGGAAAACTGTTGAACTTGAGGTGAAAATAACACGACATACAAATAAATATTGAATCACATCACATCATGATTAACATTAGTAGAAAAACCTCTGGAAATTTAGTTGTCCTGCACTACAGGTCAGGTGACTCTTACGATTTTTTCGTAAATACGATTTTCGATTTACGAATTTTCAAATCTCATTTACATACACCCATGGTGCCGAAGCACCGTCTCAGACACCATAAGCTATCATTGCAAAAGTGGCTTAACCAAGACTACTTGATCAATGACCGCAATACAGAAGACATCGTTACGACGTTCGATTCCAAGCTACGAAGTTTCAGCAAGCTGAAAATGGTCCAGGTTCGGGTGATAGCTTGCGAATTTTGAAATGATGATGATAGAACTGTGGAAAGCAACTCGCTACGTGACGGGAGGAACCGGTGTACAGGACGGTTGGGAAGGGAGTGAGGACGAAGTAGGACTGGCTAACTGCTCTTTTGACTGCTGTTGCGAAACAGGCGGAAGTAGACCGGAGCTGTGGTGAATGGGGAAAACATGTTTCGAAATGCAGACAACGCTACGGATGCACTGATGGTTGCTCTGGTGGTAGAACAAAATGTGGAGCGTCCTTTCTCGCTAAAAGTGTACTGTTGAAAGTCATCTCCTTCCGAAAAAATTCAGGGGCCAACATAGCGCCCATTTCAGCAGCCACTTGTGCACGAGTGTCATTTCCATTCGACTGACATAACCTAGGTTACGGTGGACCAACAAATACGGGCTCAGCGCAAAATAGCTGTTAGTGTCGCCATAAAAGGGTGCCCCTTCCGTCTTGGTTCGATAAATCCGATGAGTTTCTCCTTATTTGTCTTGAAGAGAAGAATAGGGCAGGCTCGGACGGAGAAAAACGCATGAGGTCAGTTTAGATGAGCATGGTTTCTGTGTCCCAGGAGAAAGGGAAGAACTCATCGGAACTTGAAAGAGCAATGGGAAAGACGGGGAGATACTCTGAACATTTGCGGATGACTACGCAGAACAAAATCAGGAAGAAGCCTCATTTGGACCTTTGCCGAGCTAAAGAAGTTCGTTGGCCAGTGGATAGCAAGTGGGCCAATGCACTACATGCCGACATGGGTTGGTTTAGTCCCCAAGGACCAAGTCATCCAGCCCTGAACTTTTGGTGACTATACGGGAATAAGCACTAAATTCACCACTAACAAGACATCGCAGGTCCTTGCATAGATTCAAATGCCCATTTAAACTGCCGCCTCCACAGCGCTTTGAAGTTGAATACCATGCGCACTCCAAACACGGATCGATGAAGGTCGATATTCGTAATTTATTCTCAATGCACACTCTGACAAAACTCCGAATTTTGAGAGGATTACCATGGGAATGTTCCTCGCGCGAAAAACAAACGCGCGGTTAGAGGCCCCGCCTCCGCGCTTATTTGACACAGCAGTCGCCTCAGGAGGGAGAAAGGAGGCTTTCCTTTCTCCAGACCGTTGAGGTGCTGTGCATACACACTGAAGTGACAAAGGAGCACTGGTAGTTGATGTTAAAGCGGCAGATGAGGCCTTGTCGATTCGATTAGTGGAAAGTGGCCAACACCTATGTTTTGAGACATTCGCAAAGGTGGCGCAGGGTTGTCCATAAAATGGACAAGCTTCTGGGCAGGCATTCGCTGCGGGACTCGACGATCTACGCCATACCGTTAAAGAAAAGCAGTAGCTGGCGATTTCTCGGCTGTTTTTTGCCCTTTTCTTCTCCTTCTTCAACCGCTATCCAAGAAAATAAAAAATTTGGTAGTGAGGGATTACAAACGAGGGTCACCAGCACGAAAAACCTGTATGAATCTAGGAAATAAGAACATACTGGCAATGGCCGAATATAAATGTGGGCGAAGCGTCGTCGTGGTCTCGCCACGAACACACTATTGTACTGTTCGTATTGATGGACAAATCGTCGCCACCCTTGGTGGCTTAGATTTATCTACAATGAAATCATCAATGGTACGGGCGGGTCGTCTTGAGAAAACAACCTTTAACCCGCCAATGCAGCATGTTTTGGGCTGCATTACCTCCCAAATGCGAAGAACTTGGTGCTTCATCAAATACTTTTCTAGTGCTATTTTCCCTTGAAACCGAACGCCCTTTAATGAGAAACTGGACACCTTTAGAAATTAAATCGAAATTTGCAAACCAAGTCAAAAGTATATATTGCTTGTACAGACACTGTTTCACAGTGAGAATTATTTTTGAAAAGAAAATTTGGTAAAAAAGCTGGCCCGCTCGATCGGTTAGGTGACGAAGAGAATTAAAAGTAAGAGAATTGTTAATAAGATAGGCTTTAGCGAATCATTGGATAAAAATTGATATTTGCGAGAATGGGATAAAATTTTGCTGTTCCTGTCGTGGTTAAGAAATTGCCAGACCCACAAGTCAAACGCGTATTCAAGTATGCGTCTGGTAATATTCTTAGAAGTAAAAGGAGGGACGTCCCTAAAAATACCGGACGGAACTGGAATATTGCACTTTCGTTTGCTTCTCTCCAAAGTCGTGTGAAGCTGCTCCTGAAACGTCCGAGTCGTCAGCTGCGTTCAAACACCGAAACGCAGACGCTGGCAAGCTCACATGACAGCCTGGAAGTGCACTCAAATGGCATTTAGTAGGGAAAATTGAGGAATTTTCAAAAAAAAACTTGAATTGGACAACTGGACCCACATCATCAGGCCACGTATGGTTGTTGGGTAATCTCCGTGGCTGCATTTCACATGTTTTGTGAGTAAAAACCAGAACTTTAACCATTGTTAACTTTCTATAATTGCAAACAGTAAACAGTATTTAGTACCATACCGAGTGGCATAGATCTTCTCTAACCATAAGAGTCCTGGATTAGTTTGAGTCATTTCTCTTGTTATATTCTCAACACACAGAACAGGGGTGTGCATTTACCGGTTAACGATTTACCGGTATAACGGATTTACCGGCATTTTCGCAATAAATTCTTTTAACGAAAATTTCCGATAAATTCCCAAATTTACCGGAAAATTTACCGACTTTTTTCACACAAAATCATGTTCCTATCTATCGAATGGAGAAGGAAACGTACTAGCGATCTCAGATTAGAAGTGATTGCTGCTATCTTCTCTGACAACCTGCTATTAGCGTTCGTGGTCCTCAACCTCATTGAAACATCCATGCCCACACCAGGAGGCGGAGATGGTGCGCTCCAGTGTTAAAGCGCTCTCCACTGGAATAGTACCTCGCGCCGAGATTGCCCACACGACATTAGACAATTTGGACTAGAGATATTGAAGCTCTCAGAATAGGCGATCGCCAGAGGAATAACGAGAAGATACGCTCATGTCTTGTTCCCGCAATTTAGTCCAAGATGTAAGGCATCGGAATGAACTCCGCTAGTCTACCTGATCTCCTGCTGGACTCTTGAGCTGTTTTCCCGTACAAGAAGAGAAAGAAATTCGTTGTCATGTCACAGTTTCGTTGTCTTTTCTGAAGTGTCTGGCTTTGCTCCTAAGTACAGCTTAATAGTTCAAAAAATGTGGTAGTGTAAGGTGTAAATCATTCCTTCATCGAATGAAATGATGATAATTGTGATAATTTCAAAAAGCAGTTAGACTGTTAGTCCAAAAGAAATATAGCAATATTCGATTGAATGTCGAACATCTTTTTTAAAGCACTCACAATATAGATCATTACACTTGTGCATTGTTAGGCTTCCGCTTGCTTTGTTTGCTTTAGGATGACGTATGCATGATAAAATGAATATGATATGGTTTTTCTAAGCGTGATGATGTTTCGGCGAGAAGCTTTACGCTTTTTACATTACCGCCGCCTAAAATCGTTGTTTTTGTGGAAATATTAAATTTAAAAAATAACGAATTTGTCGGCGAATTTCCGCGTTAAAGATATGCGGTAAAAAAATTATCGCCGGCAAGTCAGCGCACATCCCTGACACAGAAGCCTTGGTTTTAGGTGTGGCGAATACGGAAACCGCGATGTAACCTGTAGAGGTCCGTTGTATAGAGATCCATCCATTCCTTCGTTGCTTTGGTAGATTTACGGTGTATTGTTATAAGATGGTCGATTTCACATGTATGGATGATTCATAATGTTTTGTGTTTGATTCACTATCAGTAGGCTGATCTGCTGAGGAATTTGAAAACATTTCACAAACATTTGCTTGTCATGCTTACACCCGCTTAGCATACCAGTTAGTTCCGCCTTCTTAGCCTGTATAAAAGAAGCCTCCTGAGCTCGAGAGTTGCCTTCTACAATACCGCCCGCGTCGCGCGGTCAAAAAGACGGTTTGCGACGGAAAAATCCGTCGCAAACGGTCACATGCTCATAACTCCTTTAATTTAGAGTTGTTTCAGAAACAGTTGGTACCATTCGATTCGTCTCCTCGAGATCTATAAAACCATGCATAAAACTTTACCCGGCCACCGCGTTTTCGCCGTGGGTGGCCTGAAAAAATAACTGCAGCAGGGTTTTGCGATTGGAGCACCTTATTTTCCGGGACGTGCAGTGTTTTCGGAGTATCTCAAGCATGGTGTGCGTCGTCAGTGCTCTGTCATGCCTAAAATGTTCCGAGAGTGCGCCGTGTACAATGCATATAGTATCAAACCTATCAATCGAATGGGCGGAAGGGTTTCTGGGTTTCTATCCTCATTTAACGGAAAATGTAAAGCCTTCAAGACTATCTTGCACCGTTTGGAGAATTTTATATGAAATTCCCGGCCGTCCTACTTAGGATTTGCTCCAGGCAGTCCGACGAGCCTTAGGAGTGTGCCGCACACAATGCATGTAGGATCGAGGCAGCTCCAGCTAGCCTTTGGAGTGAGCAACGCATATAGAATCGAACCTTTCAATCGAGGGGAGCGACAGCTTGCAAATTGTATGCGCGGGCGTGTTCGGAGCGCAATAACTCTTGCAAGTTCAAATCGTTTCGGCTGCAACTTGTGGGTCTTGTAGGCAGTACGAGGTTCTTGAAGTGTTGTAAAACAGAACGGTGTAGCTTATTAATGGACTAAATTACAGCGCTCCGAAAATGCAGGTGAGGCTTGTGCGACCCAATTTTTTTCCGAATTCGGTCGACCACTGCGAGAAGACGCGGCGAGCTAACGGCCTCAAAATGAGTATGCGAATAGAGCACTTAAGGTACTTCACGGTGCCGGGCTCAGAACTTCTCAGCTGCCTAAACTGCCTTAGACCCATCTGCCGTTTTAGGGAGGCGGACCGTCGAGGACGTGGGCGCCATTGGCCGAGCCGGCGCGGACGATGATGTCATCGAAAATCGATGTTTTCGAAATTGGCCAAATTTCCTCGTGCAAACTTCGTCCAAAATCATCTAGGGGTTATTTGGGGCGAATTCGACGATTACGAATCCGACGTTCGTTTTTGAAGATTCCGCCGTCTTCAGCAGGTTACTTCCCGTTTGAGGGTGGTCGTGTCAGGACCACCGATCACCCTCAATTATCGGTATGGGCGGTCTCCTGCCGTAAGCGTCCGAATGAACTTCGGCATCGTGTTCGGCACCCCGAATAAGTCCCCGCCCCTATACGAAGTTTGAGCAAAATCGGTGATCCTGACTCGACCACCTCAATTATCCTGAAGAATATCCAAAACCTACCGAAATCGGCGAAACTTTCAAAAACGGACGTCGGATTCGTAATCAACGCCCCAAACAACCCCTAGATGATCTTGGACGAGAAAGTTTGGCCAATTTCGAAAATATCGACTTTCGATGACGTCATCGTCCGCGCAGGCTCGGCCTGGAGCGCCGCCGTTCTCGATGGGGAATTATCAAAAAATCGATGTTTCCAAAATCGGTCGAAATTGGTACCGTTCGATAGCGTTTTCCGTGCCGAACAGAACGGTGAAACTGTGAGTGTCCAACACTCAAACCTGGGCAATAATGGCGCAGGAAAATTCAACACTAAAACTCCGCCGCCCTAAAATGGCAGCTGATGCTAAGGCAGTTTAATCAGCAAAGGAGTTGCGAGCATGGCTTCGTAAAGAATCTTAAGCGTTCTGCTCACCTGTGCATTTGTAGGCCATTAGCTCTCTGCGTCTTCCCGGAGGGGTCGACTGAATTTGGAAAAAATCGTGTCACACAAGCCTCACCTGCATTTTTGCACCCCTGTAACTTTGTCCAATCATAAGCTACATCGCTGTATTTTAGCGCTCTACTAGAACATTTTGCTGCTTACAAAACTCACAAGCTGCAACCGGAATGGTTCACAAATGACAGAGTTTTCGTGCTCAGAACACGCCCGCGCGTGCAATTTAGCACAACAACGGTCGATGTTCTCCTCGCTTTTACTCTCTCAGAATACAGTTTTCTCCACTATCAATAACATCTTTCAATTCAGCATGAAAAGCTCTATCGAACGGTACCAAGCGTGGCCCATTTCGGTTTTCGATGACGTCATCGTCCGTCTGCCGCGGCCTCGGGCGGCCTCGCCCTCGATGCGAAACTGTCAAAAAATCGATGTTTCCAGAATCGGTCGATATTGGTACCGTTCGATAGCGCTTTTCATCCTGAACAGAATGGTGTCATTGCTCCTGTCGAACACTCATCTCTGGGCGAGTAAGAGCGCAATAAACTCTAACCGCTATCTTCCGTCGCTATAAACTGGCAGCTGTAGCTAAGACAGTTTAGGAAGGTGAGGAGTTCTGAGCACGTCACAGTGAAGCACCTTAAGCTCTCTGCTTGTCTGCACGTTTCAAGGCCGTTTGCTAGTCGGATCTTCCCGCAGTGGTCCATCGAATCGGAAAAAATGCGTCACACAAGCCTCACCTGCATTTTCGCACCCCTGTAACATTGCCTCTTCTCAAGCTACACCATTCTACTTTAGTGTGCTACTACAACGTTTTGCTGCCTACAAGTCCCACGAGTTGCAGCCGAAACTATTTGAACTCGAAAGAGTTAAGAACACGCCCGCGCGTGCAATCTATATGCATTGACGTACTCTAAAGGCTAGCTGGACAGCATTAGAGCAATTCCTTAGTAGGGCTGCTGGAAGTTTATTATAAAATTCTCCAAACGCTCACTCTACCATTTCTCGAACCCACTCGATTGCTAAGTTCATCTGTACACGCATTGCACACGGTGCACTCATAATTCTCGCCGGGACAGATTGAAGCGATTCCCGAGTAGGGCGTCTGGAAATTTCTGAAAATTTTTTTTAAACGTTTCGAAATATTCTTGAAGGCTTTACATTTTCCAGTAAGTGAAGATAGAAACCCAGTGGGCATGCTTCTGCCCATTCGATTGATAGGTTCGATACTATATGCATTGTGCACGGCGCACTCTCGGAACATTCCAGGCATGACAGAGCGCTGACGATGCACACCATGCTTGAGATACTCCGAAAACACTGCACGTCCCGGAAAATAAGGTGCTCCAATCGCAAAACCCTGCTGCAGTTATTTTTTTAGGCCACCCACGGCGAAAACGCGGTGGCCGGGTAAAGTTTTATGCATGGTTTTATAGATCTCGAGGAGACGAATCGAAAGGTACCAACTGTTTCTGAAACAACTCTAAATTAAAAGAGTTATGAGCATGCGACGGTTTGCGACGGATTTTTCCGTCGCAAACCGTCTTTTTGACCGCGCGACGCGGGCGGTATTGTAGTTGTTAAACATTTTTTTCTTAACTTGTTTGCTAAATAAATGTTTAATCACCCAAGTTTGAGGTACCGTCCGCTATCCCGCATGACAAACATTGTCTTCATATGAAATACAATAATAATACAATATAATACATATGAATAAGGGCCATACCTGAAAAGTTTATTTCATCGTCCAGCAGGATGGATGACGGTGCTTTTCCAATTCCTCCACACCCCTCTCCACATGCCTTTTAAGATGTGGGACATTTTCTATATTAAACAGCTGCTTGGAGCGGCACGATTCACACGAGTGACAGAAGCCCTCCGGAGTTCCGAGCTCCGTCGAAGTTCGAAGATCAGAGACGCTTTCGCATGGGCCAGGTTGACGAAAATTAGGTGGGCCGCCTACGTAATGCTCCTCACACACACCAGCTGGACAGAAGCCGTCGCTGAATGGAGAATGGAATCCGCGGGATGCAAGAGGACACCAGGACGCTGACCAAGGTATTGGTCGGACATCTTCATGAGAATCCTGAATGAACGATAAGACGCTCTTCGTGCCCCTCGAACGAGGAGGGATCCATTGTAGCACATTGGCACGCAATGGGACCAATGGAGACGCTGCTGGCACCCGCTTGAACAACTCGGTGAACAACGGGACTACCGGTGATACATCAATCAGGTGAGGAACTCATGCTAGTGACAGCCAATACACTCACCCAGGTGAAAGAAGAGATTGCAAAAAGCTTCCCCCTACTTGAAATTGTTGTTACTGTTGTTTATCCAAAGGCTGCAATTTTGCCTGAAGAAGGTAAAGGCTTTGGCAAACCGGCACCTGTGGAGTTCCACACTTGGTACACGTTTTCCATACATTTCAGACACTTCCCTATGCATATAGATGTCCTTGAGAAAGATGCACTGGAATTCCTGTTCCCATCTGTCACGTGCCCACGAAGTGCTTCGGGACCTTGGGACTTCACAGTCTCCTGGGCACGAGACACGTGGTTTGTTTGGAGCTTCAACTTTCCTTCAACTTCAAATTGCATTCACAGAAATTTTCATGTTTACTAGCAGCCTTAATCCTCATTCTGATGAGCTCCTTTTGAGCTGCGCAGCTGCAATCATTCGCAGGTAACAACTAATTCATTGTAGGTAAGGTTAACTATGGGTAAGGTTAACTGGTAAGGTTAACTATGCCTTATTTAGTAGCAGCTAATGGCGGGAACATGATTGTGTTGATTGAGAAATGAGTTCTCAGCTCGCTGAATTCCCTCAAATGCCTTGATCTAGAGTTCAGAGTGGTTCGTGTTCGCAGTTGACACGGCTCAGCATCGAGACTCCGTTTCATTAGTCGGTTTCACCTCAATGAGTCTTAATGAAGCAGCAGACATACGAATCAGACTCTTTGACACCAAAAAAAAAACTTTTTAATTGATTTTGTAACTGCCTCATTCGGAGTACAACAATTTGTTCAGCAGTAATTCTTAACAACGATGGACACCCCGTCACGAACAGAAAAGGGATCCCAATTAAAGGACGTAGAGGAGGCGACGATACTTCGCGGAGCGCAAGAAAGTGACGTCGAATCCTTGTTCAGAATTCTCTGGAAATCACCACATTTTCTGGAGAATTTAAGCAAACAAACGATTTTGCATAAAAACTCGCGCATCACCGAACCTCGATCTCGAACTCCGGTTCACGGACAAGGCATCGCACACGTGCCCAATTAGCTTTCAGATACTCCTGCAAGATCCAGATAAGTGTACCTAAAACTTATTTTGCAGAAATAAGTAGAAATGAACCCACTTCGACAAACGCGTTAAACCACAACATATGTGTCTGATGATCTGAACCATTAGAACGAGCAATGACATAATCATAGTCCAGTGCTTCCAACAGATCCTTTGAAAGCATCTTCATGTCTCCCGAATACTCTACTGTCTTCAGGGAAGCCAGTTGACTCTTTCGAAGGATCGGTTCCCTGAAATTCAGTTTATCTACTATTGGTCATGCACATTAGTGGTGGACTGAATCCCGCCAAGTGTGGAGGTAGCGGTTAGAAGGGTAGGGAAAAGTACGGGGGAGGCGGGGGGGGGGGGGGTGAGGGTAAGGGTAAACACCAGGGGTATGCGCAATGTCCGTTTCCGTGTTCTGAAATCCGCTTTCCGCCCGTTTTAAGCTCTTTCGTTCCTGTCCGTGTTCCGCTCGTTTTTGGACCGGAAAGCGGAGACTGAAATGGACACTGTTCAACACTATGTAGTTTTCTATTGAGCCGTCAATTATCTGATAGTAGGCACACTTAGTGCCTTAAAGAGTACCGACTCTGCAGCACGGATATCGTTCGGGATCTAGGTTTCCTTAATGACCCTAAGCTTTCCTTTAATTCCCACTGTGATCATGTATCCAGTAAAGCAAGTAGAACTATCCACAACATATTTAAGTCCTTGAGCACTAATTCGGTGAAACATTTAGTTTCAGCGTATAAGTCCTATGTAAGACTATGTACGACCACAATTTGAATATGGCACAACTGTATTTAATCCGTCCTCAAGTCGCAACATAGTAAAACTTGAAGCAGTGCAGAACAACTTTACTAGAAAGCTCTGGATAAAGCCTCATGGGTATGTTTCGGTAGCTTTGCCTTCATTAGAGCTTGCACAACCGGAAAATCTTCCGGCTACCTCTTCCGACCATCTCCTCATTTTGGTCCTAGAAATATTAACTTTACCGGCGATACCGGGGACCGAACCATCAATCAAACCTGCTCGGTGCGCCCGAGAGGCGACCTCGCTACCACTACGCCAATCGACCATATCGGGCTGGGTGGCAGCAGGGCGTCATAAACTTCGTGCACACGCGAAAGTTGTGCGCAAAGTTTATGACGCGGTTTTTTTTTTCGACCACAAAGAGGATTCCGAAAAAAGTTACTGTGGTTTTGAACTCCCCACACGGGACCCTACATCCTGTAAAAATTGCGTCGCAAAAGCTCACCGTCACTCTGGAGGCTCTCCTTGTTAGGGTCCGTTTATACCTCGATGCCGAGCGAAGCGACTCCACGCGTGGTGGCCACATTGATCAGAGACGCGATCGATCAATTTCGCTTCTATACAAGCCCTCGCGTCACTCGGCGTCAAAAGTATAAACGGAACTTTAGATCGTTAAGTCGATGATCGCATACTACTGGATGAACCATGCTTCACCATGTGGCTGCTATTCTTAAAGAGTCCAATGGATCAAACTACGCTCTAACCTAGATAATCGACATCGTCAGTTCCAGCTACGTCTCGCGAGAAGGGCAGTCCACGTTGGTACTTCCATTGGAAACTGATTCTACAGGGAATGTTGATCTATTCGAAAAGGCCTGCGATGCCACTGGGTTAAGAGGTGTGGTTCCGCCCATTGGAGTAATGATGGACAGTAACGACTTTGTCGTTGTACACTCTCCATACCTAGCGGTATTGAAGGCTTCGTGGGTCAATGAAATACTTACTTATCTAGTCCTTTCGACCTCTCGTCAAGTTTTACCACAGCACGAGGTTTGAAGATGATCGCGCCAAGTATCCTTCGAGCTTCATCGCGTCTGCGGAAAACTAGCTTGAGTTCCGCCGTCGACAGCTTTCCCAGCAGAGCGTACACGTCTTCCGAAAAGGTGGACCAGCCTCTCTAAAATGCACTGTCAGTGAACAGGATGCGAACATTTACGTAAACTTTATTCAGATTTTAATATAAAGCAGAAAGAAATGCTTTGAGATCAAGTCCTTTGTCTTCACATGTCCCCACTTCTGAAAGACCGCGCTACTGCAAAGATGAACCATCACATGGTGAGCGGTTCGATTCAGGGCCCTTCGCCTAGAGAGCGTGCCGGCGGTGGAAAGCTGTGTTGGAGAAGGCAGTTTTGTACAAACCTTCAGTTCAAGGATTTGACGGGGTTAAAATGACAGACGGATTGGACTCGGTAAAGGCGAACTGACATTTTCTTATTTACCCAATATTTGTGTGCAGCAGATGGGAGCCAGAGGTTATAGTTCGGTAACAACTTCGGACGGTCGAATACTGGGTTTGGTGAGTTGCTTGGTGTCGATAAAGGAAAAACACGAAAGGTGTGAGCTACCGCGCAAGGCCAAATTGTTCGCCTGATTCGGCCCTCTGTGTACGTCCATGTCACAGAACTTATATCGTAGATACCATTGACGTAGGCGATTAGGGAAATGGTTCTCCCACGAGTTTCCCGGCTTCCAGCACTTCTTGAAGTGAGCAGATGACCGCATTTCTTTTTAAGGTGCTTCGAGCTGGGAAACACCACACCTACAACCTAACCTCATGTACTTCCACGTCGACCTGTTCTTCCCGCAACTTTTCGTATGAAATGATCTCCGAACAAGGGTGTTCTCCTACTCCTCTTGGTTTTGTCCATAATTGACACCAGAGCTGTACGTGAATGAAATTTGAAATTTTGTGAATCGTTGAACGTAAACCGACAGACGATATTTATAAAGGATTCTTTCGTTAAGGGTAACCGGAGGACGTCCAATATTTATCTATCTATTGAGCCAATTTTAGCTTAGGCTAAACACTTTTCTAGACAAACTGGGCAATTCTAAACTCAGTTTTGAACTCGACTTCAAAGTCACGTTCAGAACCAAAAACGGATTGATAAGTTACCATTTGTTAAACGTGTTTGTTCCCTTTACAAAATAAAACAGCACAAATCGAATGCAAAACCTAATGAGTTTGAGCGTTTCTCGATAACATGGACACATGTAATGTTACTTTTGCTAAGACGTAATGTCGTAGCAAAGCACTCTTTCCAATAAATTCACAGAGCGCAATGATTTTGATACGAAGGAGAATGTCCAAGATGAGTTGTTGAGAACAAATTTTTCATATTCTTCTTTCAAGTTTCATATACTTCTATGCCGTTGTCGTGAGCAGGAACAATATTCTTCTGACATTTTGGTGATAACGTTTCCTTCCCGTCCTAAGAAAGACTAAGAGCAGTTGGAGATTTCCCTTACCCGGAGATCATTATAGGTAAAGCGGAGAATATCCGTTTTAAGAAAGCACATTCTAAAGATTTCACCTGATTGATCTCCACACAGGAAACATCCATCACATGAAAAGGCACGTGATTCCAGATGGAATTAGGAAGCTCAATACGCATTCCAAGCTAAAACAGGTTTAAATTTGGTGTCGCTTCCAATACCGCAAGATCACGAGATCTTCCAGCTACCGAACAAAGCAACATCCTTCCACTGTTTCCCCTGCCTGTATGTTTTTTGACCCTAGAACTTCCAAAAGTTCCATCGAGGTTCTTACAAAATGGAGAGCGAAAACCACTGATTATGCTGCATCATGGAAAAGTCTCGGACTCCAACTAATAACTCACTGTGAGGACGTGAATATACAGGGTGTGTAAAAAATATTGACGCACTAAACGTAAGCGTTAGAAATGACAACGCATTATAAAATTTAACAATTTTATATACAAAATGTCAACAATGACCTAGCGAACAGAATAGCATCAGCCTCAGCAACAGCCTGTATTTTATATGGGCTTCTTTGCTGCGAATGCAGGGGCGAAGACGACGAGGAAAGGTATCGATGTTGCGCCGCAGGTAATCCATGTCGATTTCGTTCCATGCTTTGACCAGATCACCCTTCACTGACTTCATACTTTTTTGGAAAGTAGCGGAAGCCTTGTTCTCCAAAACTTCCCATATATAGTAATTCAGCGGATTCGAATCCGGTCTATACGGAGGTCATTCCTCTGCTGAAATGAAGTCCTTCAAGTTGGCGCGGCACCAGTCCTGAGCAATCCTCGACTGTGCGCAGGAGCCTAATCCTGCTGGAAGAAATACGGCTTACTTTCGAGTCGAGCCAAGGAACCAGATACTTCTTTAGGACATCAATACAGATAGCTCTACAGATTTGTCTTCACTCCTGTATCCATGAAAACGAGAGGCGCTTGTGATGAATGCACAAACCATGATACTGGCCGGATGCGCCTCCCTTGCAGCGAGCCTGCTGCCAGAATTAGCACTTTGGAGGTCCTTGAAGAGTTTGTGACACTTTTACAGGTTGAGCCCAAAAGGATTAAGTCACTGAAGGTCAAAGCATAGAACGAAATCGACGTGGACTACTTGCGGCGCACCGTCGATGCCTTTCCTCGTCGTCGTCGCCCCTGCATTCGCAGCAAAGAAGCCGATATAAAATACAAGTGATGGTATTCTGTTCGCAAGATCATTGTTGACATTCTGTATATAAACTTATTAAATTTTATGATGAGTTTTCATTTCTAACGCTTACGTTTAGTGCGTCAACACTTTTTACGCACCCTGTATGATCTAAAGCTTTCCGCAGAAGAGCAATAGGGATTTACGTGGTTCTACGTCGTTTGGATTGGTTGGATGCGTGGAAAACCACAGAAGGAAAGCTTTCATCAGCGAATAAAACAGTATGGAGTGTGTTACAAGGTGCGCCAAAATAACGGGTCGAGGCTTTGGTGTTTTCCTGTGCAAACGCATCAACCCGCAACACTATGGCAATTTTGCCAATTGTTTCGGCACTTTTTTTTGTCGAGGTCAGTTTCCTCCAAGTTCAGTTTGGAGCCATCAACAGTGTTCTGCATAATGTCAAACCGAAGAGCCGCAATTTTGGAACTCCACCGTCGAGGAATGCGTTAGAGTGACATCGTTCGTTTGCTCGGTGTCGCTCAAACGACTGTTTTCAAAGCAATAATTCGGTGCAGCGTGTGGTCGATTTTGGAGTCCAGGGCCTGTGCGAAACGTCACCGCAGTCTCGAGTCCTTGAAGCAATCTTGCGCCGAGAGTGGGACCGTTTGTCTCCTGATGAGCTGCGGCCCATGGCAGAAAACCTCGCGAAACGTTTGGCACTTGCATTGGCCAAAGGAGGTCACTACGAAACCGATCGGACATGATGTCGCTGTGAGTGTATGTTGTTGCTGTTTGTTGTTCATCGAAATTGTCAACCGTTTTCAGTTATGATAAAAAAAGCTTCAACCGTTATTCTGACGCATCCTGTCTCTATGGGATCTCTATGGGATCAAATGCAAAAGTGTGCTCCACCAACGGAGGCCAATTTTCCTTCTTGATACTGTCAGAACACGTCATGAAGGAATTCCGCAGTAACCACAGTGTTGGAGAAAGGCCAAGCTAACCGCAAGAAAATACACTGAAGATAGGGTCATGGAGTGGGACGCTCCAGTAGGAAGAAGTTGCATACCTGAATATAACGATGGGAATAAGTGTCATACACTTCACGATATCCCGCTGCCGAACCTTTGGAGACTGTTATTCCATTTCCGTCGAGTTTCCAACACTGATAGCTAGCCTAAATGCACCACTCTGTCGATCCAGGAATGGATATGGGCGAGTGGAGTGGGTCGAAAGACGCAGTATTGATAGCCTTTGGACCCTTGTGTAATCAGAAACTTCGTAACCTCCTTGAAAGATGCACAATAAACTAACAAGGGAAGGATATCAGGTGACAGCGGCACTATGAGATAAGATGTGTAGGTTACAAATAAGTTCTCCATATCCCATCTAAGCCCATCAGAAAGCGGAGTTGTGAACCACTTCACCTTTCCAATCGTAGAGAGCGAGCTCAAATAGGCTGGAAACAGGGGTAGCCTCCGAGATGTGGTTGCGCAGTTGGGGAAGCGGTATGGTAAGACGAGGTAGTTTGCGGCTCGAAGGAACTTTTGTACTACCTAAAGAAGACCCGCTATGATCAATCAAAACTTTCTGTGTAAAATCGTAAGGTGGTTTCATTGACAGTGATGTACATTCACGACTTCAAATAAAATTTTTCCTTATCGCTGAAACCTTGTCTAGATAGGTTACTTGAGCAGCTGATCACCTATATGAGGACCGTTTACCCTTTCATACCTATCAATACCAACCGTAGCCAATCAAACGTTGAAAAACCCACCCCATATACGTGAGCAGCGTTTTAAATAACATCTCTAGGCGAAGTGTGGAAGAAATCGAATACCATAACCCAACCACTCATAATTATCGGCGGATGATCACTGCCTAGATCAAAAGTTCCCTTGGCCAAAAATTTTGAAAACGAAGCGAATCGAAATGTAGTCGTACTTGAGAGTGGGCAGTTCACATATACATATACAGTTCACATATACAGTCCCCTCCCGTTATAACGGCTCCGGATAAGACCCAACTCTCGATATAACGTAGATTTTCTGTGGTCCCGACCAGCTTACCTTTATGCTAATACAAACCAACTCCGCTTAAGACACGTCGGATACAACGCTACTCCCGTTATAGCGCGGTTTTGGGAGGAACTCCACGTTCAAAATGACTCCTTTTATAACGCGACCCGGGCTCAATTACGATCCCACACGAAAAATGAAGACGAGCAAGATGCTGACCGCGTCACCGATTAGACCTCCCCTTCTATTGCCTCGTTCGTAACCGCGACCAGCACCTTGCGACAATGAATTAGATGCATGTAGACGTTTTTCTTGCGGGCGCGGCCCACAAAAGTGTCATAATCAGCAATATGTCGAGCACAGTATAAGACTTCCGGTAGTCGTTAGAAGATGTCGTATGTTGGGAGATTTCATCTATCAGAAACAACAGAAGCTGTGTATAAGATTATTCAAAACAATATCCTACACATTTGTTCTAAGCCTAGAGCAGCTGATATAGACGTCATATGCTGTCACATGATGTTTTGTTGCGATTAGAACTCTCGCACCATGCAGGACTTGCACCCGCACCTTCTGCTTTCCAGGCAGGACTACAGCAACAGCGCTGCTTGATCACATGCAATGCAATCCCGATATTGTGGAAGAGTGCTGAGAGGTCGCTGCAACTGCACCGGAGACATGGCAGATGCGGCGCGCGACTTAGCAGCGCTGATGGCGTAATGGGTTAACATCCTGCCTGGAAGGTAGAGAGTGCGGGTCCAGTCCCCGCCTGGTGCGAGTTTTGATGGCGGCAAAAGATGTTGTAACATCAGGTTGCACAGTTTTGATGTTGATAGCCTTCTAAATTTACTCTGACACCCGTTATTCCTCGCACATCTGTCATACTTATGCGTATAGCAGAGAGTATCACTGAGGACAGGACTTCATTAATAATTTAAAGATTCTATTTGCCTTCACACTCTCCTCATGATCACATATTTCATTACTATAGCCACATTTCGTCAGAGTATGCGATTTTAAATAAATCTGCATGTGAAAGAGTCCAAAAAAGGTCAGCTCTGGTTAGGACGCGACTCTCGTTATATCGCGGATTTTCTCCGGTCCCTTCAAACGCGTTATAACGAGAGGGAACTGTATAAAGGGTTAACCAATCTAGGTGGTTTGGTCGGAAAAAAAAGACATTTACATCTCTGACGTAGTGCAAATGGAATACTGCCAATGAAACTGTTGGCGAACTCTTCACTGCGACGTTACAGGTTATGCTTTGATTGATCTCAGGGATCCTCCTCAGGAAATGCGAAAATGTTGCACCACAAGAGAGTCGAACCTGTCGGACTGTATCCAGTCTGCATCCTCGACGCTGACGCCCCTGCCTCAGATTGCGATGCCCTGTGTACGAGTGACATCTTTGCCAAAATCATTATCATTCTTTAAGACAAACTTGCAACGAGCTATAACCATAAAGGTAATGGTCAGTCAAAGCATAGAGTGAAAGTTCTGCAATGCTCATTCACTCCCTACTGCTCAGAACCGGTGACCTTGGGTCAAACTTCAAT
This sequence comes from Heligmosomoides polygyrus polygyrus, assembly GCA_947396885.1. Lineage (NCBI taxonomy): Eukaryota > Metazoa > Nematoda > Chromadorea > Rhabditida > Heligmosomidae > Heligmosomoides > Heligmosomoides polygyrus. Next base: position 86,975,136 of record OX377205.1, read on the forward strand.
TAGAAAATTATATGTGCCCATAATTGCAGCGAAAGTTCAGCTACAGGATACAGCCCATTCTTCATCGTACGTGGAAGAGACCCAGTCACATGATGAGATATTGTGCACAATTTTCCGTGCACACCTGTTTTCGCCATAGACAACTTCGCAGACCAATTCTCTGCTGGTCTAAAAGACCGCATCACAGCAGTTGGATGCCGAATTGCAGGAAATACGAAACTGTACAAGGTGGGATACGATCAACGTCGTAAGGTATGCCTAGCGGAGCTTTCCACGGGTGACCTAGTGCTTTTGCGCGACGACACTGTTCGTCCCAAAGGTCCTGTGGTGATTTAGACACAACGCCGAATTTATTTGGGAACCCGGTAGTCGCTTCCCGTGATCACCAGTACCATCCACGCCCTCCGACCACTCACGGCACAGGCCATTGTGCCCTCGCTGAGGAGGCTATAAAACAGCAGGCCAGAAAAACGCCTGGCGGTCTTCGCCCCCTTAGGCGAGCTCGGGCGCCCCTCTTCCCCTCTCCCCATCCTCTCCATCGTAGATCATTGTCCATGTACCCTGCCTCATATTTATATTAGGTTGGAAAAAAGTCTTTTCACACTTCGAAATTTTTTTTACCCTTCCCCTTGTAAACGCACTAGCCAATGTTGATTGCTGATTTCGTAATCCTATCACACTTGTCTACCGTTCGCACACGGACACAGGTTAAGACTCTTCTTGTAATTCGTTATCCATCCAATCTTCCGGACTCAATGCCAGATCTACCTCATGGCCATTTTCAGCACGGCATTCTTCATGAATTCATTAAAGAATCCACAGCACTTCAGGCAGCAGACCAAATTAACCATATATATGGCATGGGATCTGCTACTCATCGCGCCTGTTACGGGTGGTTCGGAAAGTCTTTAAAGGGAGATTATTCACTGAGGGCAAAGCATGGTCAGGAAGGCCAACTGAATTGGACGACACAGAACTACTCCATCTTCTTCGTACCGATAGTAGGCAGACGACACGTCAGCTGGCAGAGAAGCTCGAAGTGTCTCATAGGATAGTAGGAATCCATCTGAAGAATCTTGGCTTTCATGGAAATTTGGAGCTTGGATTCCACATGCCCTGTCAGACACTCAGAAAGGTCGACGGCTCTCCATCGCTGCTTCTCTTCTGTCCAGATAAGGAAGAAAATCGTTTCTTCCGCGGATTGTGACAAGCGAAGAGTCCTGGGTTCTGTGTGCCAACTTCGACGAAAAGGCAATGGGTACAAAAGGGAGAGAGCCCTAAGTCTGATCTCAAGCCCAATGTTCACGAAAGGAAGATTCTCTTGAGTGTTTGGTGGGATATCAGAGAAGTGATTTATCGGCAAACTCTCAGAAGTGGAGAGACACTTACTGCTGTCACATACTGCGGCCAACTCCACAAAGTCGTCGCAACTCTCTAAGAAAACAGGCTGGAGAAGTCGAAGGTGATGATCCTGCATGACGATGCAAAACTACATGTTGCAAGACTCACAAGAGAAATAATAGGGGAGCTAGGCTGGGAGGTAATGCCACATCCACCGCATAGCCCTGACCTCGCCCCTACCCACTACCATTTCTTCCGTGCTCTCAAGCAAGAAATTGGAAAGAAAAATTTGGAGCAGATGAAGACCTCAAAAATTGGATTCAGCAATGGTTCGACTCCAGAACTGCGGTCTTTTAAGCGAGAGGAACTGGAAAATTACCCAGTCTTTGGAGAAGTGTAGCGGAACAAAATAGAGTTTATCTCAATTGATTTGACTTTGTAGTTGTGAAGTAATAAATCTTTTAATAAAATGAAAAGACTTTTTTCCAACCTAATAGTTGTAATTGTTTAAGATGAACCCTGTCTTACTTCCTCATGAATATCGTTCTTGTATAACCCATACTCTACGCCACCGTTGTATGTTCTGTATCTTACCCGCACATACCGAACACCGCTTGGCTGTGTAAGAAATAAACTTATATAAAAGAAGCATAATGTTTGTTATCTCTGCTACGGGGTCGTGCCTTCTGGCACTCCTTTACCACGTTCATAAACCGAACCGCTGGTTTATTACAGTCCGGAGGTAGTTCATCAACCCAATGTCACGATTCAAGCTCTTGTTGGTTGCCAAAAATAATGGTACATATGAAACGATTGAAGTATATTCACCACATTCCAAGGCAGCCATGGCACAAGCACCTATTCTAGAGAGTTCTAAAAAAGCATCGGACAGCGCGGACGAGAGAATTGAACGTCTTCTCTGATATTTAATGAACATCCTTCTACGCAAGCTCGAGGTCGATCTTGTTCTCAATAATTGTGCGCGCCATCATCTACCACCCCGAAACTTCAGCCCCGGGGTTACCGAGGTTTCTGAACACGAATCTGGAGTTTGTTTTTGAAGTATCGATCGCCACCAATCGATATTGATCAAATTATCGAGTTTCTGTGGATGAGTTCAAACGGTCAGAAACTTTAGCCCTAGGGTTACCGAGGTTACTGAGCACAATCTGACGTTTTTTTGAAGCATCGACCGCCATCAATCGATATTGGTCAAATTATCGAGTTTCTGTAGATGACGTTCATTTTTTCGATTTTTTCTAACTTGCCCCAATCGACGTAGTTAAGATGTTCTTCCTGAGGAAACAATGACATACATGTATATTGCAGCTACAATTGACGATAAGAAGTTATTACCACGGCGAAGCCGATAAGAAGCCGAGAGGCCGCTGTGACGGCTGGTAAGCCACAATCCGCCCGTCCTACCATGCCGCTTCTGTTCTCACAGCGTCACCACTGATCGCTGCCGCGCTGTTTCCAGCCTTGAACCCGCCTTCCTTGATGGGCAAGTAAAATTGTCCAAACTCCATTCTCAGAAGCGCTGAGCAGATATGGAACACATCTTAGTAATCGTGCTGTTCGGTGCTGCATCGCATGACACACATCTCTTCAAAAGTGCCACTGTTACCTAGAATCAAACTGCACATTTGTTCGCTATACAAAGAAGCTAAACGCACCACATACAACTGCACACGTTCTCCTTCTTCATCGCACTCCTGTAAAACGGTAAAGCAAATGAAGGCGATGAAGCAATTCGAATATGGGGCGAAAACTAGTATGTTGAGTTCGCATTTTCTGAAGTTAACGCACGTCAACGCGTCTAACCATCGGAATTCTTACAGGTTCAGTTCACAATAAGATGCAACAGCGAGAGCAAGTGGTGGTGCATCCATGGTATTCTTGTCCTAGCAGATCACCAGCATTCTAGCAGATAATCCGAAAACACGTGAGCGAGCAGGGTATGCCGCAGTTCTGGGATATCTATTAGGGGGGGGGGGGTGGCCAAAAGTAATGAGACACCCCATGCCGTGTCCATATATTTCGTGGCTGGAGTCTGGGTTCGTACTTGTTGTATTTGTATGTTTGTATGCTACTTACTGAAGCCCATCTGAAAAGTTACCACTTCCGCCCTTTCCAGAAGCATGCCAAAAACCCCAGCCTGTCTCATGCCCAAACCCCAGTCTGACGAGTCGACCTGTGTCGCGCAAATCTTCCACAATTCCCAACCCCGAACATCCTGGGCTCAATATTCACGCAAGATGAGAAGTACGTCTTCTACCTTAACCCTGCCAAGCAGCGAGTCTGGGTGAGGCCTGGTGAATTGTTACCGACCTTCGTTCGGCGAGATGTTCACGGCGAGAAGCATCTTTGAAGCTTTTGGGTCTGCGCCCATGGATCGGTTTACCGGAGGCTGTTTCCCAAGAGCACCGCGATGAACTCCAAGGCCATGGTGAACGAAATCGAGGAGATGGGCCGGCCACTCGCTCTTATTCATTCGCAGCGCTTCAAGAAGGTTCTCCTCTTCGACAACGCCGCACCCCATCGGGAACAAGTAAGCACGGATAAGCTTGGCCAGCTGGGCTACGTTCACATGCCTCACCCACCGTATTCGCTGGACATCTCTCCATGCAACTACCACTACTACTTGAGCCTACAGGACTTCCTAGTCGGAAGGGACACAAGGACCCAAGCAGTCCTTGACAACCATATCGAGCAGTTGATCAACACCAGGCTCAAGCAGTTCTGGAGGGATGGGATCAGGAAGTTGGCTGAGCGATGGCAGCAAGGTCCTTGCCCTTAATGGCAAATACACTCCTCAGCATCGTTGAGTTGTAATTGAGTTATAAAGAGATAAAGATTTTTTTCATTTTGTCTCATTACTTTTGCCCCCCCCCCCCCCTAATACAACTCTCCTTACGGCTTTTGGAAACAAGCCTCACGAATGACCGCTCACGTCTTTATCAGCGTTTTATTTCTTATAATATTAAATACTATTATTAATTATTATAATACATTGATTCTTATATTAAATATATTAATTCTTATATTAAACACTATTATTAATTGTTATAATAGATTGATTTGTTCAACGATTTATGTGATCTTTGTACACCTCAGTAGGTTCTTCTTTTCAGGTGTGGCTTCAATGTTGTAGAGATTTGCACGCAGATTCCTTCATTGGAGAAGGCAGTTATCATATTTTATATTATCTATCTTATCATTAGTTACTTGAGCACAGAATTGAAATCTATAAAGTGTTGAACACTGATTGTTCTACAGTTAAACAGACTTTCTGCCAGCAGTCTTCAAATCAACCAGAATCGGCTCATTTTATTATTATTATTATTTATTACATGGCTAAAATCCATGTGAAGAACAATATAATTAGAAACAGTTTACAACGACATCCACACGACATTGGCCAACGATCCAGACCAAAGTGTAATAGAATGATTAGAAAGTACATGCGATAACAAACACCCGGAGAATGAAGAATAGAAAGGAGAACAGACCAAGAGGGGGACTCTGCCACAAGATCTCGTTATGTCCTAGAATTATTTATGAATCGACTTGCATTCGTAATAAATGGCTTCAGGTTGTACGGAATAACTGAGTTTTTGGCAAGTTTCATATAATCCGAACCTGCTCTATTGACAAAAAAAATTATGTCGAATTGAAGATTTTGCAGCGCTTAGTGAAAGCTTCTCTCTTTCTGTAGATTTTTTTTCTGTAGATTTTCTGTAGCTTCTTTTTCTGTAGATTTTTTCCAAGATGTCCTGGGCACGGCAAATTTTTCTTCTAAAAGGAGCGACATCTGCGCCTGGTCACTCTTTAGAGTTTTAGTTGCTAATGGTGACTTAACTACTTTCACTACAATTTTTTTCGAAGTGTTCTTTGAATCGGTCGAATCGAAAATGGAGATCAACAGAAGGATGGACTTGTCGCAGAAAGAATCCCTTCCTATCCGAAGGAAACGACATAAGAAGCAAAGTTATACCCTATGAAATTTTATGCCCTGGTAATAATAACTAATTTGGTAATTATATATTATAAATTCGGCTGTCGCAAAATGGATCTCAGTTTAGAGGTATGTATAAGTGAATAAGTTTTTTTTTACCCTAAATCATTCCGTCTCAGGGAAAGCCATGTATACCGTTCGACTCTCCTTTTTCTCTTTTTCCTCCTGCTCTTTCAAAGGGCATATGTGGAATTGCCTCTAGTTTTTAGCCGACCTTTTTCAGGGATCATGAATCTTCGCTGCTATCGAGTCACCATGCTTTACGAATTTAAATTGGGACATTCTGAGAGGAAGGACTGTCCTCGCGAAGGAACGGCGACGCTGTGCTTCGAAAAATTTGCTTCTTGCGATTTTGATCTCGAAGAAAAACCGGGTCGCGGGTGCAGGTCGTCGCTTGACGTGCACCAAGTTTTGAGGAGAACCGTCGAAGAAAATCCGGATACGGATACATGTACGATAGCAGAGGATCTTAGTGTACATCACAGTGCGGTAGCAAGACATTTGGCAGGATCGGCGGGGTGAAGAGGATGTCGAAGTGGGTGGCTCATGAGCTGGCCGATGAGCAGCATCTGGCACGTTTCGACACTTGCTTCACCCTGCTAGTTCACATTAAAAATGGGCCTTTTGTGAGCCGTATTACAACAGTGGATGGAAAATGGGTCCTTTACAATAACAGAAAGCGGGGATTTGTCTGGGCAAATAAGGATGCTCCTCCAACATCCTTTCCCAAACCTGGCCTTACGTACTGTACTGTACGTACTTTGTAGCTGTACGTACTTTGTGGTGGTGTTGTCATCCGGCATCTTACCTTCTTTCGTGATTCTGTTGATGAACTGCGTCAGCCAGTTGATTCCGAGGTTCCTGAGCACCTTCCAAGCCTTTACTGGCACACCGTCAGGCCCTGCTGCCTTTCCGAGTTTCATCTTCCGTATGGCCTCGCGAACCTCTTCTTGCGTCCAGGGTGGGATGGGTCCTTCCGTTGGCTGTTCTTCCTCGGCCTCCCGACGAGGGAACTCCTCGTTCAGGAGTTCCTTGAAGTACTCCTCCCATCTCTCTCTGACCTCGACCGGCTTCCGTAACACTCTACCGTCAGCACTCTTCACAGTCTTCACTACTCGAATGTCGAGGCTAGCTCTATGACGCGCCTTGGCCAGGCGGATGGCGAACTTCTCTCCCTCTGCCCCGTCTAGTTTCTCGTACAGGGCATCCATTTCCGCGTTCTTTGCCTTCGCTACAGCTGTTTTTGCCAGCCTCTTCAGCTTCCTGTAGGCTGTGAGATGCTCGGGTGCCCTCGTCTTTTGCCATAGCTTGTAGGCCTCCTTCTTCCTCTTCACCGCAGCCTGCACCTCTTCGTTCCAGAACCATGCCGATTTATTCCCTCTGGTTCCTCCCTTTGTTTCTCCCAGGGTTTCCCTGGCACATCTCAGGATTGTTTCGGCTACCCTCCTCCAGGTCTCATTCACGGGACCAGCTGGATCTGGAAGGCCTGCTTCGAGCACTGCCCTTCGTAGCTCGTTCCGCTCTGAACCCCGCAGTCTCCACCATCGGATCCTGGGTTCCGTCCTCACTTTGGGCCTGGTGAGTAGAGGTATGCTAAGGTCGGCTACCAAGGGTCTGTGCTGTGATACCACGTGTTCTCCCGGAATGACCTTCACATCCCGGACTTAAGCTGGATGTACAAGAAGTTGAAAAAATGCTGGCCGGCAGTGGTGAATAGAGGAGGGCCAATCTTGTCGCAGAACAACGCAAGGCCAGACACTTCACAAACCACTCGGCGAAAATTAACCCACTTAGGTATCGAAATTCTCCCTCATCTACATACATACCATATTCCACGACCTTCCCCCACTTACTGTGATTCTTTCCGAGCTCTTGACTCCCACTTGCGTCAGAAACAACTCACTAATTTGGCTGCTGTTGAATGCGCCCACCTTGATTTCGTTAATTCTGTAATTTCAGTCTTTATTGTAAAGGCTTACCTTCATTACATTACATTTGTTAGATTAGCTTTCTTTGGCAAAAATGTGTAGAGTGTGGTGGTTTTCACAATGATTAATAGGGTTGTGATTAAGCTATGTTATAGTTTGAAGTAAGCGGTTCGTTTCGACGATTAATTTTGCGGCAGCCTAATAGTAAAACACCAAAGGGTCCCTGCGCCAACCAAGTCGGATATCTGTCTAGGCAGGTTGGATCGGCCTCTGATCGATCTTACATCGACGTCTTTCGAACGCCTTCACAAAAACGATCCCCAGCTCGGCTAGTTCTTGGAACTTCGAAAAAGACAAGAAATTTCTGAAAAATAGAGGAAAAGTGATGCTCCATGATTATAAAAACTGCTTTTAAAAAGAACTCTTCATGGAGGAACGGCTTGATTTTTTGACGAAAAAAAACTCGAACCAATGACGCTGGTTCGAGAACTCGAACCAATGACGCTGGTGCAGGAACGACCAGTCCTATGTACTTATTCGATTCAGAAAATCATCAGTGCTCACTGTGTATTGATTAAAACTGGGAAATCTTTTCCTGTAGAACTTCAATTGTACAGGTGGCTTGCTTCAGAAAGAAAATAAATTTATAAAAAAAACGAAATTTTTGAATACGATCCCCTCTAATCATATTGAACGTCGCAGCGAAGAAGCCTGGTTTTTACTGTGTGTTACGCGGAACTTAAAATTTTACGGTTTTTTCGGCAAGCGACGCAAAATCGGGAGCCGTCATCATATAGAAGAACGTTTCAGAAAAACGTGGTTTTATCACTATATCAAGCAGGGCTCTAAATTTCACAGGATACAATTTCACTTTCTGACTACAAGTTCAGACGCAGATGTCGCTCTTTCAGGTAGAAAAATGTGTCGTGTCCATTACATCCTGAAAAAAGTTGCGAAAATTGAACTCATCGTCATTGATTCGAAATCTGCCCGCAGGTAATCCTTATCTTAAATACGTCAATAAGACATAAAAGATAACGGACCGCGTTATCCAATCGATATTAAGATGTGCATACGCGTTACTTCTGAGAATGACTGTAGGATATTGCAGGATGCTTTCAATGTTATTGCTGATTGATCCTGTAAATGGAATTTCCCGCTGTCTAAAAAAGTTAGATTACTCCATCAAGGTCGTCATAGTCCAAAATTCAATTACCATATCGAGGGGTCGGTCATTAAGAAAATTGAGCAGCAGAAGGATCTCGGAGTTCTCATTACCAAAGACCTTAGCTTCGATTGCCACTGTGGAAATATTGGCCGACTGCCTTAATTGACAAGCTGTTCCGAGTCCTCAGCACTCAAGACACGGCAGTACTACTTCGAGCCTTCAAGACGTATATTAAACCTATCTTGGAGTACGACACACCGGTTTTTAATCCACAAAAGTCTAAGCTTGTAGCCCTCCTTGAAAAGGTCCGTAACAGCCGCATACCGAAACTCATGGTTAGGTGCCTTGGCTTCATACATGACAGCATTCCGTCAAGTACTGAGAGAATTTCAAACTTCACACGCTTTCTCACAGAAGAACGAAATTTGACCTCATCTTATTCCAGAGGGTTCTTCAAGGTGGCACTGGTCTACAGCTTGACCAGTTCAGTACCCACAGGACATCATTTACGAGAAGTGGGGCTTCGTCGTTAGTGCTTCCGCGTGCCAGAAGTAATCTTCGACAACGTTTCTTTACAATTAGAGCTGTGTATGACTACATCCGATTCAGCAAGAAAAGAATACTATGTATCTAGCGGAATTACGTCTTTTGAAAACACGATGGATAAATATTTGGTTCCGTGCTTGGTGTTTCTTATTTGTTATTCCTATTATTCTTGCGTTGTATTCCTTCATAAACGGTCGTTAGTGCTTCCGCGGAAGGATGGAGGGCTTCGTTGGCCTGGGCGGGAAATCCGAACCAGGAACCTGGTATCACGCGCACGCGACAGCCGGCACCTCCTTCGACAGCGCTACACGCGCCCACTCAATACAGGGTGTTCCAAAATAACGTGATGAAAGTTTGATGTTCTCCTAATGTGTTGATCTACAGCATCGCGGCAACAGCGACATTTTTTGTGCGTATCTTTCTGTCCGTGTCATAATTACGTCCCAGTTACGGATTTTCTCGAGAAGTCAAACCATCGTGCTCTGATTTTGGATCTTCGCCGTCAAGGAAAACGCTAATGCGACATCTTTAACGTGCTCAGTCGCCTGTCTTCACAGAAACTCGTCGATTTAGAGAGCTTGGCCATGAAGGTGGTCGTCCGGGATGAGGAGAAATCGTACTGTCAATACGACACCGATGCGGAAAATCATCGAGAAGCGAAAAATCCCATAACCGAGGGTATCCTGATAAGGGAACTCTTTCAACGGTACGCCGGAACGGCAGGAACGAATACCACAGGAAGAATCTCCGTCCTCTAAATAGTAACAGAATATGTTTTATTTTTGCCGAATCCTTGAGGCAAATGAGTAGGAGGGTGTAATGGTTAAGGGTCCGCAGCGACGAGCGGCGCCAGGAACTTGGGCATGGTAGAGGGCAGCTTCATGATCGTTGCGTCGAGGGTTCGGTTCCCCAGCGACGCCCCATTTTTGCACTTTCACCATAGTATCGCATTTCCATAGAGATTTCCATATCTGAACCTGATGGACAATAATAAGCGCCAACAGCTTCATCGATTCGCCAGGTCAAGCCGCGAACCGCAGTTCGCGGGTGGGAGCGAACACTTTTCACGGACGAGAAGCTGTTCACCGTGGAGTAGGCCCAGAACCGCCAATACAGCAGGATTTGACCTGGAGATTCTCCAGCCACCTCTTCCATCGCCGAACATCCTCAAAATCCACAGGCGCTCATGGTTTGGGGAGGAGTCTACACCAAGTGGACAATCAAGATGTGTATCGAAGCCACCATTGAGGCTGTGGTACTTTTTTGGTCCCAGCAGCAGGTCAGCAATACGCACTGAATGTTTCAACAAAACTCAATACTTGCACACAGGGCGAAATGCACGCAAGCATGGTGCAAGTCCAATTTTCCGGACTTCATCATGTCCGCGGAATGGCCACCACACTCCGGATCTGGATGCGATGGACTACAGCGCGTGGTCCATTTTGAAGGCCAGGGTACGTGCCAAGCGCCACCACAACTTCGAGGCCCAGACGGCATCTGTGCGTTGGGAGTGGGGACGACTACCTCCAGATGACCTGCGGTCCATCGCCGAAAAATTCACCAAGCGTTTTGACTTCTGCATTCGCGCTAAGAGGGGCCACTTTCAATCCGGTCAAATATGGTGTTGCCTGGTGTGTATGTTGTTGTTATTTATGTATTGTTTTGTAAACTTGTCAGTTTTTCCATAGTTGTAATGTTAAAAACCTTCATCACGTTATTCTGGAACACCGTGTAAAAACAGATAGACAATAATTTTAAACACGAGACAATCTTCTGCCCAAAATAAGTGAGAGTACGACCCCTTTCGATTCCCCAACCTCAAGCTTGGCCCTAACCCGGCTTCGTGCCCACCCACTCGCCTCCATCGTTCTTCGAGTTCTTCCGCGATTGCTGTCCCACCAGCTAACTGGACCCGCCGGTCCATTATGACACACGGCTGAGATGAGCAGAGGGAGGACAAGCGAAATGGTAACGAGTCCAACATCTGCTGTGCTCTCGGTCGTTGCCATCTGCTTACTGTAAGATGACTATGATTCATACAAGTCCTGCTTGAACCCTACACACCAACGTGATTATTTAAATAGGAAAGGCTTCTTTAGCCAGTATCGAAACTAGACGTCTACGGTAGCACTTCACTCACCAGTTCCACGCGAAGTTCCAGCTTCTTCTTCTCAACGTGCTCATTGATGATAGTTGACCACTTAGGACACGCTGCCGCAAAGCAGAATAATGACCGCAGATCCAGGTAAGGGCACAGCATGAAGACTATGTCGGCGTTCATATTCCCGCTCGGTGACCTGAATTATAACCGTTCTGACAGCAGTGAGTTATCCTGCATTAAAGTTAGGATCAGACGATGACTGCCTCGTTGTGGATGCATCGCGAGAACTATTGTCATGTAGATGAAAGCAAGAAAGGATATTACAAGCTAACGCGGACAATTCTTTGCAGTATAAAATGCCTCCTGAACTCATTATTCTTGGCCTCCTTTTTTGCGTGAGAAAGCCTTTCTGCCATTTACGATAATCCTTGAAAAGTGCGAAACGAGAGGACAGCTACGCGCACAAGAAATAATAGACTGTTCAAAAATAATTCCCGAAACGGACGATGTAGCTGAAAGTATCATATCTTCCACTATATAGTTGAGTTAGCTGCCCGCGTTGTAGATGATGAGGCGTATCTCACGCAGGTTAGAAACCGCCTCATGGAACTCCGCGCAAAATTTTGCCCGAGTAGATAGTGAGGACGCCACATCGAACCCCGCGCGGACAGATAGTGCCTTTCAACGTGGGGTGCTGCTGCAGCCTGTATCCAGAATACGGGTCCCCTAGATCGCGCAACAAGCTTCTGCAGTCAGAAGAGGTGACAACATTACCTTTTTGAGAAGGTTGTTAAGCAGCATTTAGTGACCATCTTTCTGTCCATAGGATTATTCCTCAACAACAGCATGGTTTTGTATCAGGAGGATCTGTAGAGACGAACCTAATCAAATGCATGAATGACTGGACTGAAGCGCTTGACAACAAGCGCTTCAGTCCAGTCATTCATGCATGTTATTTATTTTGACTTTGCTAAGGCGTTTGATAGGGTATCTCACAAAAAGTTGCTGTTCAAATTAGAAGAACTTAGGATACATCCAATGCTAACGAAGTGGATCGCTGATTTTTTAAATGAGAGAACGTTTCAAGTTAAAATTGGACATGTATTCTCCGAAGTTAAACATATGACAAGTGGAGTACCTCAAGGTGGGGTGTTATCGCCTAGACTGTTTAACATTTTTACTTCGGAAATACCAGAAATTTTGCGTAATGTTTGTGATTGTGCCATATGCAGATGATGTAAAAATATACAGGGTCATTGATGGTGTTGATGATGAATTATGTCTTCAAAGAGGAATCAACTTATTGGTTTCCTGGTCTAAACAATGGCAGCTCCCCTTGTTAAAGCCCTTTCTACAAAGAACAGAGCTCTTTTAATAAGGGCTTACAAGACTTATATACGCCCATTAGTTGAAACGAGCACTACAGTATTCAACCCTAATAGGATAAAAGATATCTCCAGAATTGAGAAGATCCAAAATAATTTTACTAGGAAATTATTTATTCGCATGCGAGGCTTCTTATACTCCAAGATCCCCAACACAGTGTTCAGAAATAGACATTTGGATCTTCCATCCCTCGTATCACGACGAAAGGTATTTGATGTTTTATCTCGTTTATAAAATTCTGCACCAACCTAGTGTGGCTGTGATTATGAAATTATATAGTTTGATGCCTTCTCGAACTAGAGGCGGTATAATGAAAATAGCCTTGCCTTGTCCGAGATCATCAGTTCGTGCTTGCTTCTTTACGCATAGAGCAGGTAGCGCTTACTTAAGAATCACGAAAAACCTGTGAAATGCTTACTCCATACCCCAGTTCGAGCGGTACGCATCAAAAATGTTGCTTAAGTTTGACGGACTCTAGGCATGGAGATCGACCACACCCAATTCTTGCTTAATTGTGCATTTTTCTGATGTTTGTTTGTTTGTTTGTACTGTCCTACTTCTATCTCGCGTCTGCCTTTCGCGACGTAATAAACATTAACATTAACGTTGTCGTACGGTGAGCGGCCGCATTCAGAATTCAACATGGGATGCTGCTGCAGCCGAGGAAGCGCAGACTCCTCCTGCTTGACACAGCGGCAATTGCGCGCGTTTCTGAGCGTTCTGATTCCGAATACGTGCGACCGATGTCTGACGTGAGCATGGGAGAACCACTAAGGTGGTGGTGGAGAGGGGAAGTGAGGGGGACCCCTAGGGTGGACCAGGAGAGCTACCAGGAAAGAAAGGAACAACCTGGAGGGGGACCAGGACGGGGAAACCAGCAAGAAGAGATCAGTAAGAGGGTCATTAGTGGAAAGAAGGAAGTGGGCCAGGAGTTGGGACCAGGAAGGTGGGGAAGGGAGGGGGGGGGGAAGACCAGTTGCAAAGGAGCCACCTGAGGACAGAAGTACTGTGCAGTAGAAACCAAGGGCGTTACTGGACATTCCGGACAGAATGTCTATGATGAACGCATGGAAGTGATGAACCGCTTGATGCGAATAAAGTGTGCAGCAGATCCTAGATGATAGCGAACTTTAATTTTTACAAGAACTACTCTCCATAGGTCAGTGATGTTGCCATTAGCCGTGTCTCACACTGGTTAACTACATAATAGCTACATACAGCGAATGTAAATGCAGTCTTATTTCTAGCACAGAACAAAGCTGTAGCGTTGTTTGTTGGTCTACTTCACTATAAGGGTGCCTTGTCTCCTTTTTCTTCGTGTTAGTGACCCTCCCCTCCCACCCTATTTGCGTCCTCGGGTTATATATAACTTTACTCATCAAAATAAAAGCCATTTTATTCAGACGAAGCTTAGATGACATCGGTGACCATGACCTTAGTCATTTACACCTAGCGTACTACAGCGTAATGCCGAAAGCGGGTGTAATATCCGTGATCAGCACCCCAGATAAACCCCATGGCGAAGTTTGTGCGAAATCGATGATTATGACATCGACAGCCTTTAGTCACCCGTACCTACCATAACCTACTGTACTCTAGCGTAATGCCAAAAACAGCAAAAATAACAAAAACGGATGTCAATTTCATCATCAGCACCCCAGATAACCGCTGCTGACCAGGTTTGAGCTTAATCCGTGACCAACCATGACCTTAGTCACCCATACCTACAGTAATCTACCGCACCTTACCGATTCCAGCGCAATACGAAAAAACGGACTTCAGGTTTGTGATGAGCACCCCAAGTAACGAAGTTTGAACAAAAAACTTTTTCGACCTCTCCTCGACCTCTGGAGATGTGAAAGTACAATAGTGCCATATAAACTCCCTGGACGAAGTTTGTGCGAAATTAATTATTATGGCTTTGACAGCCTTTAGTCACCCGTACCTACCGTAACCTACCATACTCCGGCGTACTACTAAAAACGGATGTCAGATTCATGATTAGCTCCCCAGATAACCCCTATTGACGAAGTTTGAGTTAAATCGTAGGCCATGACCTTAGTCACTACCGTAACTCACCGTAGTCAGCCGAAGTTTCAGAAGCGGATATCAGCTTCCTGATCAGCACCCCCAAATAACCCCTTAGCGGTGCTCGGGAGAAAAAATTTTCTTGAGACCTCTTCGACCTCTGGAGTCGTGAAAGTGCACAGGAGAAGAGATAATCGTAATACAATGAACATGCTGAATCTCTAATTAAGGGAAACGTAAGGAAAACCAGAAGAGTATAAGCAAAGTATGGATAGAGAAACGGCAGAAATTAAGCTGATACGTCTGGAGCCATCAATCAATGCAAAATCTAATCAAAGACAATCGGACATTCATTGAAAGCGACCGACACGAGAGACAGCGAAGAAACGCAGAGACGACTGGCTGTTCATAGTCGCCCGCGCGCGCGAAAATTGAACGCGCGGTTGGGCGCTCCGCCTCCCCACCTATTTAGCACAGCAGTTGTCTCAGAAGGGAGAAGTGAGGCCATCCTTTCGCCAGGCAGGTCAGCTGCTGTGCTTACACATGAAATGGCCCAAGAGTGTCGGTACACACTTGGAGTAAAAGCGATAAATGAGCCTCTATGGGCTCGATGGCGGCAAAGCTGACAACGCACATGCTTTGAGACCTGATACATTTCCAAAAGTGGCCCAGGGTTGTCCATAAAATGGACAAGTTTCTGAGCAGATCATCGCTGCGGGACTCTACAATCTCTGCTACCCTGTCGACTGTCGACCCTGTTTCTGGCTCTTTGAAGGTTTATACGTGTTTTACTTACTTGTTGTGGGAATATAGGGCGATTTTTCGGTCCATTTCTTTTCCTTCTTCAACCGTTATGCCAAAGAAATAGAAAATGTAGAGGTGAGGGTCTACAAATGAGAGTCAGTCACCACCAGGGAAAGCTAGTGTGAATCTAGAGAAGAATAACTAGGTGGCCATGGCCGTGTATAAATGTGGTCAAACCGCCGTCGTGGTCTCGCCACGGTCATGCTATTGAGCTGTACATATTGGTTGACATTTCGTACTTGGAGGTTTAGTTCCAGAACTATTTACAATGGAATCATCGAATGGTCGGGAGAGTCGTTCTTGAAATCCCAGCGGTCTGGAAATACCTTGAAAAAATGGTCTTTAACCTACTGAACCACCAATGCAGCACGTTTTTGACTGCATCACCTCCCATATGTGAGGACTTCATTAAATGAATACTTTTGTTTTGTTTGAGTACTCTTGTTCAAATAGTTTTGTGGGTTTAAATTCCCCATATTTCCTGTAAACCGGGTGCCTTTTAGTGTGAAACTGGACACCTTTAGCAATAAAATCGACATTTTGCAAACCAAGTCAGACGTATCTAATGGAAGGGTGTGTACAGACATTGTCTCTCCAAGTGAGAACAATCTTTTTCAAATGAAAACTTGGTTAGAGAAGCAGGCCCGCTCGAACGGTTAGAAGACGGGAAGAATTAATAGCAAGAGAAGTGTTGAAAAGAAGGGCTTCGGGCGCGTATGTCTGAACGAGGATAATTTGATGAATCATCATTGGACAAAAATTGATATTTGCGAAAATTGGACAAAATTCTGCTGTTTTTGCCATCGAATGGAATGCTAGTTAAGACGTCGGGTCATATGGGGACAGCATCTATCGAGAGCTTCCCCAGAGAGACAAGCGTGGTTCAGTTGACGCGTAACATAACTCCAGGCGATGGAATTATGTAGAGTCGATAGCTGCGTGCCGAAGTCATGGTGCGTTAACACTTTATCTCCGCTGACATCTACAACAGCCGATACAGCGACTGTGTCGCAGCTGCCGCAGGCTTCAGGTACAGGGAGCGCGGAGCCCAGAATGTGTCGTCCTTGAAGGAGTGAGAGACGTCGATGTACTTCTTGATGGCTGGGCTCGTGGCGAACTTAGATAGAAAGACTTCAGGAGATGGAATGTCCCGCTGACGGTCGGAAACGTTGCCGTACTATAGAATTGCAAGGCTTATGTGAATGACTAATGCTTATGTTCTGTCTATATGTGCTTGTATGTAGCTGTAGCTTATACGGTAACCTTCCTTACCGTTACATTGGCCTCTTCCACATCTGATAACAGATTGAATGCGGGGTTAGGAAGCGGATATGGTACTCTGCCGAAGCCAAAATATTCTCTACATTTGCCAAGAAGGGGAGAGTACACCTAGAAATTCGCGATACTCCACTTCAGGAATCGAACCGCCTCTCACAAGTCCGCATCGCTATCGACTCGGCCGTCCAACTGGTGGCGCATTCGCCGTGAGTGAATCATCAAAATGTACCCTGCAACTTCTTTTTGGAGATCTCGGAAATGCTCAGATTGCAACGACCCATTTATTAGGTTGGTGCATAAGTTCTCGACATTTGAGGCATGAAATATTTATTATCACAATATACGAACAACAATATCAAATCATTTGAAGTAACCACCCTTTACATCAATTGTCTTTCGCCAACGTGCTGGTAAGTCATGGATGCCTTTTCTCCAGAACGTGGCCGGTTGTGATTCGAAAAATGTGAGCACTGCCTCCTTGACATCCTCTCGGTTCCTAAATTGCTGGCCGTCCAAATAGCGTTGAAGGCTTGAAAACAAATTATAATCAGAAGGAGCGAGATCTGGTGAGTAAGGTGGATGTGGAAGAACGGTCCATCCGTAGTCCGCCAACTCAGCCGCCGTCGCTCTAGCAATATGCGGTCTAGCGTTGTCGTGTTGAAAATACACCTTCACTTGCTCTCCTCGTGTGGTTTGAAGGTGGGCCCTCAACTTCCTCAGTTGGTTGACGTAAACCTCTGCCGTCACTGTTATCCCTTCGTCCAGCAGCTCCCAGTATTCTACGCCAAGAATGCTCCACCAAATAAATGCATGGCATCACCTTTTCACGTGAAGGTCGGGTTTCGGAACGTCCTCTGCCTCTCAAGTTGCGTCAACCCACTGTGCACGCCGGTGATAATTAGAGTAGAGTATCCACTTCTCATCCCCGGTGACAAGGTTGTCCAGCCATCCGTGGGTACGTCTGAGGGTAAGGAGAGACAGAGCGACATCGGCTCTGCGATCCATGCCATGGTGTGTCAAGTTATGAGTTACCCAGCGACCCAATTTTTGCACCTTGCCAATCGACTTCAATCCTCGAACGACTGTTGAGTGACTAACACCAAGAGTGCTTGATAGTTCGCGAGTGGTTTGGTATGGGTCCGCTTCCACTCTATGTACTTCGGAGGCCATCCAAATCCAGTGTCACCGTGCGCCCTTCTCGTTCATTATCTTCAACGTAGAATTCACCAACTGCAAACTTCGAAAACCACTGGTACACAGCATTTCGAGCAGGAGACTCTCGTTGTAAACGTCCTTCAGGCGACGATACGATTCGTTGGCATTGAGGCCAGATTGATGCAGGAATAACATGACGTGCCGAATATGCGTCTCAGTTGGGATGAATTGCTTAGCCATAATAGCTGACGCTAACAACGCCGAAGTAAATGTTAGGAACAGTTTTGTAGCCCTTTCCTTTCTCTATCGATCGACCATTTACGCAATAGTCGAATAGTTTGTTTAGCGTAGCCAAGATTGGTACAAGGCTTTATTTCGGCTGACGTTTCGGTTCCGTGAATCACCCATCTTCCGTTCAGCTAGGGTGTCAGTGGACTCATTTGTCCACTCATAAAGGCTCTGAAGAAGGCGACAACGCCGAAACGTCAGCCGAAATAAAGCCTTGTACCAATCTTGGCTACGCTAAACAAACTACTCGACTATTGCAACAGCAAAGATGCCAAGGTTCATCGAGAGTCGAACATGGGATCATTTACGCGTTTGTACATGTGAGAAATTTGGCGGGAAAATGTGCTTTCAATTCAGGAGGGATCAAATGTCCGAGAACTTATGCACCAACCTAATATAATTGAAGCTCAAAACCTTTTGAAGATCAATTTCTGAATACGACAAGGTCATTCCAGGCGTCACTTTTATCTCATCAACCCGCTTTGAAGTGATATTGTTTTTTTTTTCATTTTCGGACACTCAGTGGCCGGAGCAAAGACGAACATGAGCCCTGTGCTACTTGTTAGATGCCCTACAAGACCATTTAGGTCTTGTGAGAATCATTGGGGTAGATTCACGGACGGTCCGTGTAAGTACTGTGCCAAGAGGGAACGATCCAAAAGGAAATTACATTGATGCAGATGCCTGCACGTCCATTGCTAAGAACAATTGTTGCTCAATGGAAGTAGTGAAGCAAAGCTCAATAGATCCTCTACAAACCTAGTCGTAAGTTGTCCACCAACACTGTAGAAGGACTCACCTTCGTGCATTAAAAAACGAGGCACATTCTAAGGTCTCGTGCCACATCGGCGTAGGTGCGAGCGTTATTCCCTTTTACGGATAACGTGTTCCACCTGTATCACCTGTCGCCTCGTTGATCATTATTTGCTCGAGCGGACGCCAGCAGCATCTCCATTCGCCCCTGTCGCGTGCCAGAGTGTTCCAATGGATCCTCGCTCGAGGGACACGAAGAGCGTCATATCGGCCGTTCAGGGCTTGCGTGAGTCGCGTCACTCCGAACATCGTCCTCTCGATTCCACGCTGTCACGTCTTCATCCTGCTTACGCATAACCCAAGCCTCTGAGGCGTATGTTTAAGCAGGAAGAACGATAGAGTCGAATAGCTGGGCACGGAATCGGAGGTTCTTCGTCTTCTTCCCGACTCCTTCGATGCTCTTGAAAGCTCCCCAAGCCGCTCTTTTCCTCCTGCTCAGCTCTGGTGCTAGGTCGTTGGCCATGTTGACTTCGCGACCCAGATATACATAGCTGGAGCTGAGGAGATGTTCGTTCCGTTGAGCGAGAATGGGGCATCAGATACTTGTCCGTTCCTCATGAACATCGTCTTCGTAAGATTCAGCTGCAGTCCAACGTTCCCACATACACGACCGAAGTAGGCCAGCATTCCGAATAATCATATATTTCACGTAGATTTAGTTTGTTATGATTTTTATCAAAGCGATTAGAGAAGAAACGGAATCGAAATAAGATGAGAAGTGAGAAAAATTACGTTTTGTGACTGTTTATTGACTGCGGCATCCTAAATCTTCTCTGAAGAAGTTTATTCAATAGGCGCTCCTTTGAAAGAGGTCTACCGACGGAGTAACGATCTTGAATTGTGACAATGCGGCTTTGGTTGAACGGGGTCGTGACTGT
Source organism: Heligmosomoides polygyrus polygyrus (assembly GCA_947396885.1). Lineage (NCBI taxonomy): Eukaryota > Metazoa > Nematoda > Chromadorea > Rhabditida > Heligmosomidae > Heligmosomoides > Heligmosomoides polygyrus. The sequence continues at coordinate 86,994,868 of OX377205.1, forward strand.
TTGAAGATTCCTACTATTCTCTAAAAAAAAAGTTTTTCAGTAGACGGTCTAATGAGGGAGATATGTTGATGAGAACAACAGTCATGGACTTTGGCAATCTGGCTTTGCATGAACGGAGTCGTGGAGTTCGACCAACTCACTACTGCCAAAAATTTCCCGTTTCAGCTGGGACATATTTACACATCCACGAAAAACTGTCATTGAGGTTCTACAAGGTTAAGCTCTTCCTATGGCTGTGTGCTAGTGATGGTTTCATGTAGAATACCACACAGATTCCTTGACAGAAAGACGCTTCCCGACGGATTATTTCGTCACGAAGTTAACACCATTCAAACTCCTTCTTCATCGCATATTCGTAGCTTCCAAGTTATGTTCAATTCGACAAGCCTATGTCCCAGTTATGGTCAATTTTGACTGGAGGGTCCCTAATTGTTTTGCGACCTCTCCTAGAGTGCCATTGGCGCCCACCTCGGTCACTCCACCAGCTGATTTCGGTGAAATTTGGAATTCTTTATTTCTCTTAACACGTCGACGACACTGTCGTTCAATTGTGTGCGACAGCCAGCCTGTCCCGGTCGTCGCGCACCATTGCGCGACGACACATTATTTTAGCAAGGATGATATCCCGTCCATCCAACCTTTGTCCAGAGAGGTTATTCTGGATGTTGAACATGATGCCGATGTCCATTCTAAAGATTATGGCCGATTTCCCTCTTAATCGGTAGTTGTGTCAGGACCAGGGGTGAGCGAATAACGAAATTTTGAAAACCGGATAACGGATAAAGGATAATTTAGCCGGAAAATGGCCGATAACGGAAAAACGGACAACGAACAAACAACAAAAATTAAATCTTGTTATAAATTGCACTAGTTTCAACAACAGATCAGAACATAAAGCACTGTTAATTTATAAGCCATTTCTTGACATTTTTGTAACGTTTTCTAACCGTTTTGCAGTCTCCACATTAACGACGCTCTATGGGGTTTTCTGTCCATCCGTAGGAATAAGAACGCACAGCAACATTCCCGCCTTTCACCTGTTTCCAAGGGGTCGGTGGGATTGTCTTATTTACCAGCTATACTCTGCGCTTAACTCTTTTTTCAATTAGAGCAGTTGATAAATATAATAGTCCTTGGAATAGCATTTATTCCGATGTCTCTGGAAATAAGAAGGAGGCGGGAGACATCCTGCCAAACAAGCTTCACATAGCGATCTTGTCCTACACATGCTATGAACCGTTATTGTTGTTGTTGCTCGACAGCATCCCAAGGTATTTACTTCAATGTGAAATTATCTGGGATGGTACTTTTGAGTAGTAACTGCAAGCAATTGTGTACGACAAACACACACTCAAAGAGTTATGACATCCAGACCTTCTGGATCTGACAAAGAATATCTGACCCATCTCTTCTGGAGCAGAGGAGGAATATCCAACTCAGCCCCAAAACGGAGGTGTTTCCTATGTAAGTTTCACAAAAAAACTCAAAAATTAAAAGAAATCTACACGTCTTCAGCACCCACGATGATACGTTTACGTTTTTTGTTTAGTAGTTTATTGCTCCCCAAAATTTTTAATGAAGAAGTTGCTTACACTATGTATTTGGATTAATCCTATTTTTTTGCTAGTGTTCATTGCTGAACTGTAGTATTTTGTGATAATTCACTACGGCATATGGCTAAAAAGGTACCATTATCGCCTGCAATCAAAGCGATCATACTGCAATTATGTAACCACAAATGATACGATGGAAAGATCGGCCGTAAAAATTCTTCCTCTCCACTTTTGACAATTGCTAGTAGCAGTTTGTATGCCTTCTTGGTCAGCACATGACTTGAGATGAATGAACAATGCTGTGCTAAGTAGGCCTCATATACGGGGTGCGTAAAAAGTATTGACGCACCTACTTTTTGATTTAGCTCCAGCTTCTCTTTGTACCCCTCTAGGTTTTTGTGTGTTATTTTTGTTGTCTGTATTGTGCTCAAAAAACACTCAGGAATGATCGTCATCGTTGTCTGTTTCCCAAAGAGCTTAGTAGTTCCTTAACAAGAGAATTAAGCTGTGTTTGAAATGGTGGATGAGAAAAGAGGTCAGCAACCCAAACGTCAGCCGCGGCTCTGTCATAACAGATGATGATTACAAGATGTTCAAGCACGATAACGTTCAAATCAAAAATTGTCAACCTCTGTCCCATAACGGCAAACAGATAACGCGCGCAGGTGTGAACAGCTTCTCAGGCGAGCACAGCTTAAACGTGAATCCGCTGGATTACTCTTTCTAGGTGATTTTGAAGAATGAGGTCGGTGCTACTCTCAACAGAAGTGACCAGTCGCAGAAGGCTACCCTGTTCGAAGAACGGAACAAAATGCAAGCGAATACTTGCGGCGCGTGCTCATGAATTTTTCCGCCGTGTTCGCTCCTGTATTCACAGTAAAGGAGCCAATGTCAACTACGAGTTATTTTATCGTGTTTGCAAGATCATTTTCCATATTTCTCAAGTGAATATTTTAAAACTTACTGCGCAATACTATTTCCACAACCGTCATTTAGTGCGTCAATACTTTTTACGCACCCTGTAAGTATGGTAGGCTTAGCGGGTCTTCTGGAAGGCTGGAGGTTAGAAAAACTATCTTTCTTTAAAGGCTATCTTTAAAACTATGTAGCCAGTTCCCAAATGAGGAAACTTCAATTAACCCTTCTAGATTTGAATACTTCTGTTGTTTCTGACGACTACTCTTACGATCGTGACGGATCCTGCACATAGTCCACCCATCACCACGTCGAAAGCTAAGATTCCGCTAATTTGTTGTTCGTTATCCGGCCCAAAATCGGCGGATAACGAACAACAAAACGGATAGGTCAAACCTCCGGAAACCGGGTAACGGATAGCGGATAACGGTTAATCCGCTCATACCGGGCCAGGACCACCGACTTTATCAAACTCTGTGTAGGATTATGTGAGAAGATTGAAACGAATCTTACCTCTGCTGTCTAGAAATGCGTTCAATTTCACTTTCGTAAAAATCTCCAATCATTGCTTTTTTCCTTAGCAGCCTCATCCGTTTACTTTTTCTCCTTTAAATTCTCCTTACTTTACCTGCTTTGATGACATAGTTGGTCATTGTTGAATCACTCTGCTCGATTGCTCATTCTTTCTTTGTTTTACAATCACACATTTTTTACATGCCTTATGGGTAATAAATGTACAATGAGCACGAATTTCAATCTATAGCTGCGTCCTTCCACAACGCAGAACGGTCATCTCCAGGGTATGTGACACGGTAGGTATGTGTTGGTTAGCGTTCCCACACCTATCACAACATGGCCTCGCTAGATGGCTGAAATTTAAAGAAACGGACGTGATTTGTCAAAATAATCTCTTAGACGAAGTTTTGGCTACATCGCAATCATTCCTCCCGTCTACTTTACCATCCAGATACGACCACCCTCGTTGACGACGAGGGGGGGGGGGGCAACCGGTCGTAACTGTTGAGACGGACATCAGCATCGTGTTGGGCATCACAAATTTATCCTTAGACGAGGTTTCGGTCACGATATGTCGTTTCACATTTATTCAGCGCGCTTCGTCCCACAGGCCTGACACGCGAAAAACACCAGCCTGGTGTAAGATTTTTTACTGCCTCTTAGAAGGGTGAAATCATATCAATCCGGAAAGCACAGGTACTGCTGGCATCACATTGACTATCTTTGGCTTGAAGAAACCACTGTTTTATTTTTAAAAATTGCAACCAGTTTTTTGCTGCTTCAACTCCTTTACCTGATTTCATCATTACACGTATATCTCCTCTGCAGACCTCCCTAGTAGGCTATCGCCTGGGGTGCGTATTAGTTTAAAGCGGTTCATTTAATAGAGAACCCGCCCCGGTATGGCTAAACCAGTTGCGTGCTTACTAAGTTGTAGCACTCAATGGGGAGAACCATTGATTCTATGTAATATTAGTCGGGAAACAGTTGCTTCCTAATTGCAGTTTTTAACTATTTTCTTATTATCGCCAAAATTCTTTTATACTGCAGAGTTTTTTCCCGGATAGCTTTTTGAATCAAGTAGTAGAGCACCAGTAAAGACCTGTTCTTTTCCTCATTTCTAGTACACTTGGATTTTTACTCATAAAAGGAATATATTTGTGGGCTCATAAATTTCTTGAGGTATTTCAGGATCAGCAATATTAACAAAGCCATTACGACTCCTCAGTTTCTTACGCACGTTGAAGGACGTCCTCTGCACATCTTTCGAATCTCTGCGCACGTTGGACGACGTGTCCTGCACGTCTTCTGGATTCCAGCACATGTTGGACGACGTCTGCCGCACGTCTTCTAAATCCTTACGCACGTAGGAAGACGCCTTCAGCACTTCTACTGAGTCCCAATGCACTTCGGACGGCGCCTTCAGCACGTCTGAAGCGGGCAACCCGTCAGGATAAGAATGGGGGTCAAGTGCAGAGCGTGGGGATTCAGTAAACATGCTGAAGGCGTCGGCCAACGTGCGTTGGGACTCAGTCACCCGTGAACTGGCAGAGGAGCTCGAGTACAGTCACACCACCATAGCTAAACACTGCGTGGCTTTGGGAAGACACATAGATATGGTGCGTGGATGCCGCATGAACTTAGCTGCCACCAGCTACAGATGCGCCATGATGCGTGCATAAACTTCTTGACTTTACGGCGGAATTTTTCTTGGCTCGAGAACACGGTCACTGGCGACGAAGAGTGGGTAGTCTACGTTAACCTAACGCGAAAGCGTCACCATGCCAAGACCGGAGCTTCACCTTATTTATTTATTTATTTATTTATTTATTATATTTGCAGAAGGCAAATATTAAAAACAAGGCTCAATACTACAAAGCCAAAGCAAAACCAACATGCAGAACAAAATATATACAACGAGTTGGTAATCGGTATCACTTGTCGACTTGTCTCAAGAAAGATCACACCTAAGTAATGTATTGTTAGCAAAGCGCTTAAACTGCTTTACTGATAGGACCCTAGATTCGTTTTTCATAAGCTTGAGGTATGCACTTCCTGCCCTATATGAAAATGAGTTTGTATATAAACCTTTTTTTGGGCGTGTCAACGTGATTTTTTGTAGAGCACCTCTAGTGCGTGAATTGGACAAAGTAAATAACTGCTTCATAATTATTCCTTTGCTAGTGCACCTCAAGTGCACTATCTTATGAACCATGCAAGCATCAATGACTTTACGTTGAGAAGCAAGGGAAGGAAGTTGAAGAGGCCTGTTTCTCACTGAAGCGTCTGGAATTCGGTCATATTCCCAAGTGCCAGTACGTGCTAGGAGCTTTCAAGTGTAATTGTTCTGAACTCTCTCAATGCAATAAACTTCTTTTATTTTATATGGGTTAAAGACTGTTACACCAGAATCTACAATAGGTCCAACATAGGTTTTATACGCACAAAGTAGGCCATCTTTTTTTTGCTATACAGTCCTTTAAAAATTTGAAACGTGCGCGTAGCTGCCTGTTTACATCGATCTCTGACATGCTCAGAAAAAACCAGATCAGTATTGTAACGGAGGCCAAGATCTTTAACGGAACTAGCAGGTAAAACAACAACACCGTTCACGTGGTACGAACGAGCCTGGATTGGTGAACTTGTCTTTAGTTGCATAAACGTCGTCTTCTGAGGAGACAGACGTAACTGCCATTTTTTACTCCAGACTACCAGAGAATCAATTGTCCTTTGCAGCCTAGAAGAATCATCCGGTCCCTTAATTACATGATATATCTTTACATCATCTGGATAAATTTTTATAGAAATTCCATAATTTTGGATTACTTTTGCTAGAGGGCGTGTGTAGCGCAGTCGGAGGAGGCGCGACTGTCGCGTGCACCCGATACCAGGTTCCTGGTTCGGATTTCCCGCCCAGGCCAACCAAGCCTTCCATCCCTCCGGGGTCGGTGAATTGGTACCAGACTTGTCTGGGAAGGATAGAGCGCTGACTTGTTCATCGGCTGGCCACCGGAAGTCATTGTATGGCCAAATACGCATTCATGTCGCCTCCACGACATCCCGTAGAAGTAGAATGCGCTGGCGCATCCCAGAAGGGATTGAGTAACGCCGTTCTTTATCCTTTATCCTTTATACCTTTGCTAAGTCATTTGTATAGATATTAAACAGAATTAAAGAAAGAACCGCCCCCCCCCCCCGTGGTACTCCACTCGTAGTAGGCATAAACTGAGAAAATGTCTGATCTAATTTGACTTGGAACGTCCGGCCGGACAGGTATTCGGTGATCCACTTGACGAGAATCGGATGGAACCCCAATTGTTCCAGTTTGAATATTAATTTTTTTATGAGGCACCCAATCAAAAGCTTTCTCGAAATCGAAATATATGATGTCGCAAGTACACTTATTATTGATTGCACTTGTCCAATCATCGATGGATTCGAGCAAGTTGGTTTCGACAGATCGGCCGGGAACAAAACAGCACGTTGATCAGAAATGATTCTGCGTGCACAAAGAAAATTAGTTATATGTTCTTTAAGCACCTTAAAAAGGTAATGCTCAGTGTCTAATTATAAACGAGTCATTCCTTGGTAGCTGCTACCTGCGAACACTACCGTCACTAGCGATGTCTATTGCAGGCAGTTGAATCGCATTGAAGCATCTCTTCGCGGGAAACGAGACAAGATCCTCTTAACAACAATGCTCCACACGTTGCAAAGGAGACTCAGAGAAAAAGTCCACTTTCGGATGGCATCTTCTGACACACCCACCGTATTCACCGGACCTTCCTCCAACAGACTACTACTACCTGTTTCTTTCTTTGTCGACAGGGAGCAACTTGAAATATGCCGCGTTGAGTTTTTGTCGTCAGAACCCCTGGAATTCTAGAGAGGCGGGATCTAAAAATTATCTGACAAATGGCAATGCGTTGTAGATAATCATAGTGTATATGTTCATTTAGTTGTGTATGGAACGAGAGAAATACATTTGAAAAAAAAATGCACAAGAGGCGAGATACTTTCCATACAACCTAATATTTCCTACCGCTTCACCATGCACATCCACGGCAGCGGAAAGAAGATTAGCGGAAACATCTGGCGAACAATCCTGTGTGACCCTGTGGGAATGATTTTCGAATCCGATTTGACGGTTTATTCGAAATCGTTTGTAACTATGAAAGTTGGCTCATCGCGAAGTGACAATGGCTTTGCAGGGGAAGCACTCGTGGAAACGGTGATTTTTCGTTTTGCGACGTTGATCCGAGTTGCACCTTCCTCGGGAACTGTCTGGAATGATCATCGCATGCTCTCGAGGGAATTCGGATAGGCACACGAATGAATCGAGAGTTCATCCAACCATAAGGTGAGCGACCAACCTCGATTATGTACCCTGATGGGCCGAGTCGAGCCCACTGCACTCGCTGCGGTTTAGCAGCCGAATATTCCTGAACGGTAGAAAATAGAGGAGGAGGATGAGCAAAGCATAATGAGGGTCGGATCCTACCTCAATAGCGCTTGCTATCCATGCCGCACCTGGTCTGTTTTCCGTATGATCATATTGTACTACGACTACTATGACTATCTCGGTGTCCAGTGCTTGCAGGAGGTCCTTATAAAGCGTGACTGTGGATCCGTGATACATTATCTTCTCGAAGCGTGCCATCTCGCTCTGTACAAGAATGGGTTCCCTGTAAATCACCGTTGAATATAAAGAGAGCAATTTCGAGGCAATTTGTCTTCTTGCTTGAATGATCATGGATCCAGAAACAGAGTGTTGCGCAGCTGCCAGCAAGAACAAGGAGTCGGCACAACTTTAAAGTGTAAATGATAATGTCCGACTTTATTCAGTCAGTTTTTGAAATGCGTCATGCCTATCCTTAGGTTAAATCGCGCGGGCAATTTGCGTTACCAGCGTCCAGAGTGGGGCGGAGCCCGCACTGGTATGGGGAGCCATGTTGGGTAAGTATAAACAAGCATCACGAAGCATAAATAGTATTAATGAATACAAAAAAGGCCCTGTTGAGGCAAAATAGCAGAAAAGGTGCGAAAAAGAGTAACCGGCTGTCATTTGCACTATGGAAAGAGATTCAATTACCTGAGTAGACACAGAGGTAAATTGAATGGAAGAAACGCCACATGTGATGCAAAATAGCAAAAAAGTTCGGAAATTGCAATCTGCTTTTATTCTGAACTATGGAATGAGATTCTGTTTCTGCGGTCGTGGTAGCGGGACAGTAGTAAAAAAGGGTCGTTAAACCCTAGAGGTAAATTGAATGCAAAAAAGGCATCTGTGAGGCATAATAGCAAAAAATAGTGCAGAAAAGAGCATCCGGTTGTCATTCTACACAGTGGAAAGAGATTCAACCCAAACTTGAGTGATTAAATCGGCGAGGCTAGGTAGTACTAGGTTGTCCCATGAGTCCTTGCAGTTTTTTTCAACGATTCACTGCAGATTTCGCCGGCGGTATCTTGCATAGCGCTGCATAGCTTTCGAAAGAGAATGATTTGCTCTATCAGAACGTGTATTGTATTTCTTTTTTCATCATGAATTTTGTCAATCCTTAGGTCGTTGAAGTGAAAAGTGAAAAAGTGAAAAAGTAGCCATTTGGGCACTTGTTCTCTCAGCTTAGGTTTGTAATTTTTTGCGCAGTTTTTTATAGCATTTGGAAGACAATGTTCTGTACTGCAAGAACATGTGTTAGAGCTATTAGGGGGGGCCAAAAGTAATGAGACACCCCACGCCGTGTCCATATATCTCGTGGCTGGAGTCTGGTTTCGTGCTTGTTGTATTTGTATGTTTGTATGCTACTTACTGAAGCCCATCTGAAAAGTTACCACTTCCGCTCTTTCCAGAAGCATGCCGAAAACCCCATCCTGTCTCGTGCCGAAACCCCAGTCTGACGAGTCGACCTGTGTCGCGCAAATCTCCCCCAATTCCCAACCCCGAGCAGCCTGGGCTCAATATTCACGCAAGATGAAAAGTACGTCTTCTACCTTAACCCTGCCAAGCAGCGAGTCTGGGCGAGGCCTGGTAACCTGTTACCGACCTTCGTTCTGCGAGATGTTCACGGCGAGAAGCATCTTTGGAGCTTTTGGGTCTGCGCCCATGGATCGGTTTACCGGAGGCCGTTTTCCAAGAGCACCACGATGAACTCCAAGGCCATTGTGAACGAAATAGAGGAGATGGGCTGGCGACTCGCTCTTATTCATTCGCAGCGCTTCAAGAAGGTCCTCATCTCCGACAACGCCGCACCCCATCGGGAACAAGTAAGCACGGATAAGCTTAGCCAGCTGGGCTACGTTCACATGCCTCACCCACCGTATTCGCTGGACATCTCTTCATGCAACTACCACCACTACTTGAGCCTACAGGACTTCCTAGTCGGAAGGGACACAAGAACCCAAGCAGTCCTTGACAACCATATCGAGCAGTTGATCAACACCAGGCTCGAGCAGTTCTGGAAGGATGGGATCAGGAAGTTGGCTGAGCGATGGCAGCAAGGTCCTTGCCCTTAATGGCAAATACACTCCTCAGCATCGTTGAGTTGTAATTGAGTTATAAGGAGATAAAGATTTTTTCATTTTGTCTCATTACTTTTGGCCCCCCCCTAATATTTGCTCATTTGTCCTTTATTGATTTTTAGGTCATAAGATTGTGACGTCCGACTTTTCCGTCCGAATTTTTACCGACAGGTCCTGCTCTGTGGTTGGACTTTTTTGCTTGGTGTTATATGTCGTTTGGAAGAGGACATCTTGCTCAGTAAGAATTTGTGTCGCGTTTATTGGCTCAGGCTGATTTCTGTCGAATATCAACAACTGAAGAAGGAGAAGGAGTTGTTGATGAAGACGATTTTTCCCTTTTCGGCATTTTGTTGATATTCAATAGAAATCAATAAACGCGACACACGTTCTTATAGAGCAAGACATTCTCTTTCGAGTGACATATAACACTAACCCAAAAACTCCAACCACAGAGCAGGAGCTGTCGGCAAAAATAACCATCCTCCTTGGGACGGCCCAATTTGATGGCCTAAAAATCAATAAAGGGCAAGTGAGAAAATAGGATCAACATATAGTCTTGTAGTACAGAACATTGTCTTCCAAATGCTATAAAAAACTGCGCAAAAGATTCCAAACCCAGGCGGAGAGAACAAGTGCGCAAATGGCTACTTTTTCACTTTTTCGCTTCTCACTTCAACGACGTCAAAATTGACAAAGTTCATGATGAAAAAATGCAATGCATGTTCTGATAGAGCAAATCATTCTCTTTCGAAAGCTATGCAGCGCTATGCAAGAGACCACCGGCGAAATCTGCAGTGAATCGTTGAGAAAAACTGCAAGGACTTATGGGACAACCTAATATACGAAGTGCGGGTGACTAACATCGGACAAAAACCCTTCCTCTTTTATATATAGCGGGATACCGAATCGGTACTCGCTTTGTCTGGGAAACATAGAACGCTGACATTGACCTCGGCCAGCCTCAGATAGCGACTGTAAAGGTGAAAGATGTTCAAGTCGCCTTCACAACCTTCAATAACGGCGTGTGCCATAAGGGGTTGCTTCTCGCCGACCGATACCAATCTAATCCTTCTTCTGAGGAGCTACATTAACAGGCACGATTGATCCCCCCGCCCTTCACGGAACTGTTCGCAGGTTCAAGGAAGAGACGCGAAACTCACAGATCCGGGCCTGTTGAATCTTCGACGAGCGTCACATGTGAACGTAGTCTAAGAGTGATTGTGCGGATCACTCTTCGAGCCTCGCCTCGACTATGAAACGATATGACCAGGCAGGATGTCGTGATCTTCGTCAGAAGTGCGTACGCGTCTTCGGAAATAGCGCAGCCGTCTTTCTGAAATAAACTAAAGCTAGCGGTCTGCATACAAATGCTACAATTTCACCCATACTTTAAGCAGAACTATTAGGTTGGCGTACACATAAAGGTGATCCTATGTTATGACTGTAGCAATAAGGTGCTAAACTTTCCTCGATTCCGTGGTTACCTGTGCGACAACGTTGCCCCAACAAATAAGTAGTTGCAAGACGTTCAAAAATGGCTAAATTTCCGTTTTTTAAGGATTGGAAGCGCAAAACAGGAATCTACGATGTTTTCATCGTAAAAATAGTGACTCTATAATTGAGAGAACAAATCACAGAACCCAGATCAGATCTGGGCACTACAGCTCCTGTGAGTGTGCACTATATCTCTGGAATGAAGCATTTCATAGAGAAAATCAGAGCCTTCAATTAAAGTCCGGTCGCAAAAGGCGCACGATGTTGGCAAGTTAAAGAAAGTAATTCTGATAAAGCTGAGAAAGATCTTCGCCAATCTGAAGCGATACGCGGGCTTTTAGCTGCATATAAAACCAATTTAACTACTAGGGAAAAAGAGGAGAAAACGCAGTAAATGTGATACATATGAGATCTACCAAGTACAGATCAAAACTAAGAGGGTGGAGGAATTCGGGGTTATTTGCACCACTGCGGAAGCCATTTCTCAGCTGGCGGTATGGTGACGGCAATTCTCACAATCAAGTGTTTGAACGCTGCTTCAGACGTCCTCTAGCTCCCACATTCACCTTCGTTATAAGGCGAGTCTTCCTTACGTTGCGAGACTTCCGAACGAGATCGGACCATCACCACTGCTTGTCGCCTGCATTCACTTATCTGTGTTGAGCTCTCAAGGAAAGGATACCAGACCGCAGTGGACTTTGACGTGAGGTCTATATTATACTTATGCTCCCGCAAAAAATTCGAATATTCGAATGGTTTCGAATGCCGAAAATTTCAAGCATTCGAAATCGAATATATTCGAAAATATTCGAAAAACGTGATTTTTCTGAACATTCGAATTCGAACGCCTTCGAACAACTCGATTTTTTGAACATTCGTATTCGAAAAAAACACGATTTTTCGAACTAGAATATTCGATTCGAATATTCGAATTCGAATGAAAAATCAGACTGCATAATAGACATGATAGACGACAGCCCAGAAGAAAAACTGGAAGCAACACATATCGGATCCCTTTCTAGTTAAGCACGAGGTTTTTATCGACAGACCTCTCCTAAATCCCTTGAGTGTCGTTAAAACGTGGTGGAGAACTTACACATAGTAGGATCAAAGGGCTTAGCCCCAGTTTATACTTGCGCTGCCACGCGGCGCGGCACTACGATCGCCATGGATATCGATTTTTCGCGCCGCCCGGTCGATATCTACCCCGACCATTGTGCGGCGCCGCGCAGCGGCGCAAGTATAAACTAGGGCTTATGGGAGCGTCGAATTTCCTTGTTTATTAAAATACGAAAACTTGTGTGCTGTAAAGTGCTGCTCATGAGGAATAAACGAAAGGCTTACAAGATTTTGAAAGAGGCACAATCTGCTTGAGGCTTGAGGTTTTGTATCAAGCAGGTTCCAGCCGCACTTCGCGTACATAGTAAGGGTCATCACCATAAATGAAAGGCTTGAATAGGAGATATGAAGTTGCTTAGTGAAGCAGTGGTCGACGGTACGCTTGGAAATGGACTCGCGAAGCTTTTCGAATCAGGAATGGAAACGCTTATGCAATCGCTTATCTCTATTGTATTCTGCGGAAATAATCGGAAAAAAATGTCATTTAGCACAGTGACTCCTTATTTTTTGCCCATCATATAGGCAGACGTAGCGAAGAACTGACTCTCCAGAACCAAACACCATACCAACCGACTGTCTACTCAGTCCTTTCATAACAATAGAGTACATACTGACTCGTAGACGAAACCGACCCCCAAAAATACATTGACTCGAGAAGTGCTGGGCTCACGTCCGTGGTAATCAATCCTCAGTGCTTCATCAAAGAAGGCATAGAGATACTGAGACTGTATTTGGGCTAGGAAACCGTTCAATAAGAGATGATACTTTGATTTGAATATGGAGACTTAAATTCGCCAACATTTTTGGAGCAACCTGATGTGAGAAAAACATGGAGAGATGGAAAGGTTCGTTCTGTTTATGGTCTACACCTCGAAGGCATGCGTGGCTGCTGACCACACCCTTCGTCAAGGAAGCACGCCAGCGTTCCATAAAGAGAAGGTTCACAGAATGAGGTCCGAGAGTAGATATACAAAAAACATTCAGACGCAGTGGTTCGGAGCTGAATAGAGAGCCAAGGTTCGAAATGTGTCCGTGGACATCTACAATGCGCCGACAAACTACGAGCTTCTGGTCTCTTCCAGTAGTTAGCTTCGAATTGATCGACTTCCCAGATAGATTTTAAAGCAGCTCATTATGCGTGTACAGTAGTGCCATACATGTACACCGATAGATGGTCCATTAAATTAGAGAGGCACTACGAAAAAGGCAAATTGCTCGCTCACCTGAGTAATGGCAACACTGACAATATCGAGCACACGGGAAGACACTTCCTTCCAGATGGGCTTGGGAAGCACATCGCTCTCCTGGCGATAATACTGAAAGAAGTTACTCATAATGGGTCTCTTTCATATGTAGAATAGATCAACAGACCTCCTTATACTTCAAGGTTTCCACATTCACTTCACATTCCTGTAAAACGTTGTTGGTCATCAATGGAAACTCGAAATCGAAACAAGAACCTCCTGCTATTTTGAAAAAGGTGATAAACTAATCCAGATCAGGACTTTGAAAAGAGTTCTCAGCCATTTGAAAGGCTCTTGAGTGTACACATGTTCAAACTATAGCAGTAACGAGTTATGGAGACAACGGTCAGGAAGCAGGAAGCCGAGCAAAATTTCATTAGACAATTGAATGAAGGGGTTGGTTCTCAAGGATGTATGCCGTCCTCCTTTTTCCTAGGTCAGCTTGAGCGATCTGTTAAGAAGTCGCAGTTGAGTTATGATGTTTAACACTTTGCAGTCTTGCCGGCTTATTTGGTTTGGCTAAACAGGCTTTTTATTCATGCCCTAATTAGTCACAGATCTGACACTGGTTTGACTTGCTCTGTGTGTGTCATCATTTTGTTGCTTTACATTTGTTCGATTCGCTTTAGGTGTTTCTTGATGTTCTGTTGTTGTAATACTCTTTTCTGGCGTTTGCGCTTATCGCGAATGTATTGAATAAATAAAAATAAATAAATAAAGGAGCCAACCAGAAAATTCTTGAATAAATATCTAAATGAACAAATAAATAAGCAATTAATAAGCTGATCTCTCAAATTCCGCAAGTCAAGTGCTACGCTTGGGAGGCCTTCGAAGAAGCTGGACCTCGCAAGGGTCGACGGTTTGTTCTGTGCCACCCCTCCCCGGGTGGGTGCGAATGCGCACGATTTTGGGGGCGGGAACAACGGCTGCGGCTGCCACTTTAGACGAGTTGCTAGCCGTAGCCGCGGCGCGCTGTTTTTCGTCGCGTTGTCTCACGCCCTTAGCGCCACCATGCTGTCTGCACGTAGCTCGCTGTCTGACATACTCTTTCATCGCCAACGTACACTACCATGCCAATCTAATCGACAGGCCCCTCTTTCAGATATGTGCTCTCTCAAGACGGCGAATGAATAATGACAAATGACCGAAAAACTGAGGAACTCAACCGAATCCTGAAAACGTCTGAACGGTACGCCGGAACGGCAAGAACGAGTACTATAGGGAGAATCCCCGTCCTCCAAATAGTAACAGAACATGTTTTGTTTTGCCGAGTCCTTCAGGCAAACGAGTACGAGTGTGTAGCGGCTAAGGGTCCGCAGAGCGAGCTCTTCACGGCTGCGCAAGATCACGGTGTTGTGGACTGGGTGGCGCGGTGGTAGAGGGCTCGCTTCATGTTCGTGAGGTCTAGGGTTCGGTTCCCATGCTACGTGGCGTTTTTGCACTTTTACCATAGTATCGTATTTCCATAGATCTCCATATCTGAACTTGTTTTTGGAGTTTGCTACGCTAAGATGTTTTTATTAAGTATTATTTGTCGACATCTCGTAATTCACCAGCAATGTCCGAAATATGCCAAATGCGATTTTGTATGAAACTTTTACTCCAATAAATTGTTCTCACTGTCAATGTAAGAAATTTTGACACAGGAACAACATGAAACAGCGGCAGAATGCCAGAAAAATGCTTCAAATGCAATTTATTAGTGTCTGTGAGGGAGTGCCACCAGTGTGCTCACAGTGTAGAAAGGGACCACATGATGTTCAACTTGACCTACCACCTATCAATATTCTCGCCTCTGTTACGCTTACCAAGTCGCGCGGTTATAACAAACTGCTGCCGCCAACACTGACTCTATAATGTCTGCTAACCCTCGAGATTCACCTACTTGCACTGGAGTGCGGAACTCCACTGGATGCTGTCCCTTCGAGAGACGAGATGAAGCTGACGAAAAGAATAGCGAGTATCCTACAGGATTTCGAACTGCGACAGCTGGAAATCGACGAAGCGGAGAAGTTGGAGGTAGTGGAAGAAGAGGACCAAGAGTTTCAACCAGAAGAGGATTGTGCCGGAGTCACGACACCAATAACCAGTGAAGGCACTATCACGTTTTCGGGAGTACAGATCGTTTCGGAGGAAAAGGTTTGGCTGTACTGGAATTGCTATACTATACAAGTTTGAGAACTGGGGAAAGTGGACTGTATCGCGATTCCAGGCTTGGGCTGCAGAACACTTTTGGCCCTGGAGAACACTTTTGGCACGCGCACACTGTTACGATGCCGCGTAACTATTGAACAGAATATAGGTTCCCAGTTTTGACCCCTTCATGAAAGCACCGATAGCGCCTTAGAATTGTGGAAGCCCATGCGTTCACTCTGCTTTCTTTAAAATTACCCCATTGGCATATAATTGCACGTGACGAAATGTAGAAGAATGAATGTCGTTCTTTTTTCGTATCAGATCAAGTACTCTGTGGTACATACTCCAATCCTTTACTATTAATTAATTACTTTGGTATATGCGACACCACACGAGGCATAATGAGTATTCGAATATGGCGGGATTAGGCCTTGTTTTATTCTTGCCTATGTATGTTCATTTGTCAGAACGACGAAGTCAGTAAGACGCAGTAGTCTTGTCAGCTAAGGAGTCAGATTAGACGTGATCTAAACCTAAACGTGTTCACATAGGAGCAATTCCACTAAAAAAACATGCAGAAGAAACAAAAATGCAAACCAATGCGTCTCTTATAATCAACACTTTTCAAAAATCTTCATTCAAACTTCTTACGTGTTAGTAAGCTCCATTTTCTATTCCAGACAAACGCTTTCGGGTGGAATTAGGCTCATGTTTGCGCTTTGTAACTCTCAGAAACATTCCCAGCTCCGAGTGTTTACATCGGCTGGCAATAGTGGACAAGGAAATTATACGTACCGTTGTAAATACCATTGCATTAGAATCTTAAACCTACTAGCATTGTCTCGAAACCTATACGACATACCACATAAAGTCATCAAGCTACGAAAACTGCGATGAAAACAATATTGGGATCGTAACCAGCGCTCCCGAAAACCCTAGTGCACCTTCTTCTACCTTACAAACCATCTCTCTTATGCCCCCCCCCCTCCCCCAATTTGGCTTAAACAGTGGTGTTCGATAATCAGTCGATGAAGCACTTCATCCTTGCCGGGCAGGTATGGTGCCTCTGTTCAATAGGGATGGAAGGGTTGCTTGGCCTGGGCGGGACACAAGCCTTAAAGGCCCCGCACACTTCTGAGGCGTTGCCGCTGCCCTATCCTTAACCATAGGGTAGGGACGCAGAGTTCCCCGCCGGCGGCGTCCCTCCCTATCCTTATCCATAGCGGCGAGCGCCGTTGCCGCAGAAGTGTGTGGGCCTTTATCGATAGATCGCTTCTATGTGCAAGCGACTGCTGGCATGACACATTCCACACTCCATACAACAGAAGCCGGGAATAGACAAAGGCACTTAGTCGTTTTCCTTTCATACAAGTTCAACAAGCGTACTGTGGCGTAGCTTCACTCACCAGCGTCAGCTCAACTTCCAGCTCCTGCTTCTTCATGTACATACGGACCAAGGGCGACCAAATAGTGTCCGCCGCTGCCAAGGCCAACAAGGATCTCACGTCCAGGTATGAACACAGTGTATAGACGATGTCGGCGTTCATCTTTTTGTTCGATGACCTGAAACAGCCTATCCTCACCAACATTATAATAACCAGGCAAAAGTCCGGAACAGTAGCAATTCACGTTCCATTCTGCGAATGGGTCACAATTGCTGGCAAATGCAATAGCAAAGAACTGCAATGGGTACGGAAGATTTGTTGCAGCAGAACAGTGCTCGCCGAGTAATCAACATTCGGCACTATTGTACATTCAGGACACCAGAGATCGAGGAGTGCTAAAAAAATGTCGCGCAAACTTCGCCCTGGGGTTTATCTGGGGTGCTGATCACGAATCTGACATTCATTTTTCGGATTACGCCGGAGTATGATCGGTTACGGTAGGCACCGGTGACTAGGGTCATGGTCACCGGTATCGCCCAAACTCCAGCGTAATACTAAAAATGAATGTCAGATTCGTGATCAGCACTCCAACTACCCCCCCCCCAGCCGAACGTTGGGCGAAATTTGAGGTTATGACCTCAACAGCATTAGTCACCCGCACCTACCGTAACCTACCGTAATCACCCGAAATTTCAAAAGCGAATGTCAGATTCGTGATCAGTACTCCAAATAACCCCTGGGCGAAGTTTGGGCGAAATTTTTTTCGACCCCTCCTTGAGCTCTGGAGTCCTGAAAGTATTATACAATAGAGCTCCAATTATCCTATATGAATATCCTCAGCTTCGCGGTTGTCAAGCCATGACTGCCTTGAACCAAAACAGACGATTTCTTAAGACATCCATTATATGTACATCAGGGGTGCATTTAAAGTTCTATAATGCACGGCGTTGTTCAATGCCTGGGATGCGCCACGCATTCTACTTCTACGGGATATGGAGGCCAACACAGACGATTTATTAGACATCTATTATACACTACAGACAGACATTTTATACAGACATTACCCCTTGGTCATCGGCTGGCCACTACAAGTCGCTGTATGGCGCATTTGGCCGTACAGGGACTTGTAGTGGCCAGCCGATGACCATGTCGTGGATGCCAGATCCACGATGATTGGTCACTCTCAGGTAGCCCCGCCTCCGCCTAGTATATAGGTCGCGCTCCTCGGGCAGAGAGGAGGTTCTGGCCGGTTCTGGCTGATCTGGCCGGTCTGGCCGGGCTCGCACAGGCTCACGCTAGCCTCGGGCGGCTCGCGCAATTCTTCGTGGCCCATCTCCGGCTCTCCGACAGCGCGGCAGAGGGGCCTGTCTACAGTCGCTTGTTGGCGGACTCACGGTTCGAAGAATGGTAACGTTATAATTGATGGAAATGGGAAAATACGGGAAACTGCATGCTAGAAGTAAAGAGAAAACACCTAATCTTCATTCTCCTCACCATTTTTGTAGCCACTCCTTATCCACCCGTTTCGCTTGTTATTGTAGTCGATGAATGGTGTACAAAGGTGGATTAATTGTGTATTTAATATTGTAGATTAATAAATATTAGTAAGTAAAAATTGTTAATAATGTGAATAAACATATAAGGACCACCAAAAATATATTGAGAACGTGATGCAGTCTCAAAATGGTGCATCGGCCGAATATGGAAATTAAAATTAGAAAAATTGACGTGGAAAGTTTTTCTCGCTGTTAGAACTTATCAGCCGCAACAAATCTTACTTTACAACTACACTGCGGCATCAGCGGAATGACGCTGACAGTGTAATAAAATTCCATCAGATAAAGTCATCAAAGGAATATATAAGTTCTGCAGAACTCTTCACCAACACCCGTCGTATACTCTACTCGGTATAGTATACCGCACTATCATGTCAGCTCACGTTGATCAGATGGGAATGGTAAGAGACAGTAATGGGGAAATGAGAAGGGCGAGAAAACGCATCTCGCACAACCTGTCAAACATCGTGAATTTCCTCATTGAAGGAGCAGAATACCAAGGAAATTTGATCTTACCGACAGACCCTACCGAATTACTTCCTTTTATTGGTAATCAAAGAAGGAAGATAATTTCTTTAATCCAGAAACTTCGAACCAAAACGGACACAATCGTATCGATCTTTACAGAGACTCTTCATTTTCTTAGTGCATTAAGTATGCACAACCTCGAAGCATCGACAGCACTAACCCTTCAATTCAGCCGCTATTGGGAAGAGAAACAAGGATATTTCCTACTGGCTCAAGCTTCAGTTCTCATCGCTAATCTCAAAGTGAGACTTGCCCAACTGGAAATACTCCATATTGCCTTTTTTATTTAAAAAAAAACTTAGCTATTAAAAAAAAAACAAAGCATTAAAATGGTAGTTTGGTATGAATCATATACTATATCGTCTTCTTTTACGTAGATAAATTTTTATAGGGGAGCTTAGAAAGGTGTTTACTTTATCTACTTTTCCATCTTTACTTCTTCCGTTTCGGTCCGGCGACGGTAATTAACCAGTGAGACGTGTTACTGAACCTGACATTTTCGAATTTTCTGAGGAGCAAGTCTACTTTTTTTTACTGTGAACAGTTGACATATGCGATATATAGTCCAGTGTATGAGTCTATCGCGACAAAGTAATTCAAGAACAGAATATTCATGTAATGGGCCCAAATAGAGAAGGACACTCTCAGAAAACCCGGCCGGTGGTCCGATAGACCAACCTAGAGAAGGGAAACTCGAAGGAAACCCGGGAGGTAGTCCGCGTAATAACTACCTAGAGAAGGGAAACTCGAAGAAAACCAGGAATCTTCTGCCTATCCTCTATGCGCGCGCCTATAAAATTCCAACGGAAACGGCAGACTTCCTTTCATGAACTTCCTAAAAGTGACTATGTGAGGATTCCTCAGTTTCGTGTTATGACAGGTACTGATATCTGGTGGTGATAAAATTCCACAGATTACGTGACAGATTTATCAGGCAACACAATCTCTCAGTAGCACGTACGTGTGAACTTACAGCACCTACAGTCACTGCAGTGTAATATTACAGCACTTACGACTTATCAGATCTGCAGATAACAGGACTATATAACCGAGTAGTTAACTTGACTCCTCCTCTTGACGCCCGCGACCGTACATGTCGTCTCCACACACCACAGTACTCCTGAAAACTTCGAAGCAGAAGCTCACCAGACAACTGAACACTCTCAACAGCCTTCTAAGGGAAGCAGGAGAGTATGATTCCCCTTGGAGTTTTCCTACCAACCTGGCAGAACTACAACAATTTCTTGTAACCAAATCTATCCTGGTAAAAGAATTATGTGGAAAACTCGAGAGCAAAAGGGAATCCATTTGGAACTTTTACACCGAATGTATGTCTACAATAGCTAATAGCATGTTGGAAAAGAAAGGTATCGATGGAAAAACAATTGAGGAAGAATTTGAGGAATACTGGAATAACAAGCAGGGAGAACAGCTTCTTAGCGAAACTACTGACACGCTCCGCCTGTTGGAAAAAAGATTAGTTGAACTTGAATGTCAAGAAGCATCCGTAAAACGAGAACTAGACATGCAAAATCAACCAGTAGGAGATCAATTTGCGGCATATCCTGTACCGGCCAGTTCAGATCAAGTGTGGCGTTCTCTTGATAGAAGGCTACTTGGTAATGAACTAAAAGTTCCTGAATTTAGTGGAAAGGCATCCGAATTTGATTCATTTTGGGAACTCTTTGAAGAATTAGTCGACAAACAACCCTACTCTAACATCGAAAAGCTTTCAATACTAATTAACTGCTGCACTGGCGACGCAGCTCGAACAATAAAGATGATACCAAGAACAGGTGACTCCTACACGAAAGCGGTAGAGCAACTTAAAAATCAGTATAAAAATCCTAAAAGGGTAACAATGTCAATGATTGCACAGTTGAAGTCAATGACGCCTTCAAGGAACGACTCTAGATCACTACGTAACACATTGAATGATGTGCAAGTAATCATAGCCACTCTTAGGAGGCAAGGAGAAGTTGTAGACACGACGCACATGATTAATCTTGTATTAGAAGTTTTTTCATCGGACGTTCAGGAAGAAGTTGCTCGAAAGGAATTTGATTCGGAAAAAGACTGGAACATGGAAGAAGTTTTGAATCATTTATCGGTAATCATCAAGCGTCGCGAACATTTGGAAAGTCGGAAAGACAAATACAACGAAAGCGACATATCGGCTTTCCATATAAGAACAATTCCTCAAGTAGGTTGTGTAGGATGCAGCCAAAATCATAAGTTTAAAAATTGTCCCAAATATGTCACTACTCAGCAAAAAATTGATCGCATGAAGAATTTGAATGTTTGTTGGAAATGTTTCAGCTCTAAACATCAGACACGGTCATGTTCCTATAAACCTTGTAATCGATGTGGACGTCATCATCATCCAATCCTTTGCAAATCTGGGGAAGTAACAAACACGGCGTACAGGGGCCGTTCTCCAGAACGACGATATCAGTTTAGGGAACAACGCCAGTATACTTCGCGAGAGCGAAGATACAACAACTTTCAATCCCATCGTTATCGACATAACAGTCCACAAGATCACCAGAGCCCCAAATCAGCTAATCGATCCAGAAGAGAATGGAATAAATTTGATGTTCCACAAAACATCGATCATGGTAGTCCATCCAGGGGGTCGAAAAATAACTATACTAGAGAGAATCGCACACCTTCAAGGTCATCTTCAAATGAATCACACCAAAAATCTTCTCTTAAAGTACGATTTTCACGTTCACCTACGCCCACTCGAAGGCACGTTCATAATGTCACATCAGATTTTGGTAATTCTGTGGTAATGGAACGCCATAATACTACTTCACCCAGTACAGAACCCATATCAACTCGACTTATGACAGTACTTTTGAACGTCTTCAATAAGCACGATAATTGCATGGAAACTGTACATGCTTTGCTAGACTCTGCGTCTGACCAATCATTCATCACATTATCATTGGTTTCTCGTTTGCGATTAACTCCAGTAGCACAAAAGACAATAACAATGACCACTTTTGGTGGTAAAGCAGAGAGAAAGACAGTGAAGAAGGTCACCTTAGAACTTTTCAACAGGGAAGCAGAAGCTATCATGGTGAGTTTACTCACTCATGAAAAAATTACCACAACCATTGAACTAGGAAATATTCCGGAAGTAGATTTACCACTACTGAAACAATACTACCCAGACTACGTTCCCAGCAGCAACGAAATCATACCAGAAATACTGTTGGGGATTGATTATTTTTATACCATTATAAAAATAGACGAACCTGTACTCCACCTTCCATCTGGATTGTATGTCACACCCACGTTTTTCGGCCCGGTTGTCTCAGGAACCCATGTGGAAAAGCGCATTAAACCTGAAATAATAGACATCAATACTAGTATAAGCCAGCTTTACGAAATCCGAAACGGTGATGCAGATACACCTATTTCGAGCTATTCGGAGACATGGCAACTACAAAATGTTGGAATCACTGATTTTGCCACGGAACAGGAAGACAATCAAAAAATCATAGACCAGTTCTATTCTACTGTAAAGATCAAAGATGGTAAAATCTATGTCAAATTTCCTTGGAAAGCAAATAAAGATAATTTGGCTGACAACTATAACCTCGCAGTAAGTAGACTACATCAATTATTCAAGATGAAAGAGAAGAATCCGGAATCTTGGAAAACATACTGCGATATTATTCAAGAGCAACTAAAGAAAGAGTTTATAGAGGATGCTCCAAGAACAATTACTGGAAAGAATCCATGTTATTATATACCACACCAAGCAGTAATTAAAGAAAGTAGTGACACCACAAAACTTCGCATTGTCTTAGACGCCTCTTCAAAAATGAAAGGCCAACTTAGCCTTAATGACGTTATTTCCCAAGGACCACTTTTCTTACCCGACTTATGCGGAATTCTACTTCGTTCACGAATCAACTCCAAAATCATGATTGCCGACGTTGAAAAGGCTTTTCACATGATACACCTTCAGGAAAGCGAACGCGATTCTGTTAGATTTTTATGGTTGAAGGACGAGGAAAAACCACCAATTCCGGACAACATCCGCATTCTGCGCTTCTGTCGGTTACCTTTCGGAATCAATGCATCACCCTTTCTGCTCGGAATCTCTATCCACTACGGGATATCCCAACAACAAGAATTTGGAAAGGAAACTTATGATGAACTCAGTCGTAATCTATACGTCGACAATGTCTTGATGACAGATAGTAAAACTGAATCACTATATAAAAAGTACTTAGCGTGTAAAAAGACCTTCGCAAACATGGGAATGAATTTACGCCAGTTTATGACAAACGATAACAAATGCAACTCTGCGATTCCCTCTCAAGATCTATCTACAGGTAAAAACCATAAAATCTTGGGAATCACGTGGGAACCATCTAAGGACGTACTGTCAATTCAGTGCAAACTAAGATACACAAACAATCCCACCAAAAGAAAAATCTTACAAAGCACGCATTCTACCTTTGATCCCCTAGGATTACTAACCCCTTTAATCCTACCGGCAAAATTGTTTTTACAAGATCTGTGGAGACATGACTATACTTGGGATGATCCCGTCAAATCAGACCACGACCGTATGTGGGAAGCGATCTGCGCAACCGCGGACGGATATGTTGCCACATTTCCCCGATCAATAATAGAATACTCCCCAAGCAATCTTCATGAACTACATACATTTGTCGATGCATCTGAAAGGTCGTTCGCTGCTGTCGTATATTTACGAACAATTGACCGCTACTTTAGCGTTCACTGTTCTATTCTTATTGCCAGGCAAAGATTGGCTCCACTAAAGGAAAAAGGCAAGAAACTAACAATACCCAGATTGGAGCTACTCGCACTACTCATTGGCACACGCCTCACAACATTTGCACTAAAAGAAATATCTCTACCTATTACAAGAATTCGAATATACAGTGACTCCCAAGTGGCTCTTCATTGGGTGCAGTCAGAATCAAAAGTATGCACCTTCGTTGACAATAGATGCAATGAAATCAGGGAAGGTTTCGAAAAATGGAAAGAAGCTAAGCTTATGGTAAACCTTCACTACATTTCTACAGAGCTTAACCCAGCAGATTGTGCCACAAGAGGACTAACAAAAGGTCAGATGGTAAATCATATGTGGTGGAATGGTCCTGACTTCTTAAAACTAGACTACTCTAAGTGGCCTTCTCTCCCAGAGTTCAGATGGTTAAGGAAAGATACAGAACAAAAGAATTCCGCTTTCACAATAGGTACACAACCGGAAATTTCGACACCAACTTGGAAAGATTGTGTCATCTTCAACCGCGACTATTCTAGTTTTCATACTTGTAAACGAATAACAGCTCTAGTCTTGAAGTTCATTAAGAAAAATATATATGCACGACTAAGCGACGAGAAGAAAACACAATTGGAAATAGCATTACCTGAACTATCGCTTGTCGGAATTTCCTCACCACTATGTTCCATCAACACAGACGACGTTATCACTTCTGAAAGACTACTAATGAGGATGATGCAGAGATGTATTCCACCAGAAGAATACAAAAAATGTAAGGAACTACGCCTCTATCATGACGAACACAACATCATACGATGTCGTGGCAGAGTACAGGCTAAATATTTGCCAAGGGAAACACTAGACCCCATTATCCTCCTCTCTAAGCATAAACTCACAACTCTGGTAATTAAAGACTACCATGAGCGCTGTGGTCACCAAGGAGTTAATGGCACTTTGGCAAATATTAGAACGAAGTATTGGATACCCCGAGGTCGTCAAATGGTAAAAAATTATATCTCTAAGTGCATAATTTGCAAACGTTGGAATGGAAAGCCTTACTTTTATCCAGACTCTCCTGCGCTACCACACTCACGAGTGGAATGGTGCCGAGCCTTCACCAACATTGGAATCGACTTGGCTGGTCCGTTTCACATCATCGATTCTGAAAAAGAAAAACGTAAACGATGGGTTTTCCTAGCAACATGCATGGTTACACGAGCTGTTCATCTTGAAGTAGTAAACGACCTAAGTGCAGTTCAACTCATCAACTGTTTACGAAGACTTATCGCGAGAAGAGGCAAACCGAAAATATTAATATCTGATAACGCCATGAATTTCAAACTAGGTCAAGAAATCATAGCAGTTGTGGACAATCGCACACGGATAACGGATGCAAGTATCAACAACTTCCTTTCAAAGGAAACTATCCAATGGAAATTCATCACTCCGTTGTCCCCTTGGAAAGGTGGGTTCTACGAAAGAATCGTTGGGGTAATGAAAGCAGCCCTACGAAAAGTTACTGGCAGACGCCTAATGACTGAAAGTGACTTTCACACAGTAATAATAGAATGTGAAGCGATGGTGAATTCCAGGCCCTTGACTTATACGGGAAGCTCTATCGAAGACGCAAGAACCTTACGTCCCATCGATTTCCTCCTACCAGGGGCAAATATCAACTTATTCCCTCCATTGAACGAAGATGAAAACCAGGAAAATGACGACAAAGATTTCGTCCCTAATATTTCAACTAAACAGAAGGCAATAGAATACGTTGAAGCGATAAACGCTTCATTAGAGAAACTATGGAAACACTGGACGGCACACTACTTACTAGAACTAAGAAACCATCACCAAAGAAGAATTAACCAAAAGCAGTTTACACGGAAACACCCGGCAGTCGGGGAAATCGTGATCATCGCCGACGAGGACACTCCTCGCGGCGAGTGGCAAATGGGAATC
The DNA here is from genome assembly GCA_947396885.1 of Heligmosomoides polygyrus polygyrus. Lineage (NCBI taxonomy): Eukaryota > Metazoa > Nematoda > Chromadorea > Rhabditida > Heligmosomidae > Heligmosomoides > Heligmosomoides polygyrus. The sequence goes on from OX377205.1 coordinate 87,020,566, forward strand.
GTCACGCAGCTGATTCACGGCGCAGACGGCGCTGTTCGCTCAGTGCGCTTGAGGACGTCAAAATCTCCCTTGGAAAGATCGCTAAATATGCTGATTCCCTTGGAGCTAGATAGCGAAGATAGACAAGAGCATCACCAATACGAGAATATCGAAAAACTCGAACAAAACGAGCCAGACGAGCAGAAAACACGCAAAGTTGCGAAAAAATCAGAAAATCGTATTTATGACTCACCCTCCACGTCCCGTCGTGCCTCAACGCGTCAACAGCCGACCGCACCGCAACGACGGCAGTCGCTGCCACGAAAAGCGAAGGAAGGCAAGAGCTACACGTCCAACGTCACGACCTATCGATCGCGATCGAAGAGTGCGCCAGCAAGACCCTTTGCGTGGACACACTGGGTGATGTCCGCGATTATCGTCAGTTGTCTCACCATCAGTCGTGTAGAGGGAAAGAACACAGAATCTATCAAAGTGATGTGTTTGAAAGGAGGTATACAACTACAGCTTTTCAGCAGCAAGGACTTCATCGAGGTTTGCGGGAACGACTACTGTATGGGAATAAAACAACCAGAACAAAACCTTAAGCTTCAGTTCCCACCCGAAATAACTCTACATACTTATCGAGTATCAGTGAAATCATTTGAAGGAAATCTCACTAGATCATTCCATTGGGCTTGCCCACCTAGTCCATTCTGTGAGCAAATTAATTGCAACTTTTGTGCCACGATGGTTTCGAACCCTGAATGTTGGCCGCGCCTAGCAATCGGAATAACGGTTTTCCTTGGATACATTCTAATAATGACCATCTTCCTTTTATTTATGCTATCTAGGAAAGTGGTAAGATGCTTTTACAAGGCCTACAAATTGGCAAATTGCTGCAAAAGATTATGTATAAATGCTATAATCTTTTTCTGTAAAAACGAAAATGAACAAGAAAACATACATCTTATGGAAATAGGGGAAAGACGACGTCACCTTTGGAATAGATATAGTGCCTCCACGATTATACGAATCCTGGCTATTGTAATATGTGCAACTACTGCTTATGGATGTCAGCAAATAATGTTGCTTCCATCAGAAACCTCTCATTGTCATTCTTCTTCAGCTAACTGCACTACCCAAAAAATACTTTTTGCCAAACTCAATCAGCTACAGCCAGAGCTATGTTTACAAATACAAAGTGGTAATCGAACTTTCAATGTCCTCAAGATTTCGTTACAGGAAACAATACTAAGATGCCGACAACAGACATTATACTATACAAAAAACACTGAAGTTCGAATGGAATACAGAAAACGATGTCCTCACATGGGAACTTGTTCGGGCAAGAAATGCGCAAATATTTCACCCGAAACGCTCGTGGAAGAATTGAAAATCGCTAACAACTACACGGGAATTACATACTGCTCAGAATCTTGTGGCGGTCTAGGTTGCTCTTGCGGTTTTCCGTCTTCAGGATGCCTCTTCTATAGAATCTATCACGTACCAATCGACAATAATATTTATGAAATCTTTGAATGTTCCTCATGGTTCGAAACTGTGAAGATACGATACGAAGAATTTCATGGTAACGGGAAAACCACATCATATGACATTGAAATCAAACCCAATAGCATCAAGCATATTGGAAATACGCAAATTGAAGTAACTTCAATACACTACAGTTCCATGACGATTCTAGCAAAACGATTTATTTCAGATGGATATTCCACGGCCTATTTGACGCAAGAAGCAGTTTTTTCCTATGCATGCTCTACAAAACCCGTTAGAACCCAATCAAAAGAGAATTCATGCGTCATAAAAGATACGTGTACTTGTACACCCGCTGAGGACTCAATGAACTGTTACTGTAAACATAATAACGTAACTGAAAGTATGCCTTTGGCACATATTTTACCAATTTCTACAGCAACTGGAATAATAAGCACAGAAGGGAAAAACAAAATACCGACAATACGGTCATCTGACACCTCTGTCGAAATTGCCTTATTGTTCACCAAAAATATTACTAAAATATACGAAAATATCAAGGATTTCACTTGCAATATAATTCCAATCTCAATAATAGGATGCTATCGTTGCCTGCAAGGAACTGAGGTGGAAATTAAATGCTACTCTGACATTTCAGAAGCAGTAGCTCAAGTAACTTGCAAAACTCAATTATTTCCATTACAATGCACAAGAAACGGTAAAACAAACAAAATAAAGCTTTTCTTCAATCAAGCCAGAATTCAGGAGCAATGCACTGCTTTGTGCGGGCAAGAATCAACGATATTTCAACTCGAAGCCACACTTAATTATGTAAATGGTATTCTTCCACTTGTAAACTATTTCCGAGTGTGGGATAACTCTTCTAAACCGGAAAACGAATTCAGCTTCCAATTTCCAGACATGTCTCATTTTATTGAAATATGTAAAACATATTTTCTTTACACAGTTCTCATGCTCGCAGCCATGGCAAGCCTCGCGCTTATCACAACAACATATCTCTGCAGCAGCCTCCAAGCAGGGAAACTCACAACGCCACCGTTCTTCATACCGACGCTACCATTCCTTTTCCCCCTTCGCATCCTGCGCATGCTTTGGAGAGTCATGCGCGGGATCAAAACTATTATCATTCTTGCATTACGAATCACATTTCGAATTTGCTCTTCGTTCTTCCATGTCCTATGCGCACCATAAAACAGAAAAAAATTCTTTTCTTCTTTTCTTTTAGACCAAAATATTCATTCTGCCTTAACTTGTCCTGACCTCATCTCAAGAATCATAGAGCTCGAAGTGTGTCTGATTTGGAAAAGTCCAAGTTGTTTTGGAAAACTGTCTTTTTAGTAGGCTGACTACAGTTGAAAAAGCAGTGACTTCCTCCTCCTATTATCCCTTTTTTTTCGACCATCTTCCAACGCTTTAACGTTAGATAGAAATTCGTAAACACGATTTATCCCAGCTACACTACTTATTAGGTACTAAAAACAAATAACAAGCTTTTGGACTTTTAACTGTAACGAGCGACTTTCTTTGTCTGGTATTTTACTGTCTGGTAAAAGCAATTTACTCTCTTAAACTATTTTCGAAGAATTCTGAACCTTTCAAAACACGTGGCTAGTACAGCACCCCTGAAGTTCTTCTTATACTTTCTTTTAACCAGTTCTGTTACTTAAGGCCTACTGCCCCTGTTTTCAAAGCGAACGCTTGACTTAATAAAATAATCTCGGCGTCTCCTTATGAAGCGTGTACGCAATCGAAAATATTCTATTCATATGGTAATAAGATAGTAAACCAATCGGAAAATTTAGAAATGTCGGATCATGCTAGAGCGGAGCAACGCAAGAAGTGTATTCGCTGCTTGTTCGATAAAGACCACTTGGCAACGGCATGCAGAACCAAGTCAGTTTGCTACTATTGTAAAAGGGACGGCAGGGCTGAGTTTGACCGCCACCATACGGCGTTCTGCCACTACCAATTCAAAATGTAGGTGAAAACAAAATTGGGAAAAGGAAGGCAATACAAGATTTCCAAAAAAAGGAAAAAGCCCTGCCCTCTCTTAGTAATGCTCCTCTTTGCTTGGTAATCGATTTAACAGGTCAATTGGTAATACTTTCGGTAATGTTTTTTAGTTGCTTAATGGTAATTGCAGGAAGAGCAATAAAGTTCAGTGCAATTTTTGTTTGTACAAAAAACAAACATTAAATGAATAATTAGTATTTAAGAAAAACAGCACAATAAATAATAATTAAAAATAGAGGATAAATACGAGAAAAACAAAAAAGGGTAAACAAGTAAAAGAATAAAAAAAAATAGGTAAAAATATAAATAAATAAATAGGGTAAATAAATAAAATATATATATATAAATAAATGGAAACAAGTCCAAACATGACATCGACTTCGCCGGTGCTAGTTTTTCATTGCCAAACGACAACGTCTCCGCACTACGTTAACGACAACGCCAAACGACAACGTCTCCGTAATGCGACAACGCACAACGCGACTTCCACTAAAAGTTCAGCGTTCGTACCCGTCTGACACCTCCGTCGCTCCCGATAACATACAGCATACAGCAACCTCGTGTTTCACATAACAGGTTCTATCCCATGACTATGTCTTCTACTCCTGCTCCTCGACTAGCATATCATCTTGGTCATCAGTGCGTAGGCAGTGTCAATATTAGTATCTTTAGGACAGACTTCCACCCGCGCCTGTGTTGGAATATTGTTCATCATTCCATATGTAGTGTTAGCAGAATTGTGTAGGATATCTGTCGACTCTATAAGAATGTCTACTTTAGTTAGTTAGTTAGTTATCCTCCATAGACTTCGGAAAAAGGGAAATGCACTGCTAACTAACTAATAACTCCTTGACAAAGTTTGGAAAGTAACCTCAATCTGGAAACAGCACTCGTGAGGAGGAAGCATACAGCAACGACTACGCCCTCATTTTTTTCTGTCTGGCGGGAGTGTCGTGACAACTCACGACCTTTGGCTCTGCAGCAGAGCGAGAAGAAGAGAACATAGTTCCACTTGGCCTCGGGAGTGTCGTGGATGCCAGATCCACGATGATTGGTCACTCTCAGGTAGCCCCGCCTCCGCCTAGTATATAGGTCGCGCTCCTCGGGCAGAGAGGAGGTTCTGGCCGGTTCTGGCTGATCTGGCCGGTCTGGCCGGGCTCGCACAGGCTCACGCTAGCCTCGGGCGGCTCGCGCAATTCTTCGTGGCCCATCTCCGGCTCTCCGACAGCGCGGCAGAGGGGCCTGTCTACAGTCGCTTGTTGGCGGACTCACGGTTCGAAGAATGGTAACGTTATAATTGATGGAAATGGGAAAATACGGGAAACTGCATGCTAGAAGTAAAGAGAAAACACCTAATCTTCATTCTCCTCACCATTTTTGTAGCCACTCCTTATCCACCCGTTTCGCTTGTTATTGTAGTCGATGAATGGTGTACAAAGGTGGATTAATTGTGTATTTAATATTGTAGATTAATAAATATTAGTAAGTAAAAATTGTTAATAATGTGAATAAACATATAAGGACCACCAAAAATATATTGAGAACGTGATGCAGTCTCAAAAGACCAAGTCAGTGGCTTATCTTTCCCAGACAAGTCTGGTTCACTGATGGAAGACTTGGTTGATCTGGGCGGAAAATCCGATCCAGGAACCCAGTATCGGGTGCACGCGACACATTCTCGGACTGCGCTGCCCGGTACATCCTCGGACTGCGTTGCACGCCCACAGCTACCCAATGAACTGGCAAAAATATTATTAAAAGCCCATCAGTGGAATGTTAACGTTCAGGAAAGGTAAGTTTCCAAAATTTTCTATTGTTAACATTTTTGCAGATCATTTAAAACAAGTTCGGTTCCAATTCACCGACCCGTAGGGATAGAATGCTTGGTTGGTGTTGGCGGGAAATCCGAACTTGAATCTGCATTGGAGTGCACATGACAGTCAACAAGTTTTCCGCTCAGGTGAAATGAGTGTTCCCTCTAAATTGTATCGATCTATCAGTTCATTGAGTGTTCCAGTGAGTTTCACAACATCAGATTTTCCACTGTACACTTGCTAAATCTCTAAATCATTTCTAAGGCTATCGTCTGTCCTGAGGCCGGATTCATCAACAATTAACCCGTAGGTATGCGGGTGATAAGGGGTAGAGATAAGATAAGAGTCAGGCAGAGATAACGCAAGAGTCAAAGACGCAGGCTTCATTGTGGGTATCTCTACCCATTATACCCGCGGGTTAGTCGATGATGAATCCGGCCTCTGGTGTAGAGAAACATACCAATCACCAGAAATTATAGTATGCGAGGGCCGTCTCAAAATTCCTGCATCCCGACACATACGGGCTCTCCTCTAACTCCAGGAGATGTGGGGAAAACGATTCTGATATCAGAGGCAATCACAGTAAGGCCTATTTATACCACCACGCCGAGCGATACGATCGGTACTCTTGGTCGGTAGACATGCCATCGCGTCGCCACAAGACGTTCTTCCTAGGGTACCACGTATTCAAACCATTACAGAAAGAATAATCGTTGCGGAACCACCACGCCTCCGGATGAGTGCTGGCGTCATGCCAACTTCGGAGACGATAATCAGTAATGCAGGAACATGACTAAGGTGTGCGGAAGTGTAAAGAAATGAATAACACCTTATACAGAACCAATGATTTTGAAACTGTGACCAGTGCACTTCCTCAGGTCAATGACTCTGCTTCCTCGTTCACATGCGAGAAGTCCTCAAAACAGTGCAGAAACTGCAATCATCCACAGTTTTAAGAACACAGCAAATGTCTTCTATTCTTCTATTTAGGAAAGTGATATCAAGTGTAACTGTACATGTCTACTATGGATTTGACTGGACCATCTTTGATTTACGGTGCTCAAATAATTAATGAAAAGCGTTGCTGTACGAAGTGAGCGGCACTAGCACTCGACTTCCAAGGTCGATGAGTAGTTACACAGAATAGGGATTTCAGAAGAGGATGAGAATACTGCTTCGACGCAGATTTATCCCTTAGATCTTTGCGTCTGTTCATACTGGTTCGCCTCTATGGGTTGAGAATTCGAAATCATCCCAGCTGAGAAAAGTTCGTACGATCTTCTTAACCTCATGTACTGTCAAACCATCACAGTCAGTCTCGGTGACACAATGTGACCACTCTTACAGGTTAGCACTAAGAACAGTTAGTATCCGCCCCAAAGTGTTCTATCCACACCGGCCTTAAACAGTACGAAGTATCCCTATTACGCACTTGTATTATTGATCAGTGTGGAGCTGACATGATGATCTCGCTTAGACTTACCAGGAAACTATCTCAACGGTAGGTCGGAACGGCCTAAGTGTTGTATATGGGCAGAATCGCCTCCCTCTGGGAAACAACAAAGTGCAAATATCTCGACCCCAAAACAACTGTGCACAGAGTTAGGAACAACGGAAGTTGGGCTGTTGGCGGCGTTAGAACTATGCCTGGAGGGGGAGGGCGGGCTCAAGTTGGCAGGAAAGAGTGATGATGAGCGAGCGATGGTGGCGCAGTGCGTAGAGGGGCGGCGTAATCCCCATAATCGCCGTTTTCAACCAACTTGAGCTCGACCTCCGCGTGCAGGCATAGGGCTAACACCGCCAACGGCCCAACTTCTGTCGTCCCTAACTCTGCGCAGAGTTGTATTGGGGTCGAGATCTTTGCATTTTCTTGTTTCCCAAAGAGAGGCGATTCTGCCCACATACAACACTTGGGCCGTTCCAACCTACCGTTGAGATAGTTTCCTGGTTAGTCCCGTAACGATTGTTCTTACGGTGATGGTTTGAAAACGTGGTACCCTAGTAAGAATGTCTCGTCGCGTCGGAAGTATAAACAGAGCCGATAGCGAGCACGTAGCGAACCTATTTCAAGAAAGCCAGAAAAGCATAAGCAACGTATGAAAGAAAAAGCGGCAGAAGGCGAACCTTTAACTGTGGAATCACCAATCTGCGCAACTTCTGATCGAAAAGAGCAGAGCAATCAATTAGGCGTCAAGGATACACCCGGTTGGCAATTTACCGCGCCCGGGCGCGCGAAAATCAAAAGCGCGCTCGGCGTTCTGATCAATCGAATTTAAAAGCTGAGAACGATGGAAACTTCCGGTTGACCTGACAATCACTAACCCCATCCAGAATGTTGCGGATGGTGAGATGATAAGTTCCGAAACGAGAGATGATCAGTGTTTGATAAACTTACAACCGGAAAAAACCCGTCTGAGTTGTTCACCGTAGTTTCGGAGTGAAATTCAGGGAAATCGTTGCGGGACCATGCAGTTACCTATCCCCCTGCTAATCAGTCGCTGCAGCTAGTATATTTGCGTGCTTGTCAGGCGCAAATACCGACCCTATTTGCGTCATTAATGTCTCTCATCCCTGGCTCCCGCGTATAGAGCCTGTAGTAAGGGCGCTCCATGGCTAATAAAAAAAACCAGTTTCGAACCGCGCTGCTGTGGGCGTTGCGCACGGACAACTCGGACGGGTTTTTTTCGGCTGTAAGTGTATCGGCGAGTGAGATGGTCGCATAAATGAGAGTCCACAGCAACATACAAAGCGTTGTCCCAGGGCCCGACTACGTGATAGGCACGTCTGGTGACGTCGCACGCGCGTGGTCTATTAGTGCAGCGGCGCTATCGCAATCGGTGGGTGCAGAAATTACTAGCGACTAAATCGCCAAGGGTAGCAACGAGTTGCGTCAAAACGAGTTGCGAACGAGTTGCGTCACAGTATCGAGGCGGTCGTCGCGGGACCACTTGCCTCGTCAGCTCGCTAATCGACGGGATGCGCTTGGCGGTGGAAGAGTTGATGGAACTTTTTGTTTTTATGTTTTTCTTCAGTTTAAGCCAACGTACTGCGTTCTTTTTTGTTTCCTTCGTATACCTGCGTTCCTCATGCACTAGTTCTACACATCTTTTTTTTGTTTCTCCGCCGTTTTTTCGTGTTACTCACCTATTAGGCAAAAGGATATGATACAAAAACAAAAAAAATCGAAAAATTAAGAAAAATAGGCACTGGTTGAAACTTCCGACTCCACCGACAAGACTTCGGTCGAAAAATTTTTTCGCTGAAACTTTGTCTAGGGGGACAACCTTCGCTTCGCCGACGATATTGTTCTCATATCTACCAGCACGGCAGAAGTCGAGGAAATGCTGAACGAGCTCAATGTGGCAGGTATGAAGATTGGATTGGACATGAATATGTCCAAAACGCAATTTATGGTCAACCAGTGGTGTGACACGGGACTCGTAAGGTTAAATGGAGTCGCTCTGCAACAGGTCGACTCCTACGTCTATCTGGGAAGAGAGCTGAACATGGATAACGACCTCGCTCCTGAAATCGCCCGCAGGAGACGCGCAGCATGGGCAGCCTTCAGTTCGATTCGCGAAGTCACCGATCAGGTCAAGGATCCCGGCCTCAGGGCCTCGGTATTCAACGCCTCTGTACTGCCTGCGATGTGTTACGCGACGGAAACCTGGCCCGACAACAAGACATTCGCCAGAGCGATGCAAACTACGCATCGTGCACTGGAGAGATGTCTTCTAAGGACAAGCCTTCGTCAGCAATGGCAAGAAGGCCTACGAAGCTCGAGCTACGGGAAAAGTCGCAATTAGCGGACCCGCTGCAGTACATGAAGAACTCCAAATATCGCTGGGCCGGACACCTGCTTCGACGAAAGGACGATAGATGGAGTCTCCGTGTCACAGAATGGCTCCCGAGAGACCATAAGAGACTACTGGGACGACCGCCAACGCGATGGGCAGACTCATTCTCAAGATCTTTCAGAGAGCGGAGTCTGCCTCACTGGATGCAAGCAGCCAGAGATCGAGCGGTCTGGAAGAGTTGTGGTCCCCGCTGAGAAGACCTCCAGCCGACAAAGGACCATCAAAGTATCAAAGTAAGTAAGTTTGAAAATTTCCTTTAAGCCGTTAAGTTAAATTTTAACGAAAAATGCCGTTAATTCGTTAAATTCGTTAGATCGTTAACCGTTACATGTGCACCCCTGGTCAGCACACCAGTTTTTGGGAGCTGGACAGGAGGAAACGAGCGGCTTGAGCTTCCAAGGACGTCGAAGAAGAAAAAGACGAAGGACGTCCGACACCCATCTAGTCGACTCCACTGTTCTTCCTGCCCTGATAATCGTCTCAGAGACGTGGGCCATGCGAAAGGAGGATGAACCGCGATCAGCGTCGCGGAGCATGGTATCGAGGGAGTCACTTGCGTGAGTCGTGTCACGCCGAGAAGATGCTCGGAGTGACACGACTCATCTGATACACTAGTAATACATGAAAAATGTCATGCATTACTGCTGTATCACATCGGTCCTAGACATGTACATCTCAGCGAAATCAAATGTAACTAAAACTCTTCTTTCTCTTACTAATTTCTGCAACCAAAAACTGAGCAAGGTTCAGAGCTAGAAAAGCACCTTCGGCCAAGGCTGTGCAGGAAGCCATCATTGGGTATGACCTGTCAACAATCCTTTCATTTCAATCCTTTCTCATTTTCTGTCTTATCAATTTGTAAACCGGAGCTGGAGAATAATTCTACCCACAGTAACTTCAGCTGTTAATTAATAGATAATTAAATGTCCCTCAGAACACTAGTTTTGTAGCCTTAATATGAAGTTGCAAGCAATCGTAGGTGGTGGAAACTACTGTTAAAATCAAAAAGAATAGTGAGCCAAACTATAAATGTTAAAATCAAAAAGAATAGTGAGCGAAATTATAAATGTCCCAAAAGGAGAAGTCAGCAGCATTTACACAATCAATCAGATAAAACAAAGCGGCATAGTTCATGTGTTTATGGCGCAATTTCTACACGAGCACATATAAAGGCGCCACATGCTTGCGATTTAAAACACTCTAGCAACACTGGAATGAAACTCATAATTCTATGATACCTTCTGGATTCTTTTTATTGGATTTCCATGAAAATTCGCAGCCATGTTGTCTGTTTTCTGGCCAATTTTTTGGCTATTTCCCAGAAAACAGAAAAAATTTGCCTAAAATGGCCATAAAATCAGAAAACAGAAACTCCGCCCATCCCTGTCGCATACCCCTGGGCGAGGGGCGTGGCTATGTTTTGTACCTCCTGACCGTCCCCCGCGCTGTTCCAATTGGGTAGCAGCAGAGATTTAGCTTGGCCCACCTAGCATGTGATAGAGCACATCCTAGGGGGATCCAAAACGAGAAGGTCTTTCGGATCCCATTTTTGTATTTTAGGTCCACCCAGGATGCGCTCTATCACAACGTAGGTGGACCACTGAAAATTCTCTGCACCCACCAACTGGGATAGCACCCGTGCAGCTGCTGTGCGCGTTGGAGCGCGAAAGTGTACAGCAGGGTATCTCGACTGCGATAATTCGGTAGTAACTTTTGAGTCACAGCAGACAATGCTGTAGAGCAGAAAGGAATGCTCTGCAAGAACAATCCCGCAAAGAATGTGAGATATTGAAGAATCTGAAGAAACGAAGCCTTCAACATAAGAGGCCTTCTGGGTCTCGGTTTCATCAGACTGCTTTTAATAGTATGTTCCTCCTTAAACCTGGATGTTAATGTCGTGGCTCGACCACGTTGCTCTTCAGCTTCTTCCATTTTGTTCGAAACATTAAACGAGAGAGGATAAAAACGGTGGTAATCGTTCCCTTTTGGGGTGCGCCATGCACTCTCTTCTGTTGTGTAGGCAATGCGAATGCGTGTTTGGCTTATGCAATGTGGTGGCTAACCGGAACTAGTCATTGTTCTATCCTTCCCTGATGAGCCCACGTACCCAATTCATTCATGTAATAGTGAGGACTCCAGATACTACAACAGGCTAGTAATCCGCCTAACCTTGGGTTCTCCTTTAGGAATTTGACACGAGTGAGACTAAAGCCAGTATATTCCCTCGGTACCCTCCAGCGGCTGTATGTCCCTGTTCAGATCATCACCGTGCTGGCGAGAAAGGTGAGCATTGCCCGCTCTACAAAGTGCATCCTCACCGCAACACTGCGTTATCCAATCGCTTCATTACGCATTCCATAACAGTGTCGTAAACGTGAATAAAACAAGGCACATGAACCTGCCAGTGAAGTTCTGAATTACGTTCCAAATGGGTCAGTTTATTCAAAATAGTTCTCAATAACAATGGAAACTCCGTCACGACAGGAGAAGGGCTTCGCCGGGAGAATATGGCCGAAAACGTTGATCGTTCGTGGTCTGGCAAACCTCCGATTTGAGCCTCTTCTGGGGATTCTCTGGAATGGTCATCACATGTTCTCGCGGGAATTCGAATAGGCACGCCTTGAGACAAGAGTCCGTCTGGGATGAGTGACCAACCTCGACCTTGTACTCGGCTGCGTTGTGTTGAACACATCGCACTGACGTCAGTTTGGCAGCCAAATATCTCTGAACGATAGAAGATAGACGCTGAACGATACTTAGCGGAACATCAGATGGGTCGTACCCCAATTACATCTGCTAGCCATGACGCATGTGGGCTGTGTTTTGCACCTCTGCGCCGTACTATGGCTACATCTGTGTCTAGCGCTTCGAGCAAGTCGTCACGAAGCATGTCCGCGTCTCCAGAATACTTTATCCTCTTGCAGAGTGCCATCTGACCTCGACCAAGAATGGGTTCTCTGCAAATCACCGATCGAAGTCAATTGGGAGACCATGATTCTCGTGCAATTGATCATACTGTTTGAATGGTGTATTGCCCCTCTAACAATACGCGTAACAAAATCACGGAGCCGACATAACCCTAAGGTATCCCCTATATCATCTTCACGTAAAGTTGGACAGAGTTTGCTTTAGATCAAATTTATTACTCTTCTAAGATAGCCTGACGCGTTTGAGGTCAAACTGAACAAATTGCAAATCAAAACGAGGTTCTTTCACATTAAACTACACCTTTCGAGACGAAAATAATAAGTTTTTGTTCAAGTCATTTCCACGTCGAATTCGACACTCACCTGATCTAGCCTAATGGTACGACTTTTGAAATCAAAGCGAACTCTTCCAAATCGAAATGACCTTTTTACAGGTTAAACTACAAACTCTACAACATGGCTAGAAAAAATTTTTGTCAAAGGAAAAATTGGTAATACTCTAAAATCTTTGGTTGAGCTGGAAGAATGAATAATATGTTAAATTTAAAAAATTTGAAAACAAAGTTTTTATTTTTAATTTTTTTAAAATGATGAACTAAATTTGGTTTGGAATTGCAACAGGACAGCAATCATATAGCACATTAAGAGCCCAGACTGTTCTATGCACTCGAAAAGCTCGTCGCCATTTTTATTTGATTGACAGTGTAAATGTTGCCTATACAATACCGCTCATAACTAGTGTCGCATTTGGCGTCGGCGACGCTCCAGAGCGTCGTCGACGCTCGCGAGCGTCCCAGCGTCGGAATCGTTGGGAGCAGGAAATTTGAGAAGCCGAGCACACCGTTGGATTCGGCTAGTCGAGACGAGTTAAGGTATCCTTTTAAATTTTGTACTACGCCAAATTTGACCTAGTTGCAGTGATTTGCTTCTTCGCGTCGCTGGTTGTAATTCCTCCTAATTTCTACCGTTTAAAGTGCTCTGCATTAAAAATAAAAGAATATTTGGAATCCTCGTTCAAAGCCCTTTCCAAAGGTGCAGAAAGCAAACAGCAGATTTCAAGAATTATCCTAGTTTTCCTATATATATCATGCTGATGCAGGTTCTCGTCCTCGCCTGAGATAATTACACCCACAGGATATGATTGGCTGATTACTCGCCTGTTCCACCTACAAGTTTTAGAAGGGTTCATTTTTCTTCACATTCTTCAACAAATTTGGCTTCGGTGTTTCACAGGGCTTTGAGGATAGTAAACACTGCAAAGTTTGGTACTTTCCGCCACTAGATCCGGAAAACGATTTCTTCGATTTTAATTCCTCATTTTCGGGTACCAAGTTCTCCAAATATGTTTATTTCTCTAGGTTTTTAGGCAGGGTGGGGTATCTTAATTGTGATAATGAAGTAGGTCTTGGAACTCGAATGGCTATCCTGATTTCGATCGACAAACCTACACGTTTCGTCTGCTGCATTTGATTTTTTAAATTTAAGAGTGACTCCAACTGTTTTGTAAAGCAGGATGGAGGAGCAGGCTTCTCTTATTGTGTAGTATGTCTGGGTGGCTTTTAAATATTTGGAGTAGAAAGTATTGACACCTTTCAGCTCGGCTGTTTTTGAGCGGCTAAATGCGGCAAAAATCTATAATCCTTTTTGCTTCCTCCCTTGACTCATTAAGTTTGCGTTGATTTAAGAAATAGACACGAAAGCGTTCCTTTCCAAAAAGAGAGCTATTCACCGATGTAACATAGTGGTCTTTTGGATTGTTCAGGTTTTTCACCATTTCCATCTACCGGGTGTTGGCTGGGATTGTTGTGGTCGACCCTTCGCACCGCGCGTCTCGGTCGGGTCGCAGGCCTGCCACCCTCCCATCTAGGTGTGAAACCCAGCGGTACTGCGACATCTGTGCTAAGACAGGCAGCAGTGAGCCAGATACGATCTCGCTGCAGTGCTGCTGATACAGCTTCATTATTAAAGTCATTCTAGTTACAATCGTTTCTTTAAATGTAAAATTACGCTTTAGCGAATTTAAGGCCTATTGGAATGAGGCATCGAAGTGAGAATGTATGTTCTTTACAATTGTTTTTTGTAGCATTTAAGTGCGGAATTTCATGCATACAGAAATTTTGCTATCAGTCGAATCAAAATCACGTCTTGGGTGGACGGGGGCGGGGCGCGAACTCTTTTGGCATTAAACGGCTTCCTACTCTTTAAAGCAAGCTTTAAGCCATTATTTTCCTCCAAAAAGTTCAACCAATGTATTCACTTATTGGACGGTTGAGTTAAAACATCGAAGAAATCATACTAAAAATTATCTTGAACAGAAAATTATTCTAACCTTTTTTGAGAGACTTATTGAATGCAAAGGAAGTTTATTTCGAAATGGAAGAGTTCGCGCTTATTTAAATTTCTTATACTTGCTTAGATTATTGTCCAATTTGACGTGAAAAAATGCCCAATTTCGAAAAATTTCGAATTTGATTCCAAAAGTGTTCATTTATTGAAAAGTCAATGTGTCTGCAAGTGTCCTCAAGCTCTTTTTGGTCTGAAAGAATCATCTCTCCGATTTCTTAAATCGCTTTAAGCGCGTCTGATAAAATAGTTTCTGTCTACATACTAGGCATAGCAGAACTTGTATACCCAAGAAAGTCAGAAAATTGTGCCCCAAAGCCGATAAATATGAGTGATCAAATACAGTAATTGGTTTAAGGCCACATAAATTGTTTGTGTTTACTATTAGACACCTTGACAGCAGCGTATGTAGTGACAACGGCGTTTCAGAAATGGTCGTAAAGCAACTAACGGCTCTCCGGAAGAACTACTCCGTGACTATGTAGGTCAGAAGTTAGCACGGTAAGTTATTAGGGGGGGGGGGGCAAAAGTAATGCGACAAAATGAAAAAAAATCTTTGTCTCTTTAGCGACGCTGCGACTGAATAAGTTCGAATCGCAGGTCCATCTCTTCTATTCCGTTTACCATGGCCTTGGAGTTCATCGTGATGCTCTTGGGAAACGGCTTCCGGTAAACCGATCCATGGGCGCAGACCCAAAAGCTCCAAAGATGCTTCTCGCCATGAACATCTCGCCGAACGAAGGTCGGTAACAGGTCACCAGGTCTCACCCAGACTCGCTGCTTGACAGGGTTAAGGTAGAAGACGTACTTCTCATCTTGCGTGAATATTGAGCCCAGGCTGCTCGGGGTTGGGAATTGGGCGAGATTTGCGCGACACAGGTCGACTCGTCAGACTGGGGTTTCGGCATGAGACAGGCTGGGGATTTGGCATGCTTCTGGAAAGGGCGTGGGAAGTGGTAACTTCTCAGATGAGCTTCAGTAAGTAGCATACAAACATACAAATACGACAAGCACGAAACTAGACTCCAGCCACGAGATATATGGACACGGCATGGGGTGTCTCATTACTTTTGCCCCCCCCCCCTAATAATTACGCCTAAGATTTATCTCTTTTTTTGTTGTTGCAGGAATCAGGTTGAGTGAGGTTGACACAGAAAACTATGTCAGAAAGCGTCGACTGTACACGAAGTACATAATGGGACATTGCAATTTCATACGTAACAATAGTGAAGACTTTGTAGGTCAATAGGATACTTACCTGTCTGTTCTCGGCGACTGGTCGTCGAGTTCTATCTCTGCACAAGGCTTGAAAGGGATGGTGCTGAGTATTCTTCGAGCTTCATGGCGTGCGCGGAAGGCCAACTTTAGGTTGGACGTCGGCACTTTTGCCAACATAGCATACACGTCTTCCGAAAAAATGAACCTGCCTGTCTAAAGTGCATCTCTTATAGGCTGTATCTGGCTGCAGCGCTCACCACTTCGTGAACGTCGCTTAGCCATCTACACAGATCGCGGGGAAACGTAGTGAAAATCGACCGCCGCTTCCTTTAGCCATACTTGAAACCACTATAAAACCACTTTTGTAAGCTGCGCTACATGCGCTACAAATTCTTGTGCTGGGAAAGAGTCCCACTACGCGAGCAGGTTTTCGTCTCCTTTCCGCTTCAGGCAGAGGGCCTACCACTGATGGAACCTCACCTACATGCATGAGGAAGTCGGCTCTTCGAGCACGAACTTCGGGGGCTAAAGTCGGAGCAACATGCTGCGATTCTGCTTCTGTGCCAGCGGGGTTGGTAGGCGGAAATATTAGATTGATCGGAAAGTCCTGACAAGGTTTTCATTTTTTCTTCTTTATTGCTTTATTCAGAATACGATGTAAATTAATTATCAATATAACCACCATTGTTAGTCACCACAGTGGTCCACCTAGTGGGCAGGTCAGCGATCCCTTTTCTCAACAAAAGGGGAGCCGAAGAAGTTGACGACCGCTCGATTTAGGTCTCCAAACTTTGTGCAACTTTCTGAGCCAGGATAGCATTTAATGGGCGGAACAAGTGGTAATCTGAGGAGCTATGTAAGGAGAATATGGCGGATAGCGTTTAATGGGCGGAACAAGTGGTAATCTGAGGAGCTATGTAAGGAGAATATGGCGGACGGGGTACAGAGCCAAGCTCCTTGATGTTTTTTGTTGGTGGGCGACTTTAGCTGCATGCGGTCTGGTCTGGCGTTACCATGAAGAAGATGCAGTGAAGGTCGCCTTGGCTGCTTTTCCCGAACAGCTTCTGCGAGTTTCTGGTGCTGGATGGCGTAAGCGACAGCGGTGACGGTGTGTCCTTGCGGGAGCAGCTCGCAGTGCAGCATTCGAGTCCCATAAAAAACAGGCGTCGTGGAAGAACCTTCTTGACGTGCACGTTCGACTTGGCTTGCGTAGGCGATTTTCCTCTTCGAGGTAGCCAACCGGTACGGTGTGCGTTGAAGTCGTAGAGAACCCAACTCTCATCACGGGTAACCAGATCTTCCAGAAACTCCTTGCCAGGCGAGCGGAGAAGTAGAGACTGGCAGATGAATATGCAGGTGAACCGCATGCCATCGGTCAAGGCATGCGGGATCCATCGAGTCAGCACACCCTCGGCAGCCGATGGCTTGGAGGCGGCAGACGACTGTCAATTGGGTAGTTGCGAGTCTCATCACAAGAACTCCGGGTGGTAGAGACAGCGTCGAGAACGGCAGAGTCTTCCACGCTTGGGGGC
Source organism: Heligmosomoides polygyrus polygyrus (assembly GCA_947396885.1). Classification (NCBI taxonomy): domain Eukaryota; kingdom Metazoa; phylum Nematoda; class Chromadorea; order Rhabditida; family Heligmosomidae; genus Heligmosomoides; species Heligmosomoides polygyrus. Next base: position 87,037,761 of record OX377205.1, read on the forward strand.
GTCCCGAGCGAGGTTTCTCTTCGAAGTCCATGTCTTCTTTCGCGAACTGAGCGAACCGCCGGTAGAAGGTATTGATGTGGTAGTGCCCTTCCCCAGTTCGTGTTGATGTTGCGGACTGCCGCTGCCGCTTCAGTTCCGTGGAGTCACTCGTAAAAGATGACTGCCCGAAGATGCTCTTGTGAAATTGACTTCTCACCAAAATCCAAAGAAAACCGTGCTCGCTTCTACACCTTTTGCGGAGAAACCTCGACAATGTTCTGCGACGACCACGTGGTACATAGATCATGGATTATCAAGCAGAAGTCGGACGTTCTGGACTTTTGAAGAAAACCCTATAAAGACTTTCCGATCAGCCTAATAATTTAGGCTTGGCGTTTCGTCTGCTTCTTCGTATCCAGAAGCGTAAATATTGATCGAAGTTTTTTTTCAATTCGCACTCTACCCGGCCAAAAATCTTGTGAAATGATGCCGATGTGTCATGATGAAAGAACCTGAAGACTGATAGTTGTGCAGTCTAACCCAAGGTAATTTTGTACAAGACTTCAACCGTAAGGATGTGGCAGAACGCCGTCAAAATGAGGAGCGGATGGGAGATCTTGATAGCGCAGTCTCATTTCTTTTATCACCTCACCATTTGTGTGCTGAAGATGGAAGCCAACCTAAAGCGCGCATTTCAGGCGGTGAACTACTATGTTACGGAGCGACACTACAGAGAAACACTGAGGAGTTGAGCTTCCACCAAGGTCGAGGCCTTGGCCTAAGACGGGTTCAATGTATTGGCCCGAGACCCCTGACACTATTGATAGAGGTCGTCTGTACGCTCTCAGCTTCGAATTTTCCCTACTTCTAGCTCTTCGGGAAGTGACCATGTTCCCAGATATTTCTTCAAGGGCTTCACGGAGGGTCACAGATCCACGGTCTAAACCTTCTTACTTCTCCTTCGCGTCGTTACCCAAAAAAATTGATACTGCTAGACGGATGAGAAGAATTCATCCGAATCTCTTCCTATTCCCTAGGCTTAAAATAAGGCGGTTTCGTCGAAACTTCAATTCAAGAGAATCTGTGTTCCAATCTTAGCACCAACTTCACGATAATAGACACCACCTATGACACATTCGATAAGTACGGCCTAGGATACCAGTTCTGAGAAGGCAAATCAGAAAGGCTTCACCTGAGTGATCTCCACTTTTTTGATATCCAACACATGGAAAGGCACGTGCTTCCAGACGGGTTTCGGAAGCACAATATGCTTTTCAAATGAGGTCGTACGATAACACACGTAAGACTGAAATAGATTCGTCAGATATACACGAATATTCTTCCCTATGAAAAGAAGTTGGACAGACCCAAACGTAGTACCACACGGAAGTCCTACGCTCGTGGCATTCCTGGAAAATACTACGGTAAATAAAAGAAAAAAAACTGGAGGCTAAAGCGAAACTCCACTATGTTAGGAATGATCCTGGTTCCGGATTGCCACCCTACATATGCTTCAGATTCCCACTATTTGAAGCTCGTGAGTCTCGATGCGCTTAACTAGCAGAACTGTTGCTGATTCAGCTTTGAACAATAAGGCGAGAAGCTTCGAAAGGCAGTGGTTGAGCATCCACTTATTCCCTGCACTAGCAGATCGCCACCACAATAATGAAACGGGCCAACCTGGGATCTCCACTCTTCTCTTTCACGCCCTTGGAGACACATTCGAAGGGGAAGCCCTTGTGAAGAGTCCGACCACTACGCGCACTACCAACAGACAGAAGAGTGCCTCTAGAAGCTCGAGCTGGACCAGCCGGGTGACACGAGGCTCAGGCAGCAACCTACTCATTCCAGCCTGTGAAGCTGTGGAAGTGGAGGAGGATCTTGAGGAGGAAAGCAGTCGTGTATTAGCTGAAGCTGCTGAAGTGGGCGTAAGCATCCGCTGCCAGACGTCCTTTGCAGCGATCTTGGTCAATTCATGACCAATATGGCGGATTTCCGATGTCAAAACTGAACCGTCGCTTCGGACAGAGGTCGTACACGACTCCGATCTCGTCGATGGCCAAGTTCACCTGCCCCAATGCCACTTCCCGCAACGTACCCTCTGTTCTAACTTCCTAGGTCCGACAAGCCATGCCGTCAGTGAAGAATCGTGAGGACAACCCTCCGTAACTGAAAGATCAGACACGGTGTTCCCTGTTCATCTGTCAAAAAAAAAATAGCGAAGCGGTCATCGTGGCCCCGGGTCAGACACCTCAAGCTATCGGAGTACTTTAAGGGCTGTACAAGGGTTTCACAACCGAAATCAGACCTTTCTAACACGTCATCGCCGTCATCGTCATCATATAGAGAGCGGTTCTTAACTGCTTGCGCTTGTTGGACGAATTTGATTGTTCATGTGGAAGAAATGTTCTCTTGATGAACCATACGAAGACGGCGTTTGGGAGAAACGGGCGAGATTCAGCCTGACCGCTCACGTTCAGCGGAACGAGCCTCTCCCCGCTTGTTCCAGCTACGTGCATCTAGGTCGCGAAACAGCACGAATAATTGGCCCGGTGTAGGAAATATATAAGGGAAGTTCTTAAAGGAATTGAAGAGTTGAAGAAATTGTGAAGAAGGCAAAGAACGCCTTATCTGCGCCAACTTTGCACTGCACCGTTCTCCTGTTCTTCTGGGAATGCTCTCAGTGTCCCCTCATGAAGCAGGGGCTGCTGATCCACTATGACACTTGGCAAACATGAACGGAGTGCGAGCGACAAGGGAGCCCGTTCAAAACTTACGTGGAAATAGGAACGAAGTGGAGGAGTTTATTTCGCTAGCAGCATCATTCTGAAGAAATCAGGCCTAGCTCAGCAGCACTTCACTTACCAATACCAGTCCAAGCTGCAGCTTCATCTTCTCAACGTGCTTGTGGACAATACTTGACCACTTGCGATACGCTGCTGCCAGGCAGAATAATGATTCCAGATCCAGATAAGGACACAGCATATGAATTATGTCAGCGTTCATGCTCCCGCTCACTGATCTGAATTACAAAAGTGCTGGGGGCGCTTACCGCGGTCTACGGTGAAAATACCGCCAATCCTGGTGCTATTGAATGTCACATTAGGGGATTAGCGGTATTTTCACCGTTAGAGGGCGGTAAGCGGTTGATGAATCTGAACTCTGATTACCCTGCACTGATAACCAAATGCAAGTACACACACGTAAACGATAACAGCCCTATTCTGGAAACAATGTAAGAACTACTGTTCTGGAAAGGAGAGCGAAAAGTGGTTGAATTACAACTAACGCAAAGAAATTATAGGTGTAGAAAAATGTCTCCTGAACTCTTCATTCTCAACTTCGTTCAAGAAAGGTTTTCAGTGCAAAGGTGTCTTTGAAGAACGCTAAACACGAGGACAGCTTAACACACAAGAACTACTTCCCAAAACAGTCAAGCCCTCATTACCTAGAGTTCTATAACAGGAGGCACAACAACTGATGCATACCATCTTACAAAAGGCACCTGTGAACGTTAATGAAGCCTCACCCTCAAGTGCAAAAATCGGCGCTTCTCTGGATAGGTTCTCTTTCAAGCGCTGTTATCTAGCCAGGTCAAGTGCTTATATCAAGTTTAGGCTTAGGCACTACATCGTCGTACAGCTTCCGTTTAGCGGCGAATAGCCTTCTGATACCGTTTCCGCTACGTTAAATTTAACGATCTTCTCATAGTAGCATTTACAGCGATAAAGAAAGAAAGGGATAAAGGACGGCGTTACTCAATCCCTTTTGGGATGTGCCACGCACTCTGTTTCTACGGTATGTCGAGGAGCCGATTTGAATGCGTATTTCGCCAAACAATGACTTGCGGTGGCCTACCGATAAACAAGTCAGCGCATTTTCCTTCCCAGACGAGTCTGGTACCAATTCACAGACTCCGTAGGGATTGATGGTCTGGGTGGGAAATCCATCGGGTGCGCATGACGGTCGGCAACTCTTCCGACGCCCATCTACTGGGATAGCAGGAGCAAACTGAACGCCAGTACGGCAAGCGAAAGGTGCAGCTTGGAGGTGATACATAGCATTCGAGAAGTTCCGTAAACGGCTTCCTTTTTCAGACTTTTCCAAGGCGAAAAATAAGAAGGAAACCTTCTTGGGTAGTTTTGTTTTGTAATTTGCATGACAGAACACATCGCGATAGGATGGAATCAAAACAAGTATGGGATACCTGCACAGTATCCACCTTTATGCATTGAATAGTGAAACGCCATTCAGCTTATGCCTAGTAAGCAGGCGAAGTGAATGGAAGTGTTTTCTTTTGGCGAAAGCACCCACGTGTAGTGGTGACGTGGTATGTAGCGCGGATTCCGACACCCTGTAGAACATTTCGACAGGAATTATCCTACTGAGACCCCCAAGGAGCTTGGACTTCTCATGGGGGCACAAGAGTTGATTTTTCTGAACTATGGTGGTAGTTCGTCATGGAAGCAAATATAGTGAAGTACAGCTGCAAAACTGAAAGGACAACGGAAGGAGACCCCTGTTCCTGCGACGCCAGAGAGTACTTGGCCTGACTGGCAATATAGACGGCTTTTTATTTGGGCATTGAAGCTCCACTTATAGGTATATTTTGTAGACACATTGATGAAGGAGATTCTCTCATGAGAGCGACGGCCTTATATTTTGTAGTGCAAGTAATACTAAGATAACTGTTGCCGTTTAAAGGCCCGCTTCCAAAATAGCGGAAATTTTTGAAGGATCTAATATTTGGCTGTAGAAATGATGTGCCTTACAATTTCTCACGAACAGTGCCATTGTGCCACATGTCGGAGCTTTTTCAACAGAATCAGTGGAGCCCAGGTAAATCACGGATATAGCAAATGCAGTGAAACGTTTACTGCGAACGTCATGGAATCGAGGAAAGGATTTCAATCTGGTGATGCTAGAAATTAAAGGAAGTCTATTTCCTGGTGAGGTAAAATACCACTCACCCGGCCGCCTACGAGGCGAGCGTTTGTACGAAAGTGACTCGAATTGAACCGTCGACACGGCTTGCCTTACGAAACTGTCATTGCGAAACACTCGAAAGTGCACCAGAATCGCTGCGAAAGTGGAAAACACGTTTCTAAAAACACGTGCTGAAAATCACGCCTACAGCGACCAGCCTTCACTGCCCAAGCCTTAGCAGAGGGTAATTATATATTAGGTTGTAACGAAATAAATGGCACTGAACCACTGTAAATTTAAACAGTTAATATCTCGGCTTGTAGGCAAGCTTATTAATCGAAATAAAAACCTTCTGATTCTAAACATCTTTGCCAACGTGACACAGGCTTTTTTATCCCATTAGCTTAAGACTCAGAAGTTCTGGAATCGACGAAATCTTCGAAGGCACTTTCGGCATCCTGTTGGTATTTGAATAATTTCCCTACCAAGAAGTCGCCAAGATGCTTGAAGAAATGGTAGTCTGTTGGGGAGAGATCGGGAGAAAACGGAGGATGTGGTAGAGTTTCAATGCTCAGCTTATTCAATTTCTGCCACGTCATTCGTACTACATGGGGGCGAGCATTGTCGTGCAGAAGGAGAACTCGCCTTCGGTTTACCAAGGCCGGCCGGATATCCTTCAACTTTTTCATCATTTCTTCAATTTCAATGCAGTACTTCTCTGCCGTGATGGATTCACCGGGAGGGAGGAAGCTGTGGTGAATAATTCCCAGCGAACACCACCATACTGTCACCATTACTTTCTTTTGGTGCAATTCCGGCTTCGCAAAAACCTTGGGGCTCTCATCGCTGTCCACCCACTGTGCCGATCGTCGCCTGTTGTACATTATCCATTTCTCGTCACAGGTTACGAAGCGATCAAGGAATGGGTCCGTTTCGTTCCGTAGAAGCAGTGCGGACGAGATCTCATATCGTCGGTTTCTTTGCTCCTCAGACAGCTCGTGAGGCACCCATCTTTCCAGCTTTTTGGTCTTTCCAATTTCCTTCAGATGCCGGGCAGCTGTGTTGTGACTGACGCCGAGAACCTTCGCTATCTCCCTGGTACCTTTGTGTGGATCCTCCTCTACCACATCTCTCAGCTTGTCCTCATCAACATCACTATGCCTCCCACGACCTTCATGTTCTTCCAAGCTCTCATCTCTATTCCGGAACTTCTGATACCAACGATACGCCGTCCGAATTGTGGAACATCCTTGACCGAATGCTGCGTTGATCTTCTCGTCCGCCTCCTTAGCTGTAGTGCCCAGCTTGAATTCATACAAGTAAATTCCTCGGATTACCCTTTTGTCCATCTGCAAAAAAGTCAATAAAACTCTAAAGTTTTCCCACTTCTACATAGAAAATTTGGTACTCTCTGGTAGAGCAAAGTTTGCGCGGCTAAATGATATGCCACATGTTACGGTTTGTTCTTTATCAAACGCGTAAAGACGCGCCAAAAATTGGCACGAGCCAGTGCCATTTAATTTGTTACAACCTAATAGAAAGAGGCTCTCTTGTGCACACTGATCCTATCATAGATTTGGGTCGTGCTTAGAGCGCCCCAGGCCGTAGGGCTCAATTCGCTCCAGGCCTCCATCAATTGAAGATATGAGACGTTAGGAGGAGTTGAAGGCGCTGCTATGTGAGAAGAAGAAAAAATCCCCGACTTACTCATAGGCTGAAAACCTGAAAAAAAAACAAAAAAAGGTCACTAATTAGACCAAGTACGCATTCATACCGCCTTGTGGAAATGCAATAGGATGCACGGCTCATACCACAGAGATTGCGTGTTTGTTCAGTGGTTGCGTGGGTTCTCAATTTTCTATCGCTTATATTCACGGCCATCAAATTGGACTTTAACTCAGTATGTATTGGTGGTGTGCGTGAATATTAGGCTAACAACTAAATTCGTGGACTATCATGCATCTTCAACAAAAATGTTTATTAACAAATAACTAATAACCATCTTTAATCGAAGTAGGAACCGTTGAAACGCAGAAGTGCTTCCCATTTGTCGGGTAACTGGTCTCCCCATGGCTGTTGAATTCTTGTGCTTTTTAGGTGAAAAATTCTTGGAGGTGCATTTTGATCTGGTTCACATTGGTAAATCGTCTTCCAGCCAAGGAGTGCTGCAGGTGGTGGTCTCTCGGCGCACATTCTGGGCTGTAAGGTGGATGAGTTAAACGCTCCCACCCAAGGTCTTCGATTTTTTGAAGAGTCTGGTTCGGGACGTGTGGTCGGTGCTAACATTGCTTCTTATGAGTGATTTTTTTTGCATTATTTTTTACTTGTGTTCTATTGTTGTATTGTAGCACAGCGTACGGAGTTGTTTGCTATGTTTAATATTATTGCTAACCTCGCCACGAGATGGAATAAATGCCGACGAAATTGTATTAGTAGCATTGAACTCTTTTTTTCGTTTTTTGTTTTTTCTTTTATTTCCTCCATATTTTAATTCCTACATATTTCCTCTTTTGTTCCTTTTTCTTCCATTTATCTTACTGATTGGTTTCAACATCTTCACATTTTCACTTTCTCCTCAAATATGCTGTGCCCAGTGTTGCAGAATTTTTCGCCCTTGGGCCACATCTAATTGGAACCCGGGCTAGTCCACTTATCGAAACGTCTTTGAACGCCACGAGTTTAACAGGAACTGTTAGGTGTATGAATTACATTGAATATGTTAGGCAATTAGTGGAAGTCTATCCCACCACAATTTAGCTGAGCTTATCCCTAACCAACGATTGTATAACATATTACAAAGCGACCTCCCGAAGCCAATTGACGCATTGCTTTAAAACGACGGGATAGTGATTTTCCATGAATATCTCAGGGAGCACAGTCCCATCGTATGTGCATCGTTCTCAATCCTGCTTTTCCTCAAAACTTTCGGACTTGTTTCACAAACAATTATTGAAATTTTCATGCCGTTTAGTTATCACTCACCTGGTTAAAAACTGATGCTACCGGATCTTGCATGTTCTATCTGCATTGCGCAGCGTCACGTTCGCGAGGCGCAGAACACGCGAACACGCGTCTGTTCAAACGGTAGAACACGGCTGCTCTGTAGTTTTTCCTTTTCCCTTTAGTATTGCATTTTTGTATTATGGTGCGTTACTCTATTGTATTGTACTATCGGTCGCCGCAACAAAGCGGAACAAACACTGATGAGAAAGTAGAAAAAGGGCAGTATTGTTATTCTTTGTAATGTTATTGTTTCGAACAATTAAATTTCTATTGTTTAAAACAACGGCGATAAGTACCTTTGAGGGAGGTCACATACCTTCGTTAGAAAGCAAATGACATTTCTTTTTAAAGCGAGCCGGCGCTTGAGCCTACAACCACCTGTTTATTTTCGTGTCCACTTCTAGGAAATTACTTATGAAGGCCCTGTGGTTAGGGTATGCGGTTGTAGTGGTGGACCTCTTATCTCTTTTTTGTTAATTATAAACTTTGCTTACCGCACTCGTTTTTTGATTTTCCCTTTTGTTGTCGTTAGTGTGGTTGTAGGCGCGTTGGTATCGTAGTGCATCTGAATCGAGGTTCTTGCTTCGGATCACGAGCAGACCAACCAAACCTTCCATCTTTCCTTTCCCACCGGGTCAACTAGCACCACACTCGTCGAGGAAGTGATTTGTCCATCTGTTGACCACTGCGAATGGGATAGGATTGTGGTAGAACAGCGAACGTTCAACTGAAAATAAGGCTAGAAAAATTCGTCGCCAAAACTCCATCCCATCGATATTAAACCATGAAAATGATACATAGGCCTAAAAGCATCGGCGCGTTATAGGTAGTGAACGAAAACACACAGAATGAAAAGCGAAACCGGAATAACCATGGAACAGCCGTGCTGCGCGGTTTAACTACGCGCATGATCTGCACCGCGGCCGTTGCTGTGCAGTGCTGTAACTCGGAGCTAGTGGCTAGCATCCGAGTTTTCTCAGGGAGAGTCTTGTGGGCACTCTCCAAATGTCTCCTAGCCTACAGAGATCCCACTTTGATTTGTATTAGGACTAAATACTCACCGGAGCCGGAGTCGAAAGCCGCCACCAATGCCGGATCCAAAAAGTTGCCACCAACTTAACAGCGGCTGTTCGGTGCTGGAGCCGAGGAATAAGAGTCGAAATCGCCGCTCGGTGACGAAGTAGAATCAGGAATCCAAATGTTTGGGCCCTTTCGAAATCTGGGGTCGCCGCGCTCGACATCCTTCTTCCGTCCGAGACCATTTACCTGTTGTTCCTCGCCTCCCCTTTAAAGCGCGGTTGGAGCGTCCTTGCCGCTCATGTCGTACAGTCTAGTCCGCAATTGCGGACACGTCCTACCTGCTGGCTCGTCCCTATTCCTTCCCTTCTTTTTAGTGGAAACAGAACTAGTTAATAGCAGTATGTCACGCTAGTCATGACATACGCGTAAGACGTGAACTGGTGCGTATTTAGACTTAGAGCGTGGCAGCTTCTAAACAGTTGAGTGACATGTAAAAATGTATAACTTTTTGAGCGAGAGACTGAAGAATTTGAGGGAAAGTGATTGGGAATGCTAGCACCCGTAACAGAACGATGCCAACTAAGGTTTTTTCGAGAAATTAAATTTCTAACGTTTAAAAGAACGGCGATAAGTGGCTCCAAGGACGGGCGCCCTGTATTCACCGGTTGCCAAATATAATTTTTTTTACCGTACTCGTCTCTTGTTTTTGTTTTGTTATCATTACTGCGGTTGTAGGCGCGGTGGTAGCGCAGTCGGAAGAGGAGCCGGCTGTCGCGTGCATCCGAATCGAGGTTCTTGCTTCGGATCCTGCCCATTCACAAAGCTTTTCATCCCTCCGCGTCAATTAGTACCACACTCCTCGGGGAAGTGATTTGTCCATCTGTTGACCACTGCGAATAGGATAGGATTGTGGTAGAACAGCAAACGTTCAACTGAAAATAAGGCTAGAAAAATTCGTCGCCAAAACTCCATCCCATCGATATTACGCCACGAAAATGGTACATAGGCCTAAAAGCATCGGCGCGTCATAGGTAGTGAACGAAAACACACAGAACGAAAAACGAAACCGAAATAACCATGGAACAGCCGTGCTGCGCGGTTTAACTACGCGCATGATCTGCACCGCGGCCGTTGCTGTGCAGTGCTGTAACTCGGAGCTAGTGGCTAGCATCCGAGTTTTCTCAGGGAGAGTCTTGTGGGCACTCTCCAAATGTCTCCTAGCCTACAGAGATCCCACTTTGATTTGTATTAGGACTAAATACTCACCGGAGCCGGAGTCGAAAGCCGCCACCAATGCCGGATCCAAAAAGTTGCCACCAACTTAACAGCGGCTGTTCGGTGCTGGAGCCGAGGAATAAGAGTCGAAATCGCCGCTCGGTGACGAAGTAGAATCAGGAATCCAAATGTTTGGGCCCTTTCGAAATCTGGGGTCGCCGCGCTCGACATCCTTCTTCCGTCCGAGACCATTTACCTGTTGTTCCTCGCCTCCCCTTTAAAGCGCGGTTGGAGCGTCCTTGCCGCTCATGTCGTACAGTCTAGTCCGCAATTGCGGACACGTCCTACCTGCTGGCTCGTCCCTATTCCTTCCCTTCTTTTTAGTGGAAACAGAACTAGTTAATAGCAGTATGTCACGCTAGTCATGACATACGCGTAAGACGTGAACTGGTGCGTATTTAGACTTAGAGCGTGGCAGCTTCTAAACAGTTGAGTGACATGTAAAAATGTATAACTTTTTGAGCGAGAGACTGAAGAATTTGAGGGAAAGTGATTGGGAATGCTAGCACCCGTAACAGAACGATGCCAACTAAGGTTTTTTCGAGAAATTAAATTTCTAACGTTTAAAAGAACGGCGATAAGTGGCTCCAAGGACGGGCGCCCTGTATTCACCGGTTGCCAAATATAATTTTTTTTACCGTACTCGTCTCTTGTTTTTGTTTTGTTATCATTACTGCGGTTGTAGGCGCGGTGGTAGCGCAGTCGGAAGAGGAGCCGGCTGTCGCGTGCATCCGAATCGAGGTTCTTGCTTCGGATCCTGCCCATTCACAAAGCTTTTCATCCCTCCGCGTCAATTAGTACCACACTCCTCGGGGAAGTGATTTGTCCATCTGTTGACCACTGCGAATAGGATAGGATTGTGGTAGAACAGCAAACGTTCAACTGAAAATAAGGCTAGAAAAATTCGTCGCCAAAACTCCATCCCATCGATATTACGCCACGAAAATGGTACATAGGCCTAAAAGCATCGGCGCGTCATAGGTAGTGAACGAAAACACACAGAACGAAAAACGAAACCGAAATAACCATGGAGCAGCCGTGCTGCGCGGTTTAACTACGCGCATGATCTGCACCGCGGCCGTTGCTGTGCAGTGCTGTAACTCGGAGCTAGTGGCTAGCATCCGAGTTTTCTCAGGGAGAGTCTTGTGGGCACTCTCCAAATGTCTCCTAGCCTACAGAGATCCCACTTTGATTTGTATTAGGACTAAATACTCACCGGAGCCGGAGTCGAAAGCCGCCACCAATGCCGGATCCAAAAAGTTGCCACCAACTTAACAGCGGCTGTTCGGTGCTGGAGCCGAGGAATAAGAGTCGAAATCGCCGCTCGGTGACGAAGTAGAATCAGGAATCCAAATGTTTGGGCCCTTTCGAAATCTGGGGTCGCCGCGCTCGACATCCTTCTTCCGTCCGAGACCATTTACCTGTTGTTCCTCGCCTCCCCTTTAAAGCGCGGTTGGAGCGTCCTTGCCGCTCATGTCGTACAGTCTAGTCCGCAATTGCGGACACGTCCTACCTGCTGGCTCGTCCCTATTCCTTCCCTTCTTTTTAGTGGAAACAGAACTAGTTAATAGCAGTATGTCACGCTAGTCATGACATACGCGTAAGACGTGAACTGGTGCGTATTTAGACTTAGAGCGTGGCAGCTTCTAAACAGTTGAGTGACATGTAAAAATGTATAACTTTTTGAGCGAGAGACTGAAGAATTTGAGGGAAAGTGATTGGGAATGCTAGCACCCGTAACAGAACGATGCCAACTAAGGTTTTTTCGAGAAATTAAATTTCTAACGTTTAAAAGAACGGCGATAAGTGGCTCCAAGGACGGGCGCCCTGTATTCACCGGTTGCCAAATATAATTTTTTTTACCGTACTCGTCTCTTGTTTTTGTTTTGTTATCATTACTGCGGTTGTAGGCGCGGTGGTAGCGCAGTCGGAAGAGGAGCCGGCTGTCGCGTGCATCCGAATCGAGGTTCCTGCTTCGGATCCTGCCCAGTCACAAAGCTTTTCATCCCTCCGCGTCAATTAGTACCACACTCCTCGGGGAAGTGATTTGTCCATCTGTTGACCACTGCGAATAGGATAGGATTGTGGTAGAACAGCAAACGTTCAACTGAAAATAAGGCTAGAAAAATTCGTCGCCAAAACTCCATCCCATCGATATTACGCCACGAAAATGGTACATAGGCCTAAAAGCATCGGCGCGTCATAGGTAGTGAACGAAAACACACAGAACGAAAAACGAAACCGAAATAACCATGGAGCAGCCGTGCTGCGCGGTTTAACTACGCGCATGATCTGCACCGCGGCCGTTGCTGTGCAGTGCTGTAACTCGGAGCTAGTGGCTAGCATCCGAGTTTTCTCAGGGAGAGTCTTGTGGGCACTCTCCAAATGTCTCCTAGCCTACAGAGATCCCACTTTGATTTGTATTAGGACTAAATACTCACCGGAGCCGGAGTCGAAAGCCGCCACCAATGCCGGATCCAAAAAGTTGCCACCAACTTAACAGCGGCTGTTCGGTGCTGGAGCCGAGGAATAAGAGTCGAAATCGCCGCTCGGTGACGAAGTAGAATCAGGAATCCAAATGTTTGGGCCCTTTCGAAATCTGGGGTCGCCGCGCTCGACATCCTTCTTCCGTCCGAGACCATTTACCTGTTGTTCCTCGCCTCCCCTTTAAAGCGCGGTTGGAGCGTCCTTGCCGCTCATGTCGTACAGTCTAGTCCGCAATTGCGGACACGTCCTACCTGCTGGCTCGTCCCTATTCCTTCCCTTCTTTTTAGTGGAAACAGAACTAGTTAATAGCAGTATGTCACGCTAGTCATGACATACGCGTAAGACGTGAACTGGTGCGTATTTAGACTTAGAGCGTGGCAGCTTCTAAACAGTTGAGTGACATGTAAAAATGTATAACTTTTTGAGCGAGAGACTGAAGAATTTGAGGGAAAGTGATTGGGAATGCTAGCACCCGTAAGAGAACGATGCCAACTAAGGTTTTTTCGAGAAATTAAATTTCTAACGTTTAAAGGAACGGCGATAAGTGGCTCCAAGGACGGGCGCCCTGTATTCACCGGTTGCCAAATATAATTTTTTTTACCGTACTCGTCTCTTGTTTTTGTTTTGTTATCATTACTGCGGTTGTAGGCGCGGTGGTAGCGCAGTCGGAAGAGGAGCCGGCTGTCGCGTGCATCCGAATCGAGGTTCCTGCTTCGGATCCTGCCCAGTCACAAAGCTTTTCATCCCTCCGCGTCAATTAGTACCACACTCCTCGGGGAAGTGATTTGTCCATCTGTTGACCACTGCGAATAGGATAGGATTGTGGTAGAACAGCAAACGTTCAAGTGAAAATAAGGCTAGAAAAATTCGTCGCCAAAACGCCATCCCATCGATATTACGCCACGAAAATGGTACATAGGCCTAAAAGCATCGCCGCGTCATAGGTAGTGAACGAAAACACACAGAACGAAAAACGAAACCGAAATAACCATGGAACAGCCGTGCTGCGCGGTTTAACTACGCGCATGATCTGCACCGCGGCCGTTGCTGTGCAGTGCTGTAACTCGGAGCTAGTGGCTAGCATCCGAGTTTTCTCAGGAAGAGTCTTGTGGGCACTCTCCAAATGTCTCCTAGCCTACAGAGATCCCACTTTGATTTGTATTAGGACTAAATACTCACCGGAGCCGGAGTCGAAAGCCGCCACCAATGCCGGATCCAAAAAGTTGCCACCAACTTAACAGCGGCTGTTCGGTGCTGGAGCCGAGGAATGAGAGTCGAAATCGCCGCTCGGTGACGAAGTAGAATCAGGAATCCAAATGTTTGCCCCCCCCCCCAGAAGATAACGCCATCACGACAGCACCAAACGGATGGCATCCACTTCTTCTGGTGGAAGTCAGGCTCAGGCGTTGGCTGCGGCTTCCGTTCTGCTCTAAGCCACACGTTAGAACGTTGACGATTATCAAGTGGAATCGACTTTTCATCATATGTTACCAATCGTTGGAGAAATGGTTCCTGCTTGTGAGGAATCAACAATTCTTTTGTGCCCTCCACACGCTTCCTCCGTCCTCCGTAAAGAAATAAATAAAGCATAAACGCAGAATGCGTGTTTCATCCCATAGCGATTGTGTTCAAGTTCAGCGGTCTCATATGTGCTCAGTTCACAAGTTTCATGAGCCAGGGAAAGTAGACATTGATGTTGGTGTCTGAGGAACTGTGCTGGACCTTTCAAGCAGGTGAACCCACCGGATTCCTCCACCGCTGCTGATAACGAGAACTTGTTTCAGATTCAAATTCAGATTTCAGATGCAGGCGCTCAAGCAGAAATAGTCCTAAACTGATCTACACAGAGGTAGGAGACCCTTTTGAAGAAGCTGCACTCGAAGTTACAAAATGGTGGTAAGACCTCTTTTGTAGAATATTTATAGCCAGCAATCAGCCTTCTCAACAGCCGGTTTGACACTTGGATGGATCTTTGTGCAAAAAATTCGTGGTAACCGATACGTATGGGGTTTACCAGCTATAAAGCCAGTGCACCTGCCAGGTCCCCATCTCGGACGGTCAAGAGATCTATGAGCTCGATCGACTATGATCAGGTGTTTTGGAAATAATGCACTTTGGAGACAGACAAGTTCTTCGCCGTGCTGTCAAGCCCGTCAACGAATACACAAAGATATTGATCTGACCCACAAGTGAGACTGCCTATTCCCACTTGGCGCTACTTATCCCAAATTACATACTTTTGCTCGCCTTTTGGATCGGTCGGGAAGGAGAGAATGTTTTAGTCACTGGACGCATTTTAAATGATTTTGGACAAACGCTAAAACAGAAAATCTTGGAAAGCTGCTTTTTATAAACGTCAACACGTCGGCGACCGTGTCACACCACTGCCGCCGTGTGGGACCGTGTGACACGATGTCGTGTCACGGTCCCGAGGTTGTAAATGGGCTCGTGACCGCGTGGAGAGTGTGCATACTCTTAGAACAGTCACACAAAACGGTTTCGCAAAGAAGTACAAAGGGAGAAACTACCTGGTCTAACTTACATTTTAAGATGCCTTGCCTGTGCGACGCAAGCACCAGCAAACTAACCAGTGCCGTTCTCTTAAATGGTTTTGTAACTGCCGTTTCTTTGAATAGTGATTATGTACCCGTTCTTTTTCCACGCCTTGGAGATAATTTGTTGCTGAAAGCTGGTTTATTTTGCTGTCTACACTTTGTGGATAGTGAATTGTTTATTTTACATTATGGTGTTATACTCCATTCTTGAACTTTAGTTGTTGTTTCTTGAAGTCGAAACATATGACGTTTTCCTCGCTTTTTTCATTTGAAATAATAAATAGTTTGCAGCTAACTGTATTTTTTAACGAAATTTAACGATTTACCGGAAATTTAACGAAAACATTCCGTTAAAAAATTTCGGTAAAAAATTTAACGCACAGAACTTTGTGTACTGCCCTGATCCCAACCCAATCAGCCAGCTCAATAGCTCGAGGCAAAAATCGATATAGGGCAATGATTTACCGATCGATATTAATTCTCGTGAGGCCTGCCGATCAATCGTTACTAACTTCGGTAAAGCAGACGGGGATGTAATGATGCCCTTCGACACACTTGGACAGACGGAAAAACGGACAGATGGACAGATGATGGCTCCTTTACATATACTGGGACAGAGCGATAACAATCAACTGCGAAACTTCAGTTTGTATTAGAAACTCTACATAATGTTGTAATGCGCTCAATTTGCGCCTGTTTATTTACTACGAATTCTCAACCTCGAAACACACTTTGACAGGATGGTCGTCAAGAGAAAAATAGCGGGAGACCTTGATCCTTCTCGTCGTGGCATGGCTAGATTCTTCTCCGTCGACGATCCTCTAAACATACGGATCATATACTCTATATGTTATGAGTAGGCAACGTAGCGTCGCCGTGAACTACGCGCGAAATTCGGCGGAGATATAAACGTGTGATTGTGAGGCGAGCGACAAACCTTGAACTCGTACCGCATTCCTTCGCTCTCAATACACCGCACCTGTTACCCTCGAACGTCCAAGGACTCCTGAATAAATCGGAGGGAGGCTTTTTTGAATAAAGAATTAAGGGGTGTCGGGAAAATTAGCTTCTCGTACCTTCACAACATCCGCTACCCAGGGGATCAGATCAGTGACAGGCAAATATTCTAATGCCTCCACACGTAGTATGATGTGATCGGACTCTAACAGGGTCAGAAGATTATTCGATAGTGTGTGCATCATTCCTCTGTAGAAAACACCTCGGAAGTTTCGAAGCTGGCTCGGTTGAAGCAATGGTTCCCTGAATGCGAAAAGCACGTGCACAGACTAAAGTGTCATATAACTCTCAAAGTTTATATCGTAAACAACTAATGAAGGCTACATAGGTTGTGCCCCTGAACGAGCCCCATTTTCATGTTAATCCATGAATATTACAAAACGTTGATTAGCGGCTTATTCATCAGTGATGAGCGAATAATAAAATTTTGAAACCCGGGTAACGGATAATTTTGTCCAAAAATGGCCGAATAACGGAAAGCGGATAACGAACAAATAACAAAAAGTAAAACTAATTTTAAACCATTCTTTCTCCTTCAGTAAGTTGGAGTTGTAACACTGCCCACGTCACACGTTCAATAAACCACATTTTCTTCTTATTCGTGTCTTTTCTTTGGGGCGAATGGTAGCACAGTCAGAGGAGGCTCCACTGTCTCATGCACACCGACTCAATGTTCCTCGTTCGCATTCCCCATCTAGGTCAACCAAGCCATCCATCCTTTTGAGCTCGATGATCTGTACCAGGCTTGTTCAGGAAGGGTAATGCACTGACTTGTCCCAGGCTTGTTCAGGAAGGGCAATGCACTGAGTTGTCCATCGACTGGCCACCGCAAGTCATTCTATAGACCAAATATGCATTCAAATTGCCTCCACCTCATCCTATAGAAGTAGAATGCGTGTCATATCCCGCCATGGAATTAACTAACGTCGCACTGTATCCTTTATTATGTTATGTAATGTTATGTTTATTACACACTAGCTTCAGTGCCGGCTTCGCCTGACGCTGGACGTGCGGGCTACGCCAGCCTTGCCGTCTTCGCCGGTTTCGGGTATAGCCGGCCACGCAAGGAACGTGGCCCAAACTACGGAAGCTGCTAACCCAGAATCAGTCGCTGGCTTCGCCGTCGCTATGCGGCTTTGACCTTTAGTCTCATCAAGCCACCCCTAGTGGACGTGGTTTTGGTTGATACAAAGTTCTCAACTTTAAGACCGCAGGCGCCATGGATGATTTATGAATCAAGAGCAAGTCATTGACTGTCCTCCTATGTAACAATGCCGTTAGGCTCACATTTGCGTTACGTTCTGTGCTCGATGGAATTACGTCGAACCCATTGCTCTACTCTTCAATTTCCTCGAGAAGCTATTTTGACCTTTTCTCAGTTTTCCAATAGAATTACGGATAGAAAACAAGGGTAGCATACTCCAGTATAGGCCGTACGTAGGTTTTGTAGGCATGAAGAAGAACTTTTGTGTCACGTCTTGACAGGGCCCTGAACATTTTGTTCACTACAGCAGTAGCTCTGTGAGAAATAAATTCGCAATGTTTATCAAAGCAGAGATCCTTAGAAATTATGAAACCAAGGTTCGCGTTTTCCTGTACGTTGCCAATTTCAACGCCAGCAATGGTATAAGTGTGGCATTTATTGTTGGATCCTAAATGAAGAACCTTATGTACTTGTTGTGGCTGTTTCGATTGTAGCCAAAGCCAAGAGGCAATCGTTTATACGGGGTAACGTTTCGGCTATTCGCCTTTGTCAAAGCCTGGAAAAATCAATAATCAAAGTGATCCAACCGGTCCCAACTGCCTTTCCAGGTTATAATACAAGACAAAAAACGGTCAATCATTACCAAGTGTAGTGGAACACGTGGACGCAGGAAATGCTCACCTAGTAAGATAGAAAGTCACGAGATCATTCGGAGACGATTATTCCGACACCACCGGTGGTCCTGGGACTTCCACATAAAACGGCCTTGAGGACACGTCCTATGCCCCTTGACTTGCAGCAGGCCCACCTCGTCTCCTGCACCGCACAGAAATGAACTCTTCTACGCTCAGTGCTCCTACCAACTCGCAGGAGCGGCCCGTCAACACCACATTCAGCATTGCACGCGGGTCCTGCTCACGTTACGGCACTATCGGACTAATCGTTGAGAACCTGACAATGATGTGAAAGACACGCGACATGCAAGTTTATTCATTTCGCAATTTAAATGCAAGCAGGAGCTCCATTTTCCAAGACGGATTCTGTGGACTGATGAAACAACATTCAAGCTGAAAGAAGAAGTTAGTTGGCATAAATGCAGCTACTAGTTGACGGAAAACATTGAAAGAAGCACAGTACAGGTTAATGTAGCAAGTAGTAACAAGATTGTTACAAGCATTCAGCCCATACACAATCAGTCGAGTCTGAAATGCAAGGTTTTAGGCTGAGGCATGGCGCGATCTCGATTAATTACAATCCACAGAAATCCACAGAATACACAATCAGTCGAGTCTGAAATGCAAGGTTTTAGGCTGAGGCATGGCGCGATCTCGATTAATTACAATCCACAGAACTCGCTACACTATGTTTTCATATAAGCCTCGCATATCTTCAAAAGCTTCACTATCAGCAATGTTAAAACTTTTCAAATAGTACCTCCATTTTCAAAGATACCCTTCATTTTTTGCAAACTATAGTGCGTTTTTAGAATTATAGACTTCATTATAGACTATAGACAGCAAACATACCAAGCGAAACGCAATCAGTCGGGTGTAAAATGCAAAATGTCAGACGAGCGCATGGCGCATTCCACACCGCTCATCATCATCATCATCTTCTTCTTCGGCGTCTGTCCCGTTTCGTAGCGGGGTCCGCTATTCTGGTGTCATGACGCCACCTTTCCCGATCCAGCGCTAGATCAGGGTGGACACCAGCCGCTTTCAAGTCCGTATGTAACGTATCAGCCCAGCGCTGCTTCGGGCGCCCTCTAGGCCGCTTTCCTCTTACCTCAAAGTTAAGGCCTATCTTGCGGACGTTGTCCTCTTCTCCACGCAGAATGTGGCCGTACCATCGTAAGCGAGCTTCGCGCATCCTGTCAGCTATCAGCGCGACACCGAACTTCTGCCGAATAGCATCGTTTCGGATGCGGTCCATGCGCGTGACTCCAGCCGTCCAGCGCAGCATCTTCGTCTCCATGACGCTGAGGCGCGTTTCAACTTCCTTGGTCGCTGGCCAACACTCAGCGCCGTACATCGCTACTGGCCGGATGACTGCTCTGTATATCTTCGACTTAAAGCACTCTGGTATCTTCTTGTCGCAGAGCACGCCAGTCAACGAGCGCCACTTGGACCAAGCTGCACTCACGCGTGAATTCACTTCGACCATCAGTTTGCCGTCAGACGCGACTGCTGATCCCAGGTACTTAAAGACCGCAGTGCGTGGAAGCTCGATGCCGTTAACCTTGATGGAGCTGGACTCGGTAACGTCCGTCGTTAAATACTCGGTCTTCTTCACGTTCAATCTGAGTCCAAACCGCCCGAAGCGATCACACCAAGCTTGCAACTCTCGCTCGAGTTCTCCTTTATCTTCGCTAGCGAGCATCACATCATCGGCATAAAGCAACGTCCAAGGGACGGGCTTCTGAAGATCTCGTGTGATGGCATCCATGACGACAACAAAGAGGTGTGGGGAAAGCGCAGAACCCTGGTGTACTCCACTTCCACACCGCTCATATGTCATAAAATTTCTATTTCCTTAAGCTTTCATACGAGCCCTTAACTTCCTTGGTACCACTATGTGAGCAAAGTTATCACCTTTCAAACAGTGTGTACATTTTTGTTGAGACACCTTGTATGTGCTATTGCACGTTCTGCACTCGATCTGGTAAACCACTCCGCATTTTGAGTAATCTCCAATTGCAAAGTGGCGACAAACAACGCATTCACCTGACACACACAGCTTGTCGCGAAGTCTATTCCATAGCAGCTGTTTTCTAATGTTGTTGTTAGGAATGTTGACCAGAACAACGTCATCTGGAAGGCTTGCACGGGTACATCTTCGGACTGCAGCAGTAAACGCGTCAGAGATGAAGGGGAGACATGAGGAAACCGCGCTTTGGCGGCGTGTAACATCTCAGTATTCAGCTCGTCTTCCGGTGCTTCGAAGTTTGAAGCTGTACACCATATCAGGCCAGTACTAAAAGTTCCACCTAAGAATTGGAATTTATATATTCATTCCCCAATATTCGAGCCGACCGCCGTGTCTCTATCGCCGTCCAATGCCAGATTAGGAGTTGAGTAGACGCATCGCGCGCTTTGGTGTATTGTACTTAGTTCAAATATTTAGGCCCCCTGTTTCAGTCAAAGAGGAGCTTCCTCGACTGAAATGCTCTCCTATAGTTAGCAGCTATGTAGGTCTATTTCGATTCTGTTCACAACTAGTACGTCAAAACCTGCTGCTAGAGCTTTATTCGTCTAAGGCTTCACCAATGTATCACTTTCAAATTGAACAAATATGGAAACTACTAAAGTTTTTTCTTTTTGTTTTTCATCCGGCAGGTTTTGATAGTAATTAATGTAATTTCTCGTTTATAGAAGCTAAAATTACCAGTATCTCCGTCTCGACTTAAGATGTGCACTGTATGCCTACCTCGGCTGCGGCTTAGGGTTCGACTTCAGCGATACAAACTATGCTAACTTCTCCGGCTGTGGAGAAGAAGGCCCCTCCCGATACCTTGGAGAAACAGCATATTGCTATACGCTTCACCTAAGCTTAAGTAATTCCTCACTCCCGTAGAGAGGATTGACACACAGTAGAATAGCGCCAAATACGCTTCCTCATCTCATGAGGCCACCTCCTCTAGAGAACCACGTTTTTCGTTCATGAAATCATGGGAATACCGCTCTTCGTCACGACAGCAGTGCTCACACATAAAGATGGGTTGGTGACATTGCTTCGCTACACACATCAACTACAGCGTAGTGAACCTAAGAGGAAAAATCAGACAAACAAGACTGTGAGATCCCAAGAATGTTCTATACAGATGCGATAGTCTATTCAAAAAGAATTCTCAACGGTAAAATCTGCCCTAAGTGGAAGTGGGACCAGATGGGAAGGATAGCCGTTAGCCTTGATCGTTCGCCGTCCGACGGTACTCCGAGCTGCGTTTCCTCCAGGAACTCTTCTCTGAAATGGTCATCTTCTGCCTTCTGAGAATTCAGATAGACACTCGACGTCCGTCTAGAATGGGTGACCAACCAAGACCTCGTAGTGTCCTGCTCGTACTACATGACGCACTTGTCTCGGATTGGCAGCCAAATATCTCTGAACGGCGGAAAATAGAGAACGCTGAACAAAATTCAGTGAAGTTAGGTACTACCTTAATAGAAACGGCTAACCATGTCGCAGCTGGGGTGTGCTCCCCTTGCATATATTGTACTATGACCATCTCTGCGTCGAGCGCTTCAATCAGGTCATTATAGAGCCCCTCTATGTCTCCGGTATAATCTATCCTCTCGAAGCGTGCTATTTCGCTCTGTACAAGGATGGGTTCTCTGCAAATCATCGCTGAAAATAAAGAGAGTGCAATTTTGATGCGATTTTTTATTACTTAAATGACGCATTGCTCCAAGAAATGCTACGTACAATACTTACCACAGGGACTTTAAAAAGACCTGGGGTAGGCGAGATAGTCGCGTTCTTTTTGGCTTTTCGTTACAACAGCCTTCACCCTTACGTAATCCGCGAAATCTAAACAAGGTTGGATAAGGAATGGGTGAATTTCTGTTTCTGTTTTCCGATTTTCTGCCATTTTGGGCAGTTTTCTTCTGTTCCCTGTATTCTGGAAAAAAACAACTCACAATTTTACAAAATAGTATGTAGATAACAACGGCATGGACACTAGGCAACACCATATTAGTCTGGATTCGAAGTGGCTTCCCTTGGCACGAATACAGAAGTCAAGACGCTTGGTGAAGTATTCGGCAATGGGCTGCAGGCAGGGGTGTGCGTAATAACGATTTACGATTTACGATTTTGCGATTTACGGCTATTTTTGCCGAATTTTTTACGGTTTACGATTTACGACATTTTGGGTCGTAAATCGTAAATTTTCGTAAATGTGGTCTTTGATCAAAAACGAACTGGCGTCCAAATTTCTGTAGACTGGGTTATAAAAAGGTGCCCACTTTAATGGTCCCCTCTTATAGCTCATTACCACTCCCCTTCGGAGTTGTTTTTGATACTCAAATGTGTTACTGTGGTAGAAGACACCGTCCTATGCACAGGTTTCTCGAATCCGACTATCACCTTTCTGGGGAAAAGAGACGAGTGTTCTAGATCCACGTTCTGCTTGGTAGTGAGGTGTAGTCAATTTGTTTGTAACAGACGCTAACCCTACCTAATAGAATTGACGCAAATCCACGATCGAACATCATTCGTGACTTGAGGCGGGATCTAGAAAGCTGCTGTTTTCATGTGGAAAGGATAAACCACTAATGTTTCTATCGGTTTGCATTGTATTATAGTTCATAGGGCGGAAGAGCAAAGTGATGCACAAAGTGCAGTAAAACCAAGCGCGTAGCGTTTCAACAAAAGCTCAACTGGTTTTTGGCAGTTTTGGTTTTCCTTTTCGGTGGAGTGATTGAGTTTATAGTCACCCCATCTGATCCGCTTAGGACGCTGCAGACTCTCGGAACAAGCGTTCGTTACAGAGCTGATGAAGAGTAGCCCGAGCGAGTGCAGAGAATTACTAAAGAGTAGTGCAGAATTGCATTAGTTTTCGAAATCGGACAAGTGCAAGCAAACTTCCGTAGAAAACCAAAGCTCTAGGTAGGATTAGGCTACTCCCCTTGCCAGTACCTTCCTGCAGCGGTCTAATTTACTTGCTGCGTTTCAAATGGACTTCTGCAAGCGAAACTGATCCTGCTCTAACTTGTTCCGCGTTCTTCCCAACTCACAGATCAAACAGGGTTACTTTTGAATCAGAATAGATACTTTCTAGATAAAAATTGTCTTGCTTATGGAGTCAAACTGAGAATGCCTTAAGAAGGTTACCTTAAGGAATACCTTAACCTTCCCATTTAAAAGCGACTACAAAAGTGTCCAAGAAATATGGTCATTTCACCACTGACCAATGATCATAATGTTATGGCGGCCAAAACTCTCTTATCTGTCCGCTATGGGAACGCTCATGGATTAATTCCAAAATGTAGAAAAGCTGAGAACTTGCAATGCGTCACACGATGGAATTGCGCCATGCGTTCACTCTGAATGCATGTTGTAATCCCGTCGTATGACTCAGAATGTTTATTGGATTACTACATGCACAGTGGCTGTTTTCCCCGCTTTGGTCAGTGGTAAAATAATTTTTTAATTGTAATTTTGACAGCGACTTTTCGCTATTACAAGATTAGTACGCAAGCTAAAAAATTGTCAGCAATTTAGGAGTTTGATGAATATTCAAACGATGCAGGGTTTTGTTGTAATATCATGCAAAAACTAAGGTAAAGTTTTTGAGCCTACAGTTTTGCCGACTGTCTTGGAAAGTGTAAAGTTTAATTCGAAAGTTGTCTTACCAGTAGGAAGACGTGAAAAGGGAAAGTAGTTTGGTGAGAAAACTGTTCAGCTTGAGGTGAAAATAATGCGACAAATAAATACTGAATCCCATCTGGTTAACATCAGCTGAAAAATCCCTCTGGAAATTTAGTTGTACTATACTACAGGTAAGGTGACTCTTACGATTTACGGTTTACGATTTACGACGATTTTTCCGTAATTACGATTTACGATTTACGAAATTTCAAATTTTATTTACGCATACCTCTGGCTGCAGGTCATCTGGAGACAGTCGTCCCACTCCCGGCGCAGAGACTCCTTCTGGGCCTCCAAGCTGTGGTGGCGCTTAGCATGGACGCTGGCCTTTAAAATGAACCACGCGCTGTAGTCTGACGGAATCAGACACGGGGAGTGCGGTGGCCATTCCGCAGGCACGATGAAGTCCGGAAAATTGGCCTTGCACCGTGCTTTTCGCCCTATGTGCAGGGAGTCTTCTTGGAACGTCCACAGCGCATCGCTGAAGTACTTCTGGGGAATAAAAGTGCCACAGCCTCGAAGATGTCCCATCGGTGCACATCTTGAACATTTTTACTCGTTCGTCCACAAAAACCAGGAGGTCTTTCCGCAGATGTAGATTCCACCCCATGAGTGCCTGCGCATTTTGACGATGTTCGGCGATGGAAATGATGGTTGGAGCCCCTCCAGATCAGATCCTGCCGTGCTGGAAGTTGTGACCCACTCCACGGTGAACAGCTGAACAGTACTCGCTCCCACCCGCGACCCGCGGGCGGCAGCGTGAGCATCGACGGAGCCGTTTGCGCTTATTCTTGTCGATCAGGAGCTAGACTTCATGGAACTTGTAGGACTTGAGTCCGTGAGTTTCTTTCTGGCTATTCGATGCACTGATATGCGACTGACGCAGATATCACGGGCGATTTTTCTCATGAGACCCTCTAATTTGGGATTTTCGCTTTTCGATGATTGTCTGGTTCTGCGGCGTATTGCCTGTGCGATTTCTTCCTTGTCGTGAGCAATCACCTTCATGGCCAAGCTCCTTACATCGACGAGTTTCTGTGGAAACAGTCGACCGAGGATGGGAAAACATCAAAACTTCATCGCGTTATTCTGGAACAGCCTGTATATTGGTGTGGAATTCCTTAACGCCCCTTATAATTTTGCTCCGCCGTCTTTCCAATTTCATTATTACCGTAGCTATCTAAGATTTCGTATAAAACTTTGCGTTAAGACTCCAATACTAGGGCTCAAATTACATGTAACTAAGGAGTAATCACAAAAATCTCCCGTGCAGGAGGGCATTTGCAAACTGAAACTGTTGCAAAAGTTTTGCGATATGTGTAGGCACATTATACATCAACCCGAAGCCCATCGTAAATCCCCACACTCATACTACATTGACACCATATTTGTTTCTTTGGAGCCAGAGGTACGATCTTGCGGTCGACACGTACGATCATATCTAGGTGGTCGGAAGAGGACCAAAAGAGAAATAGGGAGGTTTCCATGCGATTTTCAAGCGCATCTGTGTCGAACGTTCCTCACGAAGCTATCATGGAACCTAAGCTGTACACAGCGTTCAGTCATCGTACCTGGAGGGAGTGAATTATCCTACCCACAGCTGTTCTTCCTCGTCAGCACAATATGAGGCGACCACATGTGACTGCCAGTTAAAATTAGGTTACTTACTTTACTTTGATACTTTGATGGTCCTCTTATCGGCTGGAGATCTTCTCAGTGGGGACCACAGCTCTTCCAGACCGCTCGATCTCTGGCTGCTTGCATCCAGTGAGGCGGACTCCGCTCTCTGAAAGATCTTGAGAATGAGTCTGCCCATCGCGTTGGCGGTCGTCCCAGTGGTCTCTTATGGTCTCTTGGGAGCCATTCTGTGACACGGAGACTCCATCTATTGTCCTTTCGTCGAAGCAGGTGTCCGTCCCAGCGATATTTGGACTTCTTCATGTACTACAGCGGGTCTGCTAATTGCGACTTCTCCCGCAGCTCCGAGCTTCGTAGGCCTTCTTGCCATTGCTGACGAAGGCTTGTCCTTAGAAGACATCTCTCCAGTGCACGATGCGTAGTTTGCATTGTTCTGGCGATTGTCTTGTTGTCGGGCCATGTTTCTGTCGCGTAACACATCGCAGGTAGTACAGAGGCGTTGAATATCGAGGCCCTGAGGCCGGCATCCTTTACCTGATCGGTGACTTCGCGAATCGAACTGAAGGCTGCCCATGCTGCGCGTCTCCTGCGGACGATTTCAGGAGCGAGGTCATTATCCATGTTCAGTCCTCTTTCCAGATAGACGTAGGAGTCGACCTGTTGTAGAGCGACTCCATTTAACCTTACGAGTCCCGCGTCACACCGCTGGTTGACCACGTTTCGCGTTCTGGCCATATTCATGTCCAATCCAATCTTCATACCTGCCACATTGAGCTCGTTCAGCATTTCCTCGGCTTCTGCCGTGCTGGTAGAGATGAGAACAATATCGTCGGCGAAGCGAAGGTTGCCGATCCGTTTACCGTCGAAAAGGTAGCCTTTATCGTCCCAGTTCAAGTCTTTCATGGCATTCTGGAGTGCCGCTGTGAATAGCTTGGGAGAAATCGTGTCTCCCTGCCGTACTCCTTTCCCGATAGGAATCTTAAGCTTTCGATCGAACAACTGGATGGTGGTCGATGTGTTCGAGAAGCATTCGTCGAGAAGTCGGATGTGCGATGGTATACCAGCATGCACAAGCGCGTTCAGAATGGCGTTGATTTCCACAGAGTCGAACGCTTTCCGATAATCCACGAAGACAAGGACAAGTGGGATGTGGTAAAAATTAGATTGCCCCATGAGAAAGGCTGATTCTGATTATTTCAAACTGCATGTTCTCAAATATTGCTGATTGGAGTTTGATCGAGTGCAACAATTTCTGTAATCGTCCTTGTCCCGTGCCAGAGTAGCTCATTTTATGGTTGTAGGGACATGAAGGACACCATATCTCTCGTTCGACTTAGCCTAGCGGTAGTGTATCTGATTTTCAAACCATAGTGAGCTCCAAACTTTGGAGCCCTCTCATATACGAGTTGTGTTACTGCGAGCATCATCCTCTCGATTCCTCGATGTGAGCTGCTGATCCAATGTTCATCCTGCTTTCGTATACAGTGCGCAGGTTTTTGAGCTGACATTAGTGCAGAATGGTTGGTGAAGTGAAATATGTGGGTACAGAGCTATGGGTACAGAGCTTCACGTCATCACTACTTCTTCAGCGCTTCTGAATGATTCAAAAAAAACCGCTCGATTCGTCCTATTCATTCATACTATTGAGTCCTCCTAGGACTTACGTTGACTTCCGCGCACGAATAGAGATGTGGTAGAAAGAAACATTTTCTTCTCAAGATCAGTTTTGCAAAAGGAGCTGGTCATGTATGAAGGACAGGCGTTGACGAGAATCATGAATCATCTGTGATCATCGTCACGAGTGGCTACGGAACCAAACATATGGGAAACCACTGAGATAACGCCACTTCACGATGGAGAAAGGATAGATGCCTTCTTCGTTCCTTGTCGTCCGCATTGGCACATTCAAGGAAACATTTCCACCAAAAAACGTTCCATCTCATAAAATTTGGAGAGAGAGGAAAAAAACTGATCGGGGTGGAAGGTAGACGCTCAAAATAACGGTTTTTGACGAGGCTAGATTTTTCTCCGCATAGCTCTCCAAAATGGGACAGCTGTTCTTATCGGCGCACTTGGGATGCGCTTAGAGACAGTTGAACCTCGAAAAAAATCATTTGTTTTTGCTGAAATGTGATGGTTTCATGACCATAGTTTCAGCCAGTTTCTTCCATTTTGAAGGACATTTTGGTTTGTTGGGTTGGTTGGGAGTATCCTGCGCCAAACTCAATGTGAATGTGCGTTTCCTATGCAGAGAATGAACGTAGATAATCGCGATCAAAGTAGGCATAATTCGTATCTTCAGGACAGGATGCACTTTTGAAGGAAAATCCAGCTGGTAGGACATGTGAGGTGTTCCTAGAGCAGCTCGGCAATTGAAAAATATTTTAATGTTGTGAGGAGACAATTCCATTTAAATCAAAGGAGTTGTTAGATCTAAGCGCATATCTGCCCTCAAAATCTAATTAGCCAGGGCGTTCCCCGTTTACGAGTGCTCGCAGGTCCTTTGGAATAATGACAGCCCAAAATTTAACTAGCCGAACAGCGCTTTATAGCGTTAGATCGCCCCTGCGAAGCTGATCTAAGTCCCAACTAGATTTCTCGGATTACATAAAAACGAAGGTGGTTACAACGAAAAGAAAAAAAGAACGCGACTAACGTGTCTTCCACGGCGTTGTTCCAATCTTTGTTATTATTATTATTATTATTTATTACGGTGTTTAAGACACACGTCATAAAACGAACAAACACAACAAACATAGAAGAAACACCCAAACACCATTAAGAATATACTCACCATAAAAGACTAATAACATAACCATTTCTTCTTCACAAATCGTTTGAAGGAGTCATAAAACTTCTGAGTTACTTCAAAATTGTGTTTTAGAGCTAGGTATGAGGAGGCGGCCTTGCACGTAAAAGCAGAAGACCTTACGGTCGTCTTAGGAGTGCGGTAGGATATCTTTTTAGAATCACCTCTCGTTACCGATGGCAAAATCTTATAAAACTGCGAAGCATCAACGTCCATGATCCCTGATAACATTTTGAAGATAACACAAACGTCTCTTAGCTTCCTACACGACTCCAACGTGGGGAGATTGAAATATTTGTTTCTTATGCGTGAGCGAGGTATCCTAGAATAGAGGAAGCTTCCAGATCTAAGCAATATTTTCCTCGTGTAATTGTTTTGAACCTTCTCAATAAGATTGATATCCTTCTTTTTGAGAGGGAAAAAACAGTAGAACCAGTTTCGACAATCGGTCTAACGTATGTTTCATAAGCTTGTAAGACGAAAAGCTTATCCACAGCGTTGTTGCGAGTGGATAACCTCCTAAAGATCTGGAAAGTACGTGATTGAGCCTTTTTCTGGATTACCTTTAAGTGCTCAGAAAAATCCAGCTTTTCGTCATGGTAGAATCCTAAGTCTCGTACCGCTGTAACTCTGGAGATGTGGTTGTCACCTATTTTATAATCTAACGAAGCCGATGGAGATCCAATTCTCATAAACATCGTTTTTTATGGTGGTAGAGCGTGTGTAGCGTAGTCGAAGTAGGTGCCGGCTGTTGCATGCACCCGATACCAGCTTCTTAGTTCGATTTCCCACCCAGGCCAGTCAAGCCTTCCATAGCTCCGGTGTCGGTGAGATGGTACTGAACTTGCGTCGAAAATACAAGGCAGTGCTTTGTCCGTCTCCTGGCCACCGCAAGTCATTGTCTGGCCAAATACGCGTTCAAACACCTTCACGACATCCCGTAGAAGTAGAATGGGTGGCGCGTCCCGAATGGGAAGTTGAATAACGCCGTCCTTCATCCTTATTCCTATGGTAGGTATTGCATAATGCCAGCAAAATAAGTAAGACACGAATTTGGTGTGCAAATGATAATGTACGGCGTTATTCAATTCGATTCAATTTTTGAGATGCTCCATCTCTTCTCCTGTAGGACAGTGAGGAGCAATTTGCAGTTGTGCACATATTTCGCCTTTATAGTGTTATATAGAATCGATAGGGCGGGCGTAGCGCAGTCGGAGGAGGCGCCTACTGTCGCCTGCACCCGATACCAGGTTCCTGGTTCGGACTTCCCGCCCGCGCCAACAAGCCTTCCATCCCTCCTGGGTCGGTGAATTGGTACCAGATATGTCTGGGAAGGAAAGAGCGCTGACTTGTTCATCGGCAGCCACCGCAAATCAATGTATGGCCAAATACGCATTCAAATCGCCTCCACGACATCCCGTAGAAGTAGAATGCGTGGCGGATCCCAAAAGGGATTGAGTAACGCAGTCCTTTACCCTCTGAAAAGCATAAACGTTGATTTCTCATCGGCAAGCGTTTAGCCACGGATCTCCCTCGATAGAGAGCCTTCGGGCTCTCTTGTTAAGAGGGATCTCGGGCCGCTTGTCGCAGGGCCACGTGGCGCGTCCCCGGGTGGTGGATAGGGGAATTAAACGCGAACCAAATGCGACCGTGTACTGCCCAGAGACGCAGGTGGGATGCAGGGGATGGACTCCTTGCTCCTGCTGTGTCGGGTCGATGCGTTCCTTGTGCGTGGGAGCGGCATGTTCGTGCACAGTGTGCGTGGATGTGTCCGTGACTGTGCGGATTGTAACTGTGTCGGCTCGGCCAAAAGCTTGCACTCGGTAGACTGGGAGTACATGTAAGGCGATTCGAGGCCGCCTTAAGTCTCGCCCCGTCCCTTCGGGCAGTCTGGCTGGCTGCCCGGAGTACCCCGCCCGCACGACAGAGCCTGACTAGCTACCCGTGTTGTATTCCAGTCAAACACAGCAGCACTAAAGGGCCTCATTCCCCTGACCCCGAAAGAGCCCCCATTTCTGCAGCGATGGGAAGGACGAGTACGGAGAGGCTGCTAAAATCTCAGGGCCTAACCAGGCTGCGCAAACTGAGAAGGACTAGGATGACGATCTGTACTTACAACGCCCGCACGCTTGCGTCCGAAGCATCCGTCGAGGACCTGATGATGCAAGCCAGGAAGATCAAGTACGACGTCATCGGACTGACCGAGACGAGAAGACACCACCCCCTACACGCCGCCTACGACTCCGGAGAAGAACTGTTCCTAGGAACATGCGACAGCAGGGGAGTAGGCGGCGTTGGTGTCCTCGTCAACACGCACTTGGCCATGAACATCGATTCGTACGAGTCTCTGACTAGCCGAATCGGACGTCTGCGACTGAAGCGATGTGGCTCCGTGCCAGCCTTGACTGTGTTCGTCGCGTATGCCCCAACAACCGACTACGACGACGAAGACGTCGAGGCCTTCTACGTGGAGCTGGAGAAGTTCTATAAGGAAGATCACACCTTCTACAAGGTGATCGTCGGCGACTTCAACGCCAAGATCGGGCCACGAAGGTCGCCGGAAGAACTTCACATCGGAACCCACGGTTTGGAGTGGAACGAGCAAGGTGAAAGGCTGTCTGAGTTTATCATGTCGACCAAGACCATCCATGGAAACTCGCAGTTCCAGAAGCCTCCCTCCCTACGATGGACCTGGGAATCCCCCGGTGGCCAGTTCCACAACGAGATCGACCACATCATCTTCAATCGCAAGTATTGCCTGACCGATGTCTCCGTTGTCCCCAAGTTCTACACGGGATCGGACCACCGCCTCCTTCGCGCGAGGTTCCGCTTTTCGCGTCAAGGAGAGAAGGCCGCGAAGTTCAAGAAGAGGAATCCCAGAACGACCATCAACTGGGATCTCTACACCTCTCTTGTCGGCCTTTGGGAAGATGCCGTCATGGACAACGTCGACGAGGAATACGATCGCTTCGTGCACCATCTCCACGATAGTGCTAAGGGAGCCGAGAGCTTGAAGACCACCAAGAGACGCCTGTCTCCGGAAACTCTCGAGCTGATACGCCAGCGTGGAGCAGCACGAGCGTCAGGCAACTACCAACTGACGTCCGAGCTTGCAAAGCTATGCAGAGCGGCGATAAAGGAAGATCTCAAGGAGAGAAGGACGGAAGTGTTGGCTGAAGCAGCAGAGGCAGGGCTGAGCATTCGCAATGCCCGCCGGAACTTCGCCAACTTCAAGACCAAGATGACCGCTCTCCGACGTCCTGACGGAACCATCACCTCTTCCAGAAGGACCATGGAGAAAGTCATCCACGACTTCTACTCCGATCTCTTCGATAGCCACGTCCACCTGCCCCCATGCCATCTTCCGCAGGATGGATACGTCGTTCCCTCTGTTCTCCCTTCCGAGATCCGACACGCCATCTCGTCGGTGAAGAAACGTACAGCACCCGGTTCTGACAGGATCAGAGCTGAACACCTGAAGAACCTCCCGCCAGCGCTCATCAACACCCTGGCGCGGCTCTTCACACGCTACCTGTCCGAATGCAAGGTTCCATCTCAGTGGAAGACCAGCAAGACCGTTTTGCTGTACAAGAAGGGAGACGTGCACGACATTGGCAACTATCGCCCGATCTGCCTGTTGTCCGTAGTCTACAAGCTGTTCACTCGAGTCATCCTGAATAGGATTAGTAGAACGCTGGACGAAGGACAGCCATGCGAACAAGCAGGATTTCGGAGAGGATTCAGCACGATCGACCACATACACACCATTACGAAGCTCATCGAAGTGTCGCGAGAGTACAAGCTGCCGCTGTGCCTTACGTTCATCGACCTGAAGAAGGCATTCGACTCCGTCGAGACTGAAGCGGTCATGGAAGCCCTGCTCACCCAGGGCGTTCCTACTCAGTACATCAGAGTCCTTCGAGAGCTGTACAGTGGATTCACGACCAAGATCTCACCATTCTACAACGACGTCGTCATTGACGTGAAGAGAGGGGTTCGACAAGGGGATACCATATCCCCGAAGCTATTCAGCGCCACCCTCGAAAACGTCATGCGCGAACTAGAATGGGAAGACATGGGAGTGAAGGTCGACGGCCGGCAACTGCACCATCTTCGCTTCGCTGACGACATCGTGCTCATAACCCCGAGCATCAGTCAGGCGGAACGAATGCTGGCCGACTTCGATCGTGTATGTGGAAGCGTTGGACTGCAGCTGAATCTTACGAAGACGATGTTCATGAAGAACGGATGGGTTTCTGATGCCCCATTCTCGCTCAACGGAACGAACATCTCCGAATGCTCCAGCTATGTGTATCTGGGTCGCGAAGTCAACATGACCAACGACCTAGCACCAGAGCTGAGCAGAAGGAAACGAGCGGCTTGGGGAGCTTTCAAGAGCGTCGAAGAAGTCGTGAAGAAAACGAAGAACGTCCGACTCCGTGCCCACCTATTCGACTCCACTGTTCTTCCTGCCCTAACATACGCCTCAGAGACCTGGGCTATACGAAAGCAGGATGAACACGCGATCAGCGTCGCGCAGCGTGGAATCGAGAGGACGATGCTCGGAGTGACACGACTCACGCAAGTGAGAGAAGGCCTCCGGAGTTCCGAGCTTCGCCGACGTTCGAAGATCAGAGACGCTGTCGCATGGGCCAAGTCGTCGAAAATTAGGTGGGCCGGCCACGTAATGCGATTCGCAAACACCCGCTGGACGTGAGCCATCTCCGACTGGATTCCGCGGGATGTCAAAAGAACACCAGGACGCCCACCAACGCGTTGGTCGGACTTCTTCGTGAAAGCCCTGAACGACCGATATGACGCTCTTCGTGTCCCTCGAGCGAGGAGGATCCATTGGACCACTCTGGCACGCGACAGGGACGAATGGAGACGCTGCTGGCGCCCGCTCGAGCAAGTCGATGATCAACGGGACGACAGGTGATACAGGTGAAGCGTTTAGCAAGTTATTGCAAAGATCTTCAGATTCAAGTTCCCTTCATAGCATCCAGTAAATTAATGTGCATGGCGTATTCCATAAAAAGCTTTCGCCGACCACTATCCTTTCACTTTTTCGTGAGAGAGAGAGATTAAGAGCACGATTCCTTCTTCCTTCACGAAGCTGTTCGAAGATTTTACGAAGAGATGCGGAACTCACCGATCCGGCCCTGCTGACCGTTCGCAGAGTTCCAGACGCGAATGTGGTCTGAAAGAGATTGTCCGGAGCACCCTTCGCGCCTCCCCTCGACTGTGAAACGACAGTTCCAGGCGAAGCGTCGTGATCCTCTCCAGAAGCGAGCATGCGTCTTCGGAAATAGGAGACAAATCGTCCTGAAATAAAATATCTTGTAAGTTGTCCTGCATGAACTCCTCGGTCTTCAGCCATGCTTCGTGGAAGAACTAAATATTAGGCCGTTCCAAAGATAATGGCGCTTATCTACTACGCCTTTAGCAATAAGATTTTTAGAGGTACTTGGTATACTGTTTAAAAGTGCAGAAGTGCTCCTATAAGTAAATGAAATGTTTGAAAAATACTCGATCGTCAAAACATTTGAAATTTTGCTTTCTGTAATTTTCTACTCAAAAAGCGGGGATTTACTATATTTTTATGTGCAAAAATTGGCTCTATATTCGCGGGAACAAATCGAAGAACCTAAGCCACATTTCTCCAATCCATTTCCACTAAATGTGCAGTACATCCCAAGGATCAAGACCATTTCATGGAGAGAATCAAAGCCTTCAATTAAACCTCTCCTTCTGCTGAGCGTTTAGTTCTCCACAGTCACAGGGTCCGCTGTTCTTGTGATCTGTGCTAACAAGCGCGTCCTCTGGCGTGGCGCCGACTTCGGCGAAATCTCTCTTGATGACGTCCTTCCACCTTTTCTTTAGGGCCCCTCGCGGACGCTTTTCGGGTGCGTCGAAATCGAGGGCCAACCATGCGAGGTGATTCCCTTTTCGTCTGAGGCTGTGCACGTACAACCTCAGGCGCTACTTCCTCATCCTCAGCTGGTTCGGGTCTGCCTTCATCACTGCCCTAAAATCCTCATTTTGAGCATTGTCCCGACGGGTCCAATCACATGTACCTGAGCATCCTCATTTCCGCATCGTGCACCTACCGCTCCTTTTGCTCACCTCTGGTCTGTAAATACTGAACCACAGACGAAACTGGCCTTTACGAATTCATTGACTCCAGAAGTATAGATCTTCACGTTTGTAGAAATCCCTGATACCCTGACATAAGAAGAACTTGGCGAGATGAATGGCTTATTTCGTTTACGGTCTACACCTCGAAGAAATGCACGCTGCTGACCACACTTTCCTAGGAGAAGCGGCCTAGGAAAAGCGGCACTGTTCAAAAATCGAACTAAATTTTCAAACAATGAGGCCCGAGGGAAAACATGAAAGTTTTCAGAGGCAGTGGTCTCGTGTGAATGCAGAGCCAAAGAATGAAATAAGACAGTGGACTTACTCAGCTTTGCGACAGAACTACGAGCTTATGGGTCTTCCTAATCGTCAGCTCGGAAAGTTCTCCACTTTCTACATGGGCTTGAAAGGACGTTTTCTAATGTTCGCCTTCATGTGGTTCACGAACGACTGCCGGGCTCTGCTGCCACCTCCAGGAATCCAACACATGGCCGCTCGAGGGAATCTGTGCTCAGGCATTCGCAGTACGTGTCCTGTGAGGCGTAGACGTCTTTATGTGAATAAGGTAAAGAGACTATTCGAGCACCTTCCTTTGGCATCACTATACCGCAACCATATTCATGGATGGCCCATTATATCAGAAAACATCACCACTGGAAAGTCAAGATGCTCACCTGAACAACTTCTATATTATGAACATCGAGCACACCAAAAGGCACTTCCTTCCAGATGGATTTCGGGATCAATTCCCACTGTTTGTGACGAAGCTGAAATAAGTTCATCACGCATATGTCTTCCTGTCTTCCTATATTTTCCTATAAAAAATAGATCAACAGACCTCGAAGCAGTTCAGCGCTTCCACATTCAGTTCGCATTCCTGTAAAATGTCGTTGCTGATTGGAACCTCGAAATCAAAACAAGAACCTCCTGCTGTTTTGACAAGGGATGAGTTTCGAACCGGACCAGGATTTTGAAAAGAGTTCTCAGCCGGAAAGCCCTTGAATGTTCATGGTAATGATCAAATTACAGCACCAACGAGCTATGGAGACAGGTGTCAAGAGGCAGAAAACTGAGCAAAATTTCATCACAAATCAGATGGAGGGGTTGGTGATCTAAGAACCAACTAGCCAAGTCTTACTCTACTATATATAAAGGAGGAAGGCTTTTCGTGTGCTGTGCATTATGGCGAATTTCGTCAACTTTGCGGGCTCGCTGGTTTGATCGCCCAAGTTTGAGGGTCAAGACCACATTGTCTCTATGAAGGGGAGAGCAATCGCTGCTGCCGAGGAGTGCACGTGAGGAGCTGCGAAAGGTGTCTTTGCCGTGGCCTCTGCGCGCACGTGAAAGAGACGTCAACACACCTTAAGGCCGCCACAGACTTCTGCGGCGCCGCCGAGCGGCGACGGCGAACGGCGAAACCGCTGAGCGGCTTGACTCATCATCAGTGGGAGCGGTGACGGCGAGGTACTGTACTGTTTCTAGTCGGGACCGACTGGTGCTTAACAATAACGCGCCCCGATGACGATAGCGCGCCCGCATCGACCGTCTCCGCTCCGGATCCCGCCGCGAAAGGGCAGAGCGCAGAGCGCAGACAGACAGACGCTGGAGCGGCGCCGCCGGGTGGAATGATTCAAGTCATTTCCGCCAGCGGCGCCGCTGGAGGCGAGCTCTGCGTCTCTGCCCTATGGTTAAGCATAGGACAGCGGCGACGCCGCAAAAGTCAGCGGGGGCCTTTAGAGTTCGCCTTTCGCTTCTTACTGTTCCTGCGTGGTTTCTGTTGGTATTTAACTAGTGGGACGTCTTGTGGCAGGTCGCAGCTGAGATCGACCGTACGCGCGTAAGCACTCAGTTGGTGGACGACCGGTTTTTGCTTCAAGTCTAATCGCGGAGCAAGATCCATCTGATACACTCTTTTAATACAAGCAATCCCCCAGATGCTTTCCCATCAGCACTCTGCGTATTACTATGTCGTGTCCTTATGCATCTTCTGACCCATACGAGTGCGAATAGAAAAATGTGGCGATAGACACAGTCGCTTACATTTGATCCAGGTTTCGTTTCATTCTACCGTGTTTTTTCACTTTCCCCTCACTAGGAGTGCAGGGCGGAGAGTCGTTGGACACAGCCCTCAGAAAGGGGCGGGGCGAGGGGCGCACCGAGGACAAGATGTCCGGGTCCTTGCCTTCACATGGAGGCATCGCATTTCTAATCACTTCCCTTGGCCCTGCAGTCCTATCCTGAACTGATTTCGTTCTTGAGGCAAGAGTCAGAATTCACCATATTTGGAGAAAATGACACTTCAGCTGCAGCGTCAAGGCTTTTTCAGGTTCCGCCACATTGGTCAGTACTAAGGCGTCGTCCGCATTTTCCGACAAGTACAGCAGCATCTTAGCGAGATATGTTTTGGCAACAACGCGACCATCCACTAGAATATTCTTCAAGACAAGGAAAATTGTCTGATCCTCGAAGAGAGAGGACGGTGAGCCGGTTTTGCTTAAAATTACGGATAAGCCTTCAATGTAGAACTCCTGACCGGAATCACCCATAGTCTCTAGTTGAGGCGGAAATTTAAAGAATTGTGGCGAAAATTGAAAGAATCTAGAGAGAAGAGCGACGTTCTCCTTTCCTCAATTGTTTTCATAACTGAACCGACTGGAAAATGACTTCAGAGTTCCCGAGATGCGCTTCCTAATTGTCTCCCATCAGCTGTTAGGTTTTTGGACGACGTCACGCCAATTAACGACGGTGTCGCGCGCAGCAAACTTGTCCAAATAGGGCGCGAATGGGCGGAGAGGCGGTCTATATGTACGAATGGTCGCCGCGCCCACGACGACGACTGTCGCGTGCGCGATGAGCTCGGCAGCGGTCGTGGGAGCTGTGCCTCATGACTTGCTGCAGACGCTAGGTTTGAGTTGTTGATATCCCTTTCTGCTGTTGCAGGAGCTGGGGGAAAACATGCTCTGGTTCAGAAATTGAGTTCGAGTTATAAAACTAAGCAACGTTCCAATGCTCAATTTTATATGATGCTTCTTCAGGAAAAGCTGAAAATATGACACACTATTGCAGTGAAACTGAGTTTGTATACACTTTCTAACACTTGATGTGCAAGTTTTGATGCAGGTCTGGATACCACTGGCCGCTGAAGTCACCCAATTGCGACGTCTTCTGCCGCGCTCGCCGCGGGAGTCGCCGCGTCCGCGGCGACCATTCGTGCATAATGTCCCGCAGCCGGAATGGGAGGCGGGCAGCACGGTGTACCGAACGACTGCCCCCCGAAGTGCAGTATTAGGAATCCATTCTACCAATTGGCAGGATGTAGCACATAAGGTAAGCAGGGTTGTCCTTTATGTTGCGCGTTTTTTTTATTTCTACCTTAGTTTAAAAGAATGTATCAGGAGGATCCTCCCAACTAGACTTGCATTCACTGTTTATTCTTTATTCTATTTCTATTACTATTATTATTTTCTTTTTTTATTTCTATTCTTTATATGACTTCTTATTCTGTAATTACTTCACGAATCTTCTCTGTGACTTGCCTTTTCAACCACGCTGTGTCCCAGCTCCCACCTAATTTATGGTTAAGCTTGCCTGGCTTGGGCTGGACACAAACCTTATCGTTAGTTCGGTTCTTTGTGCATGCAACAGCGAGGATCTCCACCTGCTGCGCTCCATGCGCCTATACAACAGAAAACGAGAGCAGAAGAAGTCACTTAGCCGTTAAGAAAGCGTTAAACAGTCCTGAGAATAGGGAGGATGTGAGAAGTTCACTCACCAGCATCAGATTAACTTCTAGCCTGTTCATCATGTACTTACGGATCACGCCTGACCAGATAGGATAGGCCGCTGCCAAGGAGAACAATGATCCCAGGTCCAGGTATGGACACAGCGTGTAGACTATATCAGCGTTCATGCTCTCGTTTATCTGAATCAATGTTTCTCAAATAGCATTAAGATAAGCAGGCAAAGGAGCAGAACACTGGAAATTAACGATCCTACCCTACAAACAGCTAAGAAACTCTTGATTGCAAAATACACCAGCAAAGGAGTCCACAGTGAGTTTGGAGGATTTCTTGCTGTAGAAAGTATTCCCTGAATAACACTGATGCGGCAGGAGCAAGCAGTCTGGCACAGTGGATAATACCACGGAAGCCAGGACAGATATCGGTATGAGTCAAAGTGATACTCGGTTAAAGGCAGCATTTGACCACATTGTCTGACGTTTAGATGAAATACCTTATAACCGAATCTGGAAAACTTCTTCTTAGAAGAGCCAGAACATTCTGGATGCTGTCCCGGTACCGTTGGCATCGCAAGAAAAAGAGCTAGACTAGTCCAACACCGAGCTGGATCAGGCATCTTTTCAAAAATTGATACGTTCGGCCCCAAAGGGGGGCACTCCATAATCACTTGTAAATCACACCTATTTGAGGATAAACACATACAGCCCAACAAATAGACGACCTTACCTGATACCCTTCCCAAGAAATAGCGGGACACGTCGCTGGAATATTGAAAAGAATTAGTTATGAAAGCATAATGAGGTTCCAGCGGCTTCAAACGTAATCCCCTTTTTCAAATTCCCGCGCACTAAATGCGTGCGCGTCGACTCCAGGGACGGCCGTGACGTATTTTGTGTTTATGGTTCTCTCATTGCTAGTTTTATTGCTTGTTCTTGTTTCTGTGTTTTTGACTGTTTACGATACTGATTGGCCTTCCCAGGGGACTCTGGGGGCCATGCTATAACTGGACTTGCGTTTGCGAACGAGCTGTAGGACGTACAAGTCCAGTTATAAGGTGCCCCCTTGGGATTGAACCAACTGATATGACACCGGAGAGGTTGCGCACAGTTTTGCCAACTGTGGGCCATATTAGCGAGCGTCTAATGGGAAGGTTGGCGGAAGAATTTCGCTGCGAGGCGTCGCAGATAGCTAAGGTTGTGGGGGCACAAGGTCTGGAAGCAGGAGAGATTAGGTCGCAATTGCAAGGATAGGGATCACTCTGGGAGAGCCCACGGATTCTTAACAGCGAATTGCAAGACCGAGTAGGAAAACTCATAAATTAACTGGCGAATAGCGGACGACTGCTTGGAGAAGTGGGAGGTGTGGGTTGCTGCCAGACTGTTCTCGTGGTGCGGAAAGCGCCCCAGTTGACTCGTCAGCTCTCGGGAAACACTTCTCAACGCAGAAAGAGAGTGAAAAATTGGCTTTTCCACAGCACTCAGGTTGCGTTTTCCGCAAAGAACGCTAGCAGAGAGAGGCGACGGAGGTCAATCTCCAGTAAGAGCTTGCCACAATTATCTCGGCGCTTCTGCAGCGGCTCCACCGAAGTTGAGTCCGCGTCAGCTATGCAAAACATACAAGGTAGTGAGTGCACCTCACGTGCTAGTGCTATTTCCCATTCTGTCAAAGGGATGCTCAATGTATACAGAGAGCGTGGCGGACATCCTTAAGAATCATGGAATGACTTTATTAGGTGGCCTATGTCGTTCAGCAGAGGTGGAATATCCACTTAAGGCCCCCGCAGACTTCTGCGGCGTTGGCGCTTCCCTATCCTTCATCATAGGGCGGGGACGCAGAGTCCTGCGGCGCGGCCGAAAATGATTTGTATCATACGAGACGGCGCCACTCCAACGGCGCCAGGAGAGTCTGTCTGCGCTCTACCCTTTCGCGGCGGGGATCCAGAGCGGAAACGGGCGCGTCACCAGTTGGTCCCGACTAGAAAGACTACAGAACCTCGTCGTCTCCGCTGGCCGGCCGGCAGCCGCTGTTGAGCGGCGTGACTCATCGATTTCGCCGCTCGCCGCTAGCCGCAGAAGTCTGCGGGGGCCTTTACAGAGGCCAGACCGGGATCTGCGAGACCTACTAGTGAACCACGTAGTTTAGTTGGCACGATCCACTTACAAGAATCTGCCCGAATGCATTGAAAGTAGTTTCAGAACAGCAACCTTCAA
Source organism: Heligmosomoides polygyrus polygyrus (assembly GCA_947396885.1). Lineage (NCBI taxonomy): Eukaryota > Metazoa > Nematoda > Chromadorea > Rhabditida > Heligmosomidae > Heligmosomoides > Heligmosomoides polygyrus. Next base: position 87,078,131 of record OX377205.1, read on the forward strand.
CAGATTGAGTGATGGGGCAAGTGTTTTAAGGTCGCCGCACACTTTGCGACAGAGCGACGGCCTACCCTTGCAGACGGCAGCGGACTACAAGGCAAAGGACAACCATGACTCATGTTTTTATCGATTCGCCGTCGATGCCCGCTGACTAGGGATTGCGTTGACTACGTCATTGCAGCCCATGCCAGAGTCCAGACAGCGGAGCGCTTCGACAATGCAGCACCTCTGCTGCGACTGGTGATGTGTCGGTCGACGGCTGCACTTCAATAGCACGCAAGAATTGCCACTTCACCGCATTAGCGTTTACCAATCAATACCGGTGGTTGCCGTGTCCATACCGTTTGTTGTTCGATGCTTTTCACTTCGAATTGAACACTTTTCTGATCAAATTGGACACTCTTCTAAGAAAGCTTCAAGTCTTTTGAAATCAAAGCGAGCTCTTCCAAATCGACATGATCTTCAGGCTAGTGAAAGTACAGACTCAACAAGGTGGTCAGAACAACTTTTTGCTCAAGGAGAATTTAGAACAACATTCTCCATTTTTAGAGAAAAGAATTATAAATTAATTGTTTCAGTACTTCTGTGCCACGCAGGTTTGGTATGATGGAACGTTTACTTCGGCCTGACGTTTCGACAATTTCGTCGGTTTCAAAGGCCTGAAGAAAACGGCTCCTAGTTCGCAATAGGCTTTACGATCGCTCATGCATAATGAGAGACTGCGTGGTTTGCCCGTATGGAAGGAGTGGAGACTGTGCGCAGAAGGGCGTTGTTTACCAACTTCAGTGTTTAACCTGTGGCGAGCTATACATAGGTGAAACAGGGAGGGCACTAAGTGTTCGCATCAGGGAACATCTGGCTGGAAAGCAGAAGCGGAGCTTACTAACCCCACTCGGTAAACACCGAGAGGAAGCCCACGGTGGAGACGATTTTAGTATAAAGTGCACTGTGTTGATATGTGAAAATGAGATTGGAGCCAGAAAGACTCTAGAGGCTTTTTGGATTCGAGAACGAAACATAACGATGAACAACCGAAACGAGTGCATTTCGATCACGAGTGACTTTTTGCCGTTCATTCCGTTGTGTGGGATATGAGACCAAGACCAAGTACTTCTGTAGCTCAACATCACTGCAGATTTATACTTGGTAGGTCTCATTTGCTCTATGGTGGTCCAATAACTGAGCTTTCACCCAGTACTGGTGGAACAACGGTGGGTTCATTTTGCTTCAGTAGTATTCACCTTGGCGCTCTTACGAATTCGTTGAAACTGGCTGAGTTGGAAGCCTAAGTCTTTGTCGAGATGAGTTCCTGATCTTAGGCTTCGAACTTCTTTCAGGCCTTTGAAAACGACGAAATTGTCGAAACGTCAGGCCGAAGTAAGCGTTCCATCATATCAAACCTGCGTGGCACAGAAGTACTGAAACAATTTAGACATGCCCAGGTTTCATGACAGTCGAACATGGAGAATTATAAATTAAATTTGTCTTAAAACACAGCTTATAGCGCATTTAAAGGTCAGATCGTCACATGCACTCATAAATTTTGCCTCACTTTATATTTGATTGATAGTGTAAATGCCACTTGCATGGAACATCAAATTGAGGATATGTGTTCCTTAAAATTGTTTTTTTTGTATCGTTAACAGGTGCCGAACTCCATGCGAACAGAAATTCTGCTATCAAATAAAGTCGCGATGTCTTGGGCGAGGGCATGGCGCAATCTCTTCTTTTGTCACTAGAAAATGGCCGCCTTCCTGCTCTTGAAAACAAGCTTTAGACCACTGTTATTTCTCAGAAAACAACAACTTTATTCAAGTTTCTTTAAGCCTCAGACGGTTGGTATCAGGGATGAGCGGATTAGCCGTTAACCGTTATCCGTTATCCGGTTTCCGGGGAGTTTTGGCGTATCCGTTTTGTTGTTCGTTATCCGGTGAATTTAGGCCGGATAACGAACAACAATTGGCCAGCTCTCAAGATTTTGACACCGTGTTTGAAGGATTAAATAGAGAATTCTCTAAAACCATAAATGTGGTTGTGAACAATACTACGAGGCACTATAATCTAGTAAGTTCACATGAAGTGTTTCCTCAGTTGGGAACATGTGGCGAAGTCGGTAGATGGACTATGTTTCACTTACCACCCCAGGTGGATCTTAAGAAGACATTAACATAGGTATCTTACGTTAGTCAAAGGTTCTTGCAAAACATCAAATAAACACCGCAACCTATATTTAGTTATAAACTCAATCAAAAGCAATCGAAAAGGAGAATAAAGCGCGAAAGCGGTGGTCGTAACTAACTTTCCATGGCGCCTTTGAATTACAAAACGCATGCATGCCTGTTTCGATTTGTAGGTTTGTTTCAAAAAGAACTCTCCTGAGATTATACTATTATATAGCCTGAACTGTCAAATTGTTCGACGGAAGGATACAGTGATGAAGGTCGGTGCGAATCATTCCTTTTTAATGACGCGTCAGGTTTCCAACTTCTATGAGAGGTTAGAATCCTTTGAATGTGTAGGCGTGCTGCAATAGCTTGCACTCGCTGGCGGGCAGTCGACAGAAAGCAGATTTTTTATTTTCCCGAAATAATTCTAAGTTTGACTGCCGTTGTAGCTTGGTATGCAGCTCGGCAGTAATAGTAGCCCCCGTCAAGGCGGAACCAAGCTTGCGAATACAAATCTTACTCAGCCGACTCTTCGGTGCAACCACTACCAGCTTTAAAAAAACATAGAAGCTGGAGAATTATTAGTACAAAGACGAGTTCATTTTACAACGGATTAAGAAGCTTCTGGGAAACAAGGTGAAGGATGAAAACACCAATTGACCATCATAACACAACCCAACTGACCGTACGAAAACAGCCGGGTAGCTCACTCCCTGTTGAAGAGGAATGTGAATTAGAAAGAGGTGAATGAGTCTGACAGTTGTCTTCACCTGACCACGAGATTGATTTATCAGTCTTTCGACTGTTTTCACAGAGTCGATTGTTTTGTATCCCGCTTCTTTGCGCTTTCACAATATCGTTCAACACTGCCATGAAGTGTTAAAGGATATTGTGAAAGTGCGAAGAAGCGGGATATTGTGTTATGAATATGAAACTATTCTTGAACGAGTGATCTTTAAATGTTCCGTTGTCTTTCCAAGGCCGTGAAAAGGGGAAAATGTTAGCGGAGCAGAGTCGTCATAATTAAACAAACAAATGAGTAATAGCCTTGCTTTAACAATTAGATGACCTTGCCACTTTTCTTTCTTCTTGAAATTGGTTCGGAGAGCGCACAAGAGGCCGTTCTATTGTCTGCCCAAACATTCCCTGGTAATTCCATAAAGCTTTCATAAACTAGTGACTGCAATAATGAAAGGAGTCACCAGTTTCTCTCATCTTGAAACATCGGCTTTTAGTCTGTTAGTTAGCATATTTTGTGGCGCATGAAGCTTTGAGACGGATCTTTATTTAGCGTGGCCTCACGCATCGACTTCGACTTCGAGTTATCCGTCATCCGATTTTCAAAATTTCATTATCCGCTCATCCCTTGTTGGTATGGAGGTCGTGAGCTGTTACAACGATGTTTTGTTGCGATCAAAAATCTAGCGCCAGGTCGGACTCGAACCCTCACCTCCCTAAAGAAACTGACCTGAATCATTTCTATCAAGACCTTCAGCTTAACTGGTTTCATACTGATATCAGCGGCCGGCTCATATCGATATACGGTTGAGTGCTGGGTCCCACGAGGTGTGGATGTTGCGTTCGATCAACAGCGCCGGTGATGTAAAGGCGTAGAGCATCCTTGAGTGTTCAGCAGGAGGCGCGGGTTCGAGTCCCGCCTGGCGGTAGGGTTTTGGTCACAAGAGAACATTCGCTTAAAAATTTTATAAAATTTCAAACAATTTGTTCACTTATTGAGTAGGTGATTTAGAACACCAAAAGGCTATGTAAAATTTTCCTTGAACAAAGAATTATTTTAACCTTTTCGGAGATTCTCTAGTCTAATGTCGGCGACACTTATTTCTAAATATTTGGGAGAGTTCGGTTTGATTTCAAAGATCTTAGGTAAGCTTAGAAGAGTGTCGGGGCTGATTTGAAAAGTGTCCAATTCGACGTGGAAATGGTTTATGTAGGGCGATTCCAGTACCGAGGAGCTCAGACAACCCTTCGGAATGGGGAGCCGAAGAAACAACAAGAAAGCTTGAAGACTCCCTCGCTAGACTGTCAAGAATTTGGAGGCCATCTAGTTAATAAACTTCCCATATGAATGAGAATAGCACTCTTCAAATTTATCTTCAGGCTTCAATGCTGGCTGAGAGATATCAGGTGGTAAACAAAAGCAATTCAAAACATGTCGAGGCGTACACGCGTGCATCAAGCTGTACCAGGAAGTCACGCAAATTTGTTTGCTTGGCAGAATTTATTGCTTATCTGCCTAATTCGTAGTTGAAACACAAGTGACTGGCATTTACGCTATCCATCTAATAGGCTGCAAAGAAACTGGGCGAGCACATGGCGCAATCTACTTCAACATTTTCGCTTTTTCGCTCCTGTCAACGGGCTGGAATTCTTTGCCGGCAAGAACCTTATAGCTATTCGATCATGCCTACACTTTGAGACATCTCATACTTCGTCATTTGTGTCACCTATATACAGCGCCTGTCCTGCCCTTTGACAGACGAATTACCCAATAGAGCGTAGACCGTGTTTTCGTTCGTCCTTGTCGTGTGCCAGAGTAGCCCAAAAGGGTTCTTCTTGCCCCAGAGATATGAAGAGGGTCATGTATTTCGACGATGGCTTTCACGAAGAAGCACGCAACAAATGGATGGGCGCCTGTACTGCTACTTGTACTTCTAACAACCTGCGTAAACTAGCTGCTTTCGGCTTTCCTCCACCAGGCGCTAGGAAAGCGCCTCGCATGAGCGATCACCAAATACCTAATTCCAGGTGAAAAAGCCTCTTAGTATTTGAAGGGAATTTAAGGGTATTTGGCTGAAATGGGCAGAGTTATAGAGCAAGTATTAGACAGAGTTCGAGCCGCAAAAACTGGACCAAGCTTGGCTTCCTGGCAAGTGGCTATCATCTGCTCACTACAAGCGGCTGGCCCATAATGAAGCATGCAAAACGATTTCTTCCGCACGATCGTTCGGCATTAATCGATCGGTATGAATCGTGTGAGTGGGTAAGTCGTCCAGAATTTATATATTCATTCCACAATAACCGTACCTTCGTCTAAATATGTAGGTCATACTTCAGCCAATGAGGTGCTTCATTGCCAATGAGTGCTGGTCTGCAACCAAGGAGGCTGAGACTCGCCTCAGCGTAATGGAAACGAAAATGCTACGATGGACGCGTCTGGACCGTATTCGCAACGATGAAATGCGCCAGAAGTTTGGTGTCGCTCCAATTGCTGACAACTTGCGCGAAGCTCGCCTTCGGACTCGCCTCAAAGCGGGACAAATGCTGAAGAAGAAGAAGAAGAAGAAGAAGAAGAAGAAGAAGAAGAAGAAGAAGAAGAAGAAGTGCTTCATTGCCGACGTTGTCCTTCAGGTAGCACCTAAGTCTAATTGGAATCTCTTCGCAACTAGTACGTCAGAACCTGCTGCTACAAGCTTCTTTCATTTAAGAGCTTTAACTACTCAGACAAATCTCGGGAGCGACCGCCGGCGAAAAGACGAGATTCTGATAGCCCGCTCGACGTCCGTATCCAAACGTGGGCGGAGACGGTTACCTAAAGTGCCGGAGGTCCGGCGGTTCTTCATCGGTTCACAAGCAGTTCGGGCTGCGGTCCACCGGAACATGAGCAGCGGTTCATAACCCAGGCGGAGGAGGAGCCTTTCATCCTCGAGGAGGAATATGATCAGCGGTCCACCGGCTTTTGGCCAGTGGACCATAACATGAAATTTTACCGAAATTTTACCGACCCGGGTTATGGACCGCCGGTTGCACCGTCGTCCATAACTCGGGTCCATAACTGAAACGTGCGACGTTATGGACCGCTGGTCAGCAGTGAGAGGAGGCCGTACTGGTCACCAGCTGCAACGATGGTCACTGCACAGCACACATCGGATCCGAATTATCCGTCATCGGCGTCGGATCCGATGTGTGCTGTGCAGTGACCATCGTTGCAGCTGGTGACCAGTACGGCCTCCTCTCACTGCTGACCAGCGGCCCATAGCGTCACACGTTTCAGTTATGGACCCGAGTTATGGACGACGGTGAGCTTTTCGTTCCCTTCAATGAAAATGTGGCCTGGTGAAAGTGTCCTTATCTGAATCATCCTGAGACCCGGACTTTTAAAATAATTCACGGATGGTGTCCCTTTTCAGATTTCGTCCCTTTCAACGAAATTCTGGCCTGGTGGAAATGCCCTTATCTGAGTCATCCTGAGATCCGGACTTTTGATATAAGTCACGGATGGTGTCCCTTTCAACTTTTCGTCCCTTTCAACGAAAATCTGGCCTGGTGAATACCACCTTATCTGAGTTATCCTGAGAACCGGACTTGAGAAATGTCGTTATCCCAATGGCCCATTTTCCAACGGTTTGTAAAAAATCACGATTGGTGCCCCTTTTAAGTTTTCGCACCTTTTTACTTTTTGTGCTTAAAAGATCTTAACTAGATTGTTTTATTGGCTTCACTATAGGAAAAACGAACAAATCGACAGAGGCTTCACACGGATAATTGACACGTAAAAAAATCAACAACAACTGGAGCATGGCTAGAGATACAGATTGATTCTGAGGACTTCGGAGATTGAGCATCTCAAAGAAGTAGAGAAAGTGGGGCAAGGAAACAATATCAAAACAAACCTTCAGCTAAAACACGTAATGCTAGAACAGATCTCAAAATCATAGCACTTTCAGCCAACAGATGCGATGCAAAAACAGACCTCTAGTATGGCGAGGCCGCACCTCAACGATGTGTAGTGTGTAGACGAATTGAATTACTCTTTTGGTCGAAACTTCAGTTTTTTTTTTGATAGACCTCCCCTTGTTTATATGTAAATGAGAACTGCTACCCTCTCGACAACGATGCTTAATATATTGCCTAATTTAATGTGGAAGTGATAATTCACCTAATCTTTCTTTGTTGCGACATCGTTGAGATGTGGCTCTTGCAAGAAACTAAGGAGGATTATGGAAAATAGTGTAGTGTTAAACCGCGACTTTATTGACTTGGGATGCTTTCGATGTTGTCCATCACGAGCCGTTTGCGCTTCTGAAAGGAGTCGTAGATGAGGAGTGCACCGCTTTTTTGCTTGCAACGGACAAGAAACAGTTCTCCTCACATTTGAAAGTACGAGCCGTCTGGTTTAACGTGAAAGCCGCGCAGTGCAGGCCGGTCCTAAATGCGCATTTTTGGAGCAGAACTGTGTGACATGTAGTGGAATATAAATACCTCTACGCACAATGCACGCCCAATAGCTAGTGGCAGTGTTCTTCGGGACGATGTGACGACATAGGTGTTGGTTTTTCTAAGAGCTGCATCCTGTGCAGGACTGAGACTTGACTTATCAACGAATCGATCTAAAAAGGACCGTCAGTGAACGAAGTGGTAGACTGAACTAGGACTAGAATTGATACGCTTACAGTGGCAGCCATCCCTGCAATGATATCTGCTTGCTGACGGACCGAGTCGCACAGAGAGCGAACGGCTATAGAATCAGAGGTCGGGATGGAGCTAACCACATGCAGGTGGACCCTCACAAGTTCCATCAACCTCCGACTCCGTTCCATCATCATTAAGCGCTCGCCTGTGCGAGCACCTTCTTCTTCTCCGGACCGCTGCCACTGTTCGGAACCCTTGGCATCGGCAATATCCTTGGCTTCGGCAACGACACTTTCGTTTCCCTCTATCTCCTCCCTTATTCCGACTATATGTGATCTCTTAGGAGGGAAGACAACGGGGAGAGATGCTGGAAGCAATAAACGAAAAAGGAATTCACCCTATCAAGGCTCCGTCGTCAGCAAGGAAACAATTTCTACCATTTATCTCTCTAATAGTTCTCTTTTCCCTTCGGTGTGGTCGCGGGAGATCCATTCACTTCACTACCACTGAAGTGTTAAGTGTTCAGAGTGTACGAAGGTATCAATCGAATAAAATAGCGACGTCACGGATGAGGACATGGTGCAAAACCTTTTAACACCCTCAAATTGCCACCTTACTACCCATTAAAAGAAATCTTAGTCCATTTCTTTATATTTCAAAAATTATATTTCAAAAAATCACACAACAACTGTCTCCAGAATTCGACTTCCTAAGTGAATTTTGGTTAGTTAGGAAGTGGACGGCTCTGCTAAGTACCAGGGTAAAATATGATCGTGGAGCAATGTGCATGTCGTCCTTTGTAATGTAAAACGCCGCATTTCAAACCATCTATTAGGTTGTAACGAAATAAATGGCACTGAACCACTGTAAATTTAAACAGTTAATATCTCGGCTTGTAGGCAAGTTTGTTAATCGAAATAAAAACCTTCTGATTCTACACATCTTTGCCAACGTGACACAAGCTTTTTTATCCCAGTAGCATAAAAATCAGAAGTTCTGGAATTGACGAAATCTTCGAAGGCACTTTCGGCATCCTGTTGGTATTTGAATATTTTCCTTACCAAGAAGTCGCCAAGATGCTTGAAGAAATGGTAGTCTGTTGGGGAGGGGTCGGGAGAAAACGGAGGATGTGGTAGAGTATCGATCGTCGCCTGTTGTCGTACATTATCCATTTCTCGTCATAGGTTACGATGCGATCAAGGAATGGGTCCGTTTCGTTCAGTAGAAGCAGTGCGGACGAGATCTCATATCGTCGGTTTCTTTGCTCCTCAGACAGCTCGTGAGGCACCCATCTTTCCAGCTTTTTTGGTCTTTCCAATTTCCTTCAGATGCCGGGCAGCTGTGTTGTGACTGACGCCAAGAACCTTCGCTATCTCCCTGGTACCTTTGTGTGGATCTTCCTCTACCACATTTCTCAGCTTGTCCTCATCAACATCACTATGCCTCCCACAACCTTCATGTTCTTCCAACTCTCATCTCCATTCCGGAACCTCTGATACCAACGATACGCCGTCCGAATTGTGGAACATCCTTGACCGAATGCGGCGTTGATCTTCTCGTCCGCCTCCTTAGCTGTAGTGCCCAGCTTGAATTCATACAAGTAAATGCCTCGGATTACCCTTTTGTCCAACTGCAAAAAAGTCAATAAAACTCTAAGTTTTCCCACTTTTACATAGAAAATTTGGTACTCACCGGTAGAGCAAAGTTTGCGCTTCTAAATGATATGCCACATGTTTTTATTCTTGATCAAACGCGTAAAGACGCGCCAAAAAATGGCGCGAGCCAGTGCCATTTGATTCGTTACAACCTAATAGGTCCTTTTTCTTAATGAAACCCTACTGAAAAAATAAAAACGTTGTCACAGAATCTAAAAAATTTCAAAAAGGTAAACCAACGATGTGTGATGCTACGTTTCCACACAGGATTATAAACGGCGAATATCAGGACCGGCTCACCGTAACCTTAGGCTTCGGGTGAGACGTCCTTTGTGCAATCGCAGAACAAGGCTAGGGAAGGGACTCTATGGTGCGCCATACAAGCTGCTCGTATGGAGACTACTTTCTTGGCTCAGGGGGAGTTCGCGGCTGGGTTCTGCGTTCTTCGAGCGGCGAAGTGCATACGGCTGAAACAATGCGCAAAAACGCACAATGTCGTGTAGATGTCGAAATCTCCCAGATCTCAGATACTCAGTTGAAATGCAAGGATGCCACGATGCAGGAGAACCGAACCCCTGATGTCCCTCGCACGAAGCAAACACCTACTACCTACTGCACCACGACCCACTTGTCGACGGTGCCATCGCGTGCGCACAAGACATCGATCGGATGTCGCAACGTGGACGCCGACGCGCAATCTATGAACTAGGAGGGCACAGACAGCAAAAGTCTCGGTGCGACCCGCACTGCGGTTACGGTGAGCCGATCCTGATATCCGCCGTTTATAACTGTCTCGTTTCCACTCTTCTAGGTTCACTTTCAAACCAAAATTCCCACATAGAAAGTCGAATTCTGGAGACAAGTGACGCTCACATGGACACGGTTTCTTTGCTCTCCTCCACGTCAGCGAGGAGAGCACAGAAACCGTGTCTTATGTGAGCGTTTCACGACCATGTGCAATCTCAGAGCGGGCACCAGCCCGCTTAGTTCCCTTGTTTCTCAGAGCTTATTATCCATCCTCACTGCGAAAACGACGACGCGAAAACGATGACGCGAAAACGACAAATGACTTCTTGAATGCCACATGGAACATTGGTAGCGGATGTGTTGGTTTTCAGGTCAACTACTTAGAGAAAGGAGCAAGAAGTGAAGGAGCAGAGATGGGCTTTGGGTTCCCTCTATTAGACCTGGTGCAGTTGCGTCATCTCTTTTTCCCTCAAGCATGGTTATGTATAAATGTTCAACACGAGTACACATACATACACAAGTACGAAGTGCATGAAGCAGCACTGCGCACAATACGGGCAGCGTACAAAGGCTACAGGCTCTCACAGTTTGTTTCCTTACATGGACTAATGACCTTGGAAAAACCATCCTGCTCGGATTTTCAAAAGATACCAGGATGTGACGTCGGAGGTGGTTAAAATGAGAAACGAGGTG